>BQMB01001165.1:0-17490 GCA_027943415.1 Closterium sp. NIES-67 | reverse complement strand
CTGATGCTGCTACTGCTCTACCCCCTATCTCAGAATCGCCCCTGGTAGCAACGGTCCCAAATTTGGCGCCTCTCTCTCTCCAGCCCTCCTCCATCTCTCTCAGTTTCAGCCACAGGGGGTACTCATAGAACAAGTACCCTTGTAACAGCGCTGCTGCTTGTAACGAGGATAATATCTCTTTCCCTCCACAGCTCTCTGTAATCCCATCCACCCCACAACTCTCCCTACTCCCTTCATTTTCCATTGCCGCCCCCCCAGTACCCTCAACTCCATACATCCTCGTTATAAGCTGAGCCCCATAACCGTGTTTGCCCAGCAGCAGTTGTCGGCTAAGCCGCTCCTTCCGGTCGCGGAGGGACTCCCCCACGTGGGGGCCCAGGTACTGCCCCAGCAGCCAGTCAGGTGCTGCTTCACTGCCGCTGCTGCTGCTGCTGCTGCTGCTGCTGCTACCACTGATAGTGGTGCTGCTGCTACTGGTGGTGGTGGTGGTGATGGTGGTGGTGATGGTGGTGGTGGTGGTGGTGGTGCTGCTGCTGCTGCTGCTGCTGCTGCTCTGAGTGGGATGGAACCGGCGGGAGAAGATGGCAAGTGCATCGTCCCACGAGCCCACGAAGAGGAGAAACTTCACGGAAAGCTCCCAGTGGTGGAGCACAGCTGAGGCTGCTGCGGCTGCATCCTCAAGTCCAATGGCGGGATTAGCAGCGGCAGCAGCAGCAGCAGCAGGAGGAGCAGAATCAACAGCTGCAACAGCAGCTGTATCTCCACCACAATCATCAGCAGCAGCAGTTGCACCACCCTCTAAAACTCTCTTGCAACATAAACCAGGCGACTTGGAATCAGGAGGAGAAAGGGGAGGAGGAGAGAGCAAGTGAGGAAGAGAGGGAGGAGGAGGAGAGGGTGAGTGAGGAGGGAGGGAGGGAGGCGGCAGGGTGAAGAGCACATCAAACTCCCCCATGGTCTGAATCCGCCCCTTCCTCTCCCTCGACTCGCGCAGGAATCGCTTCCGAGCCCGTCTGCCCATCTGCCTCAGCTCCGGAAAGTCTAGCTCTGGCCGAGCCGGAGCCAGCTCCAGGCTCGGCACGCTGAAGCCCTCTAGGCTCGGTAAGTTCGGCTGGTCTGGACTCTGCTTCAACAAGGTGGAGGAGTCTGGCATGTTGGGTTCGGGGGGGTCAGGTTCGGATAGGCCGCCGTCAGCTGATGTGTCTGCTTCGGGGAGGGTTTGATCTGGTTCGGGGAAGATAAGCCGGGTGGGCTTCCCCCGAACCTCTGAAACGTGAACTTGGACAGAGGTTCGGAGGCCCCGAGGCTTGAGGCTCGGGCCGAACGTGAGGGCGAAGAGAATGCAAAGAGCATAGTGGTCGCCCAATCGGGCGCTCTGTTTCTTCTGCCTGAACCATGCTGCCACGTGTCCTCCATCCAGGGACTCCAGCCAGGCCAAGAGCGCCTGTTGGCCCTCCCTCTCGCTATTGTCACATGCCTCATGGTGCGGATAATTGCTTGGACTGGAGTGATCCGGGCTGTTAGGCATCAGGAGGGAAGAGGTCTGGGCGAATGCGTGTGGGTCCACTGTTGGTAGCTGCGGAGAGCAAGGGAGAAAGAGAAGGGGAGAGAGAAAAGGGAGGAAGATGAATCGAGGGGGGGGTGAGGTGTGTGAGAGAGAGGGGGGGTGGGCAGAAGGGGAATCGGGTAGAGAGGCCTTAGTCCACAGCAGGTGAGTTTTTGTTTCAAGGCGTACCTGGTTGGACGAGAGCAGCAGCGGCGGGCAGAAGGCAACAAAAGCGATGTCTCTGATGAGCCTGAGGGGGGAGAGGGGGGGGGGGCAGGGGGGCGGAGGGGGGCTGAAGGGGGCTGTGGGGGGTTGATGGGGAAGGGGACAGGGGAGGGCAGAAGATTACCAAAGCGATGTCTCTGATGAGCCTGAGGTGGGGGGGGGGGGGGGGGAAGGGGGGGGGGGGGGGGAGGGGGAAGAGAGGGGGAGGGGAGGAGGGAGGAGGGGGGAGGGCAGGGGCGAGGCGGTGCGTCAATGAGTCTGGGGGGGAATGGGGAAAGGGGGGGAAGGGGGTGGAAGAGAGTGGCGGGTGCAGGGGGGAGGGAGGGGATAAGCTCCTCTGAGGGCGGCGGAGTCAGCATTGCAGGCCGAGGAGGGGAGTATTCTAGCACCTGAATTTTCGTATGACCAATGTAAACCTTCCGAATTTGATGCACGTTCAATTGTATCGAATTTACATGACTCACTTATCTGGGAAGCGAAGAAGCTCTTGTTGAGTCGGAAACCGTCCAGGCTGAAGCACACTTCTGCCATGCGACCGCCCTGCGACACTAGCCGTCGCGTTAATCGTCGCCATTCCCGCTACCGAAGCCGAATTGCGCTGACTACCGCCGGCTGCGGAAGGCAACTGAGGAGAGCGCATGGTGCTTGCGCGGAAGGTGCTCGCGCGAAAAGCGACTCCTAAATTGCGCATTGCCGAGAGGACGAGACGACAGACAGGCTATCCGCATTTCAGACGTGCCTTGGTCGCCAGAATCAGGATTTGTGCGTCACCTGAGAGCATGGCTAAAGACATAGACATATTATAGTGAGCGGCAGCGAATGAAATTGCGAGGGACAAAAATGGAATCCCCGTTGTAAGCTGCTCTGGCAGCGACTGAAATTGTCAAGGCAGTTTCGTTATAATTTGGCTCTCTATGTTGCTGAACGAGTGGGATCATTTGGAATTCACGCTTTAACTGTACCGATAATTTCGATGTTACACCTAGCGGTTTCGTTGCTCCGTTCGCGAAGCCTCTCGCAGCACGTTGACTTTCGGAGAATGGACTCGTCAACAAACCATGCCGAAGCAGCCAGTCAAAATACTGCTCTGGCCAGTCTTGCCTGGACGCTGACTCGTCTTTGCAACCACGTCACGAAATCCATCCCTTCGCCGCAGTTTACGTTCGGCACTTGCAGAAATAATAGCCGTCGATCTTCACCGACAACGACCATTCTCGAGATTGGTTTTCCAATCTCGCGTCGTGCGAACTAGGCATGCGCGACATGGGTGACGCAAATGCGGTGGATAGAATTTTGAGCCTGAAGAAATTACAAATCCACTTCAGGCAAACACAGCACCAGCACAGAGCATTCACCATTCCCTACCCCACCTTCACCAACACCAGCCATTCCGCAAAACCCTCATTTCACTCCAACCATCTAAATTTGGCACTCTCGCAGGAGTACGCCTTACATACCTATCACTTATAGTATTCCGCAACATGGGCACTAGGGCGATTTTTGCTTTCGTGGTGATGGCTGCCATTCTCCAAGGCAGTGCGTTTGCTGCCAGTGGAAAGCCCAGGCGTGAGCTTCTCACGCATCGTGTGCAAGCTGTGAAGCCAACTATTGGCAGCGGTTGGAGAGCACGGGTGAACAGCAGGATTGCTAGCGCCTCCATTTCCACTGCTTCTAGCAGCACTACTGCTACTACTGGTGCCAGTGGTAGCAGCATCAGCACTGGAAGCGATGCAGCTACTGTAACCGAAGCGGCAGCAACGTCGTCCAACACTGCAACTGCAAGGGTTGCCGCAGCAGGTGTAGGGAATTCATCGCTGGGAGCGCATCCCGCAGCAGTCAGTGCAACGCTGGGGACGACCACAGTGGGCACTAGTGCCACTTGTGACGCGTCATCGCTCGCTGACTATGCCTCTTCAACGCAGCTGTCCTCCGAGTGAGTTTCTAGCACGGGCCTTGAAGTTTCCCCCCTGCAATCTTCATGAACATACCTTTTCCCCCTGCAATCGACATGCTTTGAATTCCAATGAGTCACCACCCTCATTGAATGCTCATGAAATGCCTCAAATGTCTCTCAATGCACCAATACTGCGTTGCCCTTCCCCTTCCATTTCCTCTTTCCAATACTCTTGTCACTGCGCTGCTCCTCCCCTTTCCCCCTCCCATCAGTCTCACTCTCCACTGGAAGGCAGCCAGTGCGACCAAGGTCAACCTTGCCCTTGAAGCAGCAGCGGGGAGCTCGGCAGCAGCGGGGTGGTTCTCTGTGGCGTGGTCCTCAGATGGCCGCATGGCCCCAGCTGACACTGTTTTTGGCAACCTGCCGGGCGGGGCTGTGGCGGCTTACTACATGAGCGGCTATGGGATGAGCGACGTTCAGCCTACAAGCAGCTTCAGTATTGGCAACGCTGTCCAAACTACATCGGCTTCCGGCTCCACTATTATTGAGTATGTATTTGACGCAAATTATACATTATGCATTATACATTACATATCTGGTGCCATGCATTATTTTCCAGCAGATCCGCTTATTTTTGTGACCCTTTGCTGCTTCCTGCCGCAGTTTTTGCTGCTAAGGGGCCAAGCCATGTCTAATCGTGCACCTCTCATGTGCCTATGTGGCCCACGTGTCAGGTTCTCCCGCGTTTCCAGCGATGGTTCCATCCCAGTGAACGTTGGCGGCAGCAACACTCTCATCTGGGCCTACTCTGAAAGCGGCTCCAAGTCACTTGACTTCCACGGCGAGAATGAGTGAGTGAACAGACTTGCACCTGTCGCTCTTCCCAGTGTGAATGTGAAGTCTGTTGGCTTCGTTACCACCCCCAAGATATTATGAGTTCTGCTGTCCCCTCAACTGGAAAGTGATTGTCCAGGTTGCCATCCTGTGGCCCCTTCCCTAACCGTTTCACACACTCATAGCCGTAACAACCCTCAGCTTGAACCTTACGTCCGAATCCTCTTTCCTCCTTCCACCCCCTCTCCTTCTGGGCCTCTTCCTTGCCCCTTCCACGCCTCTTCACCCTCTCCTCGCAGTGGAGTGGCCACAGTAGATTTCTCCTGCGATGGCTCCTCCTCCTCCGCTCCTCCCTCAACCTCCCCACCTTCCTCCCCTGCACCCCCCTCCACCTCCCCTCCCTCCTCCTCCCCTCCCTCCACCTCCCCTCCCTCCACCTCCCCTCCATCTTCCTCCTCCTCCTGTGCCACATCCACCCTCCCCAGCTACACCTACTCTGCCCCCCTTGACTCCTCTCTCACGCTACACTGGAAGACCGTTAGTGCTACTCAGGTCAACCTCGCCCTGGAGGCAGCAGCGGGCAGCACGGCAGCAGCGGGGTGGTTCTCCCTGGCGTGGACTGCGGACGGCCGCATGGCCCCGGCTGACACTATCATTGGCAACCTGCCGGGCGGGGCTGTGGCGGCTTACTACATGAGCGGCTATGGGATGAGCGACGTTCAGCCTACAAGCAGCTTCAGTATTGGGAGTGGTGCGGCGCTGACTACCACTTCCAGTGGCTCCAAGGTTATGAAGTAAGTCATGGGGTTCGATGAATTTGATCATTGTAGTACCTTCCCCTCTCTCCCCCCCTTCCTCCCTCCCCTCTCTCCCCCCCTCCTCCCTCCCCCTCTCTCCCCCCCCCCCCCCTTGGCTTGTCATGCCTGTAAGCAATCGCCAAGTTCATGGTTTGAGGCTGGCTCATCGCCAAGTACATGGCCTCTTACCAACTTCCAGTTTTCAGGCGCCTGAAACCACCTGCAGTACACTGTCTGAGATCCACTAATCTAGAACTGCATACCCTACTATCGCCTTCTGTTTTGGCCCGTGTTGAGCAGGTTCTCTCGGGCCCAGGGCGATGGCTCCATCCCAGTGAGTGTGAACGGGTCCAACACCCTCATCTGGGGATACTCCCAAGGCGGCTCTCAGACCCTTGGTTTCCACGGAGAGAATGAGTAAGTCAAGCTCGATAGTGCTTGTTCTTGAATCAATAGTTTTTCTTTCCACTGGCACATGAAAGTTGGATATGGGGCATTTGATGGTGTACCAACTTGTTTCCTCTGCCTCATTTCGCTGGTTTGCTCTTCTCTTCACCAAATCTAAACCCCAACCGCTGTGTTCTTATCGCAGTGGTGCGCTCACCCTCGACTTCTCATGCGCCACTTCATCCACCGGAGGTGGCATCGGCGGTGGCGTTGGTGGCGGCATTGGCGGCGGTGACAACAACGGAGGTGGCTTTGGAGATGGAGGCCATGGGCATGGGCAAGGCGGTCACGGGCATGGCCATGGGGGTCCTGATGGCCCCGGCCATGATGGCGGGGCTGGAGGTGTTGGGGGGGGCATGGGCGGTTCTGGCAGTGGCGGGTGGGGCAGCAGTGCTTGGGGCGGTTGGTGGGACTGGTCTGGCATGTGGTAGAGAAAGTTCACCTCGTGATGGTGGCCATGGGTTTCTGGATGGAAGGAGCGGATGGTCATGGAGGTGATATGGGTAAAACCCAAAATCACCATGATTGTGGGTGTGGAGGAGCCGGCATATGGGATGAAGGAGGGATGGGTGACTTGGGGGGTCGCAGCTGGAGTGAGAGTGGCTTATGAGATGGCGGGTGGGATTGCTGGGGCCGTGGCGAATAGTGTTCTATTCAGATGGGATAATATGAAATATGCTTTTGAGTCGACTCATATTCAGATGGGATAATATGAAATATGCTTTTGAGTCGACTCATATTCAGATGGGATAATACGAAATATAGAAGGTATGCTTGTTTGCAATTGTGAAGCATTAGCCATTAGACCCCTGTTCCTAGGAACTCTGATCAGACTTATGTCGCACCGAACGGAACTGCATTGAACCAAATCGCTTCATATCTGTAGTGTATAATACTGCGCACGTCTGATAGGGGGCGCGTTAGGTAAGAAGGTAGGAACACACGCTCTTAGTGCAAAGGCAATGCATAGTGGAAAGGGCAGTGGGGCTTCTGCTGGGTTGTATACGTGGTCAAGTACTTTTTGAGTACGTTCAACAAAATGCATTTTTCTAAGAAGCACACTCTTTAAAGCAGGCTCAGCACACCAAGGTCCCATAGGGTAGGTTAGTTCGGCTGGTCTGGTCCCGGCTTCAACAAGCCAGAATTTGGTACGTTGGGCTCAGGGGAATCAAGTTTGGGCAGGCTACCATTGGCTGCTGCGTCTGGTTCGGGGAGGGCCGGATCTGGTTTGGGGAGAGTTGGATCTGGTTCAGGGAAGCTAATCCTTCCATTAACTCCATTCTGCCTGAACCATGCTGCCATGTGTCCTCCATCCAGGGACTCCAGCCAATCCATCAGCGCCTCGTGGCCATCCCTCTTGTTATACTCACATGGCTCATGGTGCATGTACTCACGTGGACTGGAGTTATCGAGACCACATGCATCAGGAGGGAAGAGGTCTGGGCGAATGCATATGGTTCGATTGCTGGTAGCTGCGGAGAGCAAGGGAATGAGAGAGGGAGAAGGGGGGGAGTGAGAGAAAGAAAATGGGGAGGAGAGAGAGAAGGGGGGAGAGAGTGAGAGAGGAGGGGGAGAGAGAGGGGGGGTGGGCAGATGAATGGAGGGGATGAATGGAGTGTGTGTGAGAGGGAGGGGAAGAAGGAGGGGGGGGGAGGGGCGGGTGGGAGGGAATGGGAAGAGATGGCTATTGCCATAGCAGGTGGTAGATCGGCAGACAAAATTAGAAGTAAAGGGCATGCTATAGTCGACAACATAATATTTTTCAATGCTCACTTGATTGGTTGAGAGCAGCAGCGGCGGGCAGAAGGCGGCAAAAGCGATGCCTCTGATGAGCCTGAGGGGGGATGGGGGGAAGAGAGGGGGAGGGCAAGTGAGCAGAGAGGGAGGGCAGACATAAGGGAGGGAAAGAAGGAAGGCGAGGGAAGGGGGGGAAGGTGGGGAAGAGAGGGAATCCGGGAGGGAGGGAGGGGAGAATGATTATTTTGTCGACAAATCTTCACTTGTCCAAGTATGATACACATTTTTTTTGGTATCAAATGTACATGATTCGCTTATCTACGTTTTGAAAGCAGCTCTTGTTGAGTTAAATCCCGCCCAGTATGATGCACAATTCCACAGTGCTTGCCTTGCGACACTGCCAGTCATGTTAAACTTGTGTATACCTATCCCATGTATCCCTATCCTGTATATCCCTATCCCACACATCCATATCACCCATGTCCTTATCCACTGTATCCCTATCCCACACATCCCTATCCTCTATATCCCTATTCATCATATCCCTATCCCCCACATCCCTATCCTTCATAGATATATCCCCCTTAGCCCTATCCCGTGTATACATATCCCCCATATCCCTATCCTCCATTCGCAATTCCCCATATCAATATCCCGCATATATCCGTATCCTCAATATCCCTATCCCCCATATCCCTATCCTCCATATACGTATCCTCCCTAGACCTATCCCATGTATCCCTATCCCCTATATCCCTCTCCTCCATATCGAAATCCCACATATCAATATCCCCCATATATCCCTAACCTCAATATCCATATCCTCCCTATCCATGTCCTCCATATCCCTATCCCACACATCCCCTATCTTCCACATCCCTATCCAATTTATCCCTATCCCACAAATCCATATCCTTCATATCCCTATCCTATGTATCCGTATACCCCGTATCACTATCCCCGATATCCCTATACCCCATATAACTATCCCCATATCCCTAACTAATCCTGTATACCACTGTATTCCTATCCTGTGTATCCCGATTCCCTATATTCCCATCCCATATATCCATATATCACTATCCCTCATGTTCAAATTCCGTGTATCCCCTATCCTACACGTACCAATCTCCCATATCCCAATCCACACTATCCCTATCCCACACATCCATGTCCTCTGTATCCTTATCCCCCATATCCATATCCCCTATATCCCCATCCCACATATACCTATCTCCCATATCCCTATTCCCCATATCCCTATCCCCCTTACACCTATCCCCCACATCCATATCCTTCATATCCCTAACCCCCGTATCCCTAAGCCAAAAATCCCCATACCCCATAACCCTATCCCCCATGTCCCAACCCCCTGATTCCCTATTCCACACATCCTTGTACTCCATATCCCAATCCCCATATTCCTCTTCCCCATATCCCTATCCCCTATATCCATATCCCCCATATCCCCACCCTGTATCCTCCAAATCCATATCCCACACATCCCAATCCCCCATATTCCTATCTCCCATATCCATATCCCCCATATCCCTATCCTCGATATCCCTATCCCATATTTCCATTTCCCCTATATCCCTATACCCAGAATCCCAATCCGCACATCCCTATCCTCCATATCCCTATCCCATGCATCGATATCCCCATATCCCTATCCCCCTTATCCCTATCTTCCATATCCATATCCTCCATATCCCTATCCCATATTTCCATTTCCCCTATATCCCTACACCAAGAATCCCAATTCCACATATCCCTACCCCCCATATCCCAATCGCCCATATCCCTATCCCACACATCCCTATCCTCCATATACCTATCCCATGCATCGAAATCCCCCTTTATCCCTATCCCCCCTATCCATAAACCCCATATCCTTTCCCTTTCCCCAATTTCCCCATGCCTGGTATCCATATCCCCCAGATCCCAATCCTCCATATCCCTATCCCACACATCCATATCCGCCATACCCCTATCTCTTTTATCCTCATGCCCCATATCCCTATCCCCCTTATCATAAGCCCCCATATCCCTATCCCCCATATCCCAATCCTCCATATCCTTATCTGCCATATCCCTATCCCCCATATCCCTATCCAACATATCCCGATCCCCAATATTCAAATCCCATGTTTCTCAATCCTACACATCCCTTTCCTCCATATCCATATCTCGTGTATCCCCCTCCCCCGTATCCCTATCCCGTGTACCCCAAACTTGTATTTCCCTATCCCATATATCCCTAATCCCCAAATCCCTATCCCCCGTCACCCTATCCCAAACATCCTTTCTCCCATATCCCTATACATTCTATCCCTTTCCCACACATCCCTATCCCCCATACTGTCCCCCATATCCCTATCCCACATATACCAACCCCCCATATCCCTATCCTGCATATACCTGTCCCCCATATCCCTATCCCACATGTCCCAATCCCCTGTATCCCTATCCCACACATCCTTGTCCTCCATATCCCTATTCCATGCATCCCTATCCCTCATATCCTCATCCTAGGTATCCCTATCCCCGATATCCCTATATGCCGTATGGGTATCTTCCATTTCCTTATCCCATGTTTACCTATCCCCCGTATCCCAATTCCCCATATCCCGATGCCATGTATTCCTGCCCCCCATAGACCTATCCTATGTACCCCTATCACCTATATCCCAATCCCCACATCCCAATCCTCCATATCCTTATCCCCCATATCCCAATATCCCATATCCCTATCCCCCATATCCCTATCCCATATATCCCTATCCCACATATCCCTGTCCCACATAGCCCAACCCCACACATCCCTTTTCCTTCCCCCTTGAATCCATATCTCCCATGTCCCTGTCCCTTGTATCCATTCCCCACACATCTCTATCCCACATATCCCTATGCCCCGTATCCCTTTCCCACACAACCATATCCTCCATATCCCTATCTCGTATATCCCTCTCCCCAATATATAAGCCATGTCTCCCCATATGTGACCCGCTCTCCGAGCAAATTGGACAGTGCCCCTCAATTTGGATACCCATTCGAGGATACCAATCATGCTGGATTTAGGGTTTAGGGTGGACGCTACCAATGGCACGTTCTCCGTCGGAGTTGAACTCCGGGCACAACTTAATACGACACTCTGAGCCCTCATCACCCAAGGCCAAGAGGGATGACAAGTCTCCATCCGATCACTCGAACGAGCCACTGGAATGCTCTCCTCTATGAGTCTTGCGTTAGGCGCCACGGCACATGCCTTCAGCCACGAGCTCCTTCCACTCATTGCTGATGCCACCTCTTAGCACGCCAGGGCACAGCTTTCTCCGACAGTGGTGGAGGGACTGCAGTTTTGGCTGGCACTGTTCAACCATTTTAATGGTACCCCGTTCTACCTCAATCACCAGTTCGACGCCGTCATCCACATCGATGCAAGCGCACACAGTTGGGGCACCACCCTAACTCAACTACCCTAGATGCCCCTTGAAGCCAGCACCCGCATGCCCGAGGAACTCCTGCCCACTTCTAGCACGCGCCATGAGCTCGAAAGTGTCTTAGGGGCACTTCGAACATTTACCCCCCACATCCTCAAGCGCCACGTGCTCGTTTGCGTGGACAATCAGAGGGTGGTATTCATTCAGCACAAAGGGGGATCACGCCAGCCGACGCTCTCGCTACTATGTCAAGCAATCATTTGTCTCTGCCTCGAGCATCAGACAAGGTTGGCCGTCAAATGGATTCCGAGAGAGCTGAACGCGAACGCTGATGAGCTCAAAAAAATCCAAGACCATGATGACTACTCCCTCCAAGCCCCTTGGTTTCGGCTCGTGGATTGCCTACCGGGTCCACATTCCATCGATCTTTTTGCAAATGTGCATGACGCTTAATGTTCGATACATTTTCATTCAGCTGGGAGCATAAGCGTGGCTTCACATTTCCACCTCCCAACCTCATCCCAACCACCTTGCGACACGCTCAATGCCCGCGTGCAGAGCTGGCCCTAGTTATTCCCGAGTGGCCTGGAGCGCCATGGTGGCCACTGCTCCAACCATCACCTGGCGCGTGGGCACCAGAAGTCAAAACACAGATCCGCCTCACCCATGGCAGCCAATGTCTCCGACCCGGCACACGATCTCTTGCTTTCGCCGGCTAAGGCTTTCTTCCTAGTCAGATGATTGCATTGCATGTCACGTACAAAACATGATAATTATAATTATAATTATAATTATATTCGAATGTATCCTTTCAGGCATTTTATCGAAGCTGTAGACACAACTAATCCACGTAATTGCACCCGTCCGCGCCCCTTCCACCATCCGCACATATAGTATGAGCCGTACTGGCTCAAATTTTGCTCATTCTGCACGAAGGTCAAGTTGAGTCACCTGTCTGCGATAGGTGTTACCTCGTCACTCTACCTCGTCACTCTACCTCGTCACTCTACCTGAATTAACAAGCCACAGCATCCGTCATATCGCTCACATGCTCCGTCGTCGCCTTTGCTCACCGGATGACTGGGGAGCCGTCCCCCATGGATGGCCCGTTCATGCTAGAAGTATGTGAATTCACTAAGGGCCATGGCCCGCGCCCCACCCGGAACAAGGAACCCCTATCGCTTCACCAAGTGCAAGCCATGGCCCGCCCCTTCCTTAAGTCTACCAGGCCGACCGAGTACCAGAAAGGACTCATCCCAAAACTCATATTCGCTGCATTGTTGCGCTACTCTGACCTATTCAGCCTCCAGAGGAATGACATGCAATTCGAGCCCGAAGCAATGTGGTTGTTAATTTCTCACTCCAAGACCGACCAAGAAAGTCGGGGCACATGCATCCCGGTTGCCGCCACCTCCGGAACCTACTGCCCTGTACATTGCACACGACCGTTTCTACTCCTCGCAGGTCACACCGCCACCCCATGCAGACCATTGATATGAGTATTTTGAAAAACAAGAAGGCAATTCACAAGACAATGCGCCTTCCTACACCACCATCCGAAACTGGTGCCTCGAAGCCTTTACTAGGGTCGGCCTCGACTGCACCCACCTCGGTACACACTCCTTCCGCAAAGGCAAAGCGACTGTGGCAGCCAGCTTGGGGATCCCCGACTGGCTGTTCAAGCGACTCGGCCGCTGGCGCAGCGACAACGCCAAGGAGCTCTATGTCACTATCGCACAAGACTAACTCCTTCAGGCCTCTACGAAACTCCAAGACGCAACCACTGCCCCCACGCTCAATCAGCACCAGCTATCTATCAAACGACACTGCAAACCTATTCTGCACATGTTGCAGAAGATCCATATGAATTGAAGCACATTGCCTTTACTGAAGGACCTAAGCAAGCTTTCACAATTTCCAATTTTTTGAAAGCGTGTAACGCTTTATAAAAATGTGTATTGGCTAGGGCCAACGCAGCAAAGACAACGTTGAAGCGCTACTCACCCTCTTCCGCCAACAAAAGAGGGATGTGAGTCTATTTGGCCTCATCCACGTTCTTCATTTCTAGTTTCTCTAGTTCTATTTCCCTGCCCACCCGCCCGACTATGGGTGGATGATCATTTGTTGGACGAGGATCATGTATGTTACCCATATGAAATGAAGCATGCTGCCCATATGAAATGAAGCACGCTGCCCATATGAAATGAAGCACGCTGCCGTTACAAGAGGACCTAAGCAAGCTTTCACACTTGTCCGATATCCGTATCCTTCATATCCATATCCCCCATATCCATATCCTCCATATCCCTATCCCTAATATCCCTATCCTTCATATCCCCATCCCCAGTATCGCTATTTGCCATATCCCTATACCCCAAATCCCAATCCCTTCTATCCCTACTCCTTACATCCCTATCCTCCCTATCCCTTTTATCCATATCCCTATCCTCTCTATCCTTATCCCACATATCCCTATCCTCAATTCCCTTATCCCCTATATCCCTATTCCCGATATCCCTATCCCTCATATTCAAGTCCTCTGTATCCCTATCCTACACATCCATATCCTCCATATCTTAAGCTCATGTACCCCTATCCCTCATATCCCTATCCCCTATATCCCTATTCCATATTTCACTATCCTCCATATCCGCTTTAGACCCCCTCTCCACGTCAGCCGCGTACAGTACTGGTTCACCTCGCAGAAGTTACCCGGCCGTTGGCTTAAAGTTCCGAGATCCCCAGACAATTGCCGCAGTGTATCCACTTCTTCAGGCAAAGTCAGAATTGTGGGCCTTCATTCCATCATAGGACCATACAATGGTGACAAAACGTATCTCATACGTACGCTGACGAGGTTCCTGAAAAGAAATGCATTACGAGTGAACAGCCAGGCTATCGCGGACGACGATCCTCAGACACTTGGGTCGAATCAATGTGGCCGTTGTATCTGCAATGATTATGTAATGTTTCATGTGTTGGCAGAACTCAACGAAATTTGCTCTGGTGTAACCCAGTCGTGCTCTATGTATTGTGCTGTAGGCTTGACGAAATGTGTATCTGCTCGTCGTTTGTTATTGTGAAATCCTCATATGAAGCTTCATCTTCCATACTTGTACGAGCCATTGCTGTGTTGAGACGACGTGGTACAGCGCCCTGGTTGGCGCACATGGTAGCCAATTGTGCTTCCAACAATGCAATACCCTCCGGTATGGTAGTGATATCCAAACTCTCAACCATTGCAAGGGGGGGCTTCAGCTCATTATGCTCCAAATACACAGTCGAGCATTAAGGTGTATAATAAAAACACGAACGCTGTGGCTTTATGGGGCGACCAGGATGGATGTGATACTCCCCCAAAATACCAATCACAATGGAACTTGCACAGGTTTCGCATGGACCTTAGCTTTGAATACCATTTATTATGAGCGCAAAACAATGGGGCTTGAGAGCCGTATTAGCGAGTACGGCCACATTTGAGAATTGTGACCCGGATGAATGTGATTAAAATAACAGGAAGCCCTTAATAATGGTGTACGCGTTACGAAGTAAAAACCCCGACAAGGAAATGTTGTTTCCTCGTAGATGGCTATTGTCGTCTGAGGAAGGTAAGTGAGGAGCACGCATGGCAGACGGAAGGTGCATGCCCCAAAAGCCAAGTCCAAGGTGTACATTTCCGAGGTCCATATGATGCTTTGGCCGTATGAACAATCTAGATGTTGCACCTATTAATAAGCAACGTAACAGTACTGTTGTTACGCATACAGTTTCGTTGTACGGAATTACGATTCCTTACTGGGGCTCACCACAGCGAGTACATGCGAACCTTTCGCTTCCGCAAGCTCGGCCTTCTAGTCACGCGCCAAACCAGCCCCCGCCGACCTCAACGGTCCCCAACCTCATCCCGAGTCGCCCCGAACCCATTTTTACCCCGTCACCCTCGGGACTATCGAGCCCTTGACTGGTCCAACCCTCGACATTCAACCCTGGTCAACTCGCCCTATATATTCCCTAGGCCTCATTTCTATCGACATTCGATACAACATTGTAATCACGTTCCCCTATAGTATTCTGCGCTATACTCTGAGTTATAATTCATAACAGCTGATAACAGAGCTGCGTTCCTGCCCATTAGGTTTCCGGAAGGGGAGCAGATCCGATCGGGGAAGGGGGCGGAAGGATGCTGATGGTGAGCGGAGGCCGCGGAGATTAAGTACGCGGCATTTCCGATGCCATCGGATCCTGTCCGATGGACGGTTGGGATTGGCCGGAATCCCCTTCCCCGGTCGTAGACGAAATTATTTCCCGTCGAAGAGTGGGCGACGTTTTCGCCGTGTTTTTCGGGTACGTTCGTTACAGCTTTCATTATTTTCAGGAGTTTCTAATGAAGTGTTCGGATTGGCTTCCGAAAAAAGCGAGGAGTCGTCAGGCGGCCAAGAGTCGGTCGTCAGGAAACGACAAGTGCACAGGAGTCCTCAGGCGGCCGGGAGCTGGTCGTCAGGAGCGCGCGGGGCAGCGAAATTGGCGGGACGTACGGCGATGTACGTCTGGCACGCCATGCAGCGGCAAGGTGAACTGTAGCTGTTTTGCGGGTCCCGGCGTTTCCGGCAAGCTAGTTGCAGACGATGGACGGGACTTCAAGACTATTTCGGCAATAGGCGGATCCGACAATTTCGGAACGACACGATCACACGAGGACGTGTGAGTGCGCAGTTGTGTGGGAGCAGCTGGGATTAACGACCTCGGTGTTATTCACCACGACGGCCATCTGGAGGTGATAACGCTATGCTGGATTTAGTGTACTCAGCGAGCGCAACTTCCCGCGTGGGGAGGCGTTTTTCGTGGACCAGCGATTCATACTCCCACGATCAACGGAAACTGAGGCCACCACCCCTGGGTGTGTATTAAGTGTTTTTCCACCGGTCGCCGAAAGCGTTAACTGCCAGGAGCTGAAGCAGTGGGAGAAGATCGACGGGAGTACTGGAGCAGTTAAGGGTTAGCGGCGTTCGGGCTGCTGCTCGCTCAGCTACGTCGCCCGGAAATCACCATCCCCACCAGGTAGCAGTGTCGACTTATTAATCGACGGCTCTTGGCTGAATAGGGGGGGTGAACCTGCAAACTATACTGTACTGATGGAGTGTCCCAGAAATTTTCATAGTTACTGTTGTAGTGGAACTGAGGGTTTCACCCGATGCAGCAGAAGGAGTTTCCGGAGTTTGCGGGTATAGTTTGACGAGTTTTCGATAGAGGAGGGAGCTGTCCAGCGGTCAGTAAGCGAGCTCGTTAAATCTCCCCTGACTAGACGCGTGCGCACTCCTATCTCTTCGGATTCTCTTAGTTAGTTAAGCAGCAACGAAGCGGTTGTGGGTAACCTGCAGCAGCCGCGAGATGGGTGAACGTCTGCACGGCCAGCTGGACAAGTGTACCGGAGAATTTTTAGAGTTGGGTAACAGTGGGCGGAAATCGACGGTAACATGATGCTTGTTGACCCCGATAGACGACCAAAACATCATGCCGAGGCGGTGGACTCTGGTGTTCCCTAATATAAAGGGTGCCGCTCATGCGTACAGCTGGTGGAGAAACCGTGGGGGCGCTGCTAAAGGACGCCGTGACGCTTGAGTGTTTTTACGGGTAGCCGTGAAGCGGAGTTGCGCTAGTTTTGAAGTACCAGATGGAATTCCGACATTTTCAGTGGTTTTGAGGAGAAGTTTAAGGGTTTACAGCTGGAGTTGTGCCCGCTCTCTTCAGGGGTACGAGCGACATCGACCGATATTCTCGGAATATTTGGGTGCATGGAGGAGGACAAGCGCAGCAGCAGTTTCGGTTCTTCCCCAAATTTCCGGCGTGTACGGACAAAGAAGCTGATGCAGCTGGCGTCATTCGACCCCAAGTTCCGTTCGAGGTTTTTTAAGGGAGCGGGATTCGTACAAATCACAGGTCATCATCGTCGTCATCTCTTCTCATAACTAATCGCTACCACCACAATCGTCACTTCGCCTGCTTCGCCCGACAGTCTGAAACACGACCCGCCGCATCATCGCCACCCATCAGGAGCAATATCGAAATGGAAAGATTTTGCAGCAGTATGTTGGAGCTGTGTTGGGACCAGCTGCAAGCAGTGTTGACTTCTGAAGCTTTTTTGAGTTCGTGTGGGAGTCTTATGGAGCAGTAGTTGCGGAATTTCAGACCTTCGACACGGTTTACCCTGAAGACAATTTACCTGAAGCGGATTTTGGAGTCATCATGATTCGCGTTTTTAGTAGTTGGGATTTCTTCCAATGGCATATTCGATGCCAGAGTGATGGGATTTTAAGCAGCAGCGTGGGATTATTTGGATTACCCTGGAGTATTGGGTTTCCCTGGAGTTTTACATGGAAACCTAAGTTGGGCACTAACGATTTCTGGAGTTTCGTAATCGTAATATAACGCGATCATTTACGATTTCGCTAACGAACGGTGACTAACGCGTTAGTCCGCGCTGGGCAGGTAAAAAAATCTCTGAGAAAATTTCTGGTTCATGATGAAAGTTCTCTAGAGAAATCTTTGGGTCAGTCAGCATGCAACTCA
>BQMB01001164.1:0-18575 GCA_027943415.1 Closterium sp. NIES-67 | reverse complement strand
TCTGCTGTAATAATGGTTATATCGTAACCACCTTTTTTGATATTAGTACGAACAACTTTCTTAATTGTTCCTGAAGGCAGAAGCACTAAAAACTGTATTATTACTCTTGCTACCATCAGGATAAAGTTGTCCCACGTCCTCTATTCCCACCTAAATAGATTGGATATTTTTAAGAAAGACGCTTCTTTGTTAGTAGCTGGATCGGGAGATAATAATAGGAAATACCAATTTCACTATATTTATTTCCAGGTACAGGACCTACTACCAAAATATTTTTCTGCTCGGGTCTGTAAGTTTGGAAGTAAAGATTATTAATCTTTTCTTTCATTTCTGGAGGAATACGATCTTCAGGTGCTTAATTCAAAGCCTTCCCGGTAAGATTACCACACAGCGCCTACATTGATATTCCTTTTTTTTAACATTGGCTAATACCTGTTTAATTTGGGTATCATACGGAATCTTAACTACTGCTTCAAAAACAGTATTGGGAAGAACTGCTTGTGGCACTTCGATATCCACCGGTTTTTTTGCCAAATGGCAATTAGCACATACAATGCGTCCAGTCGCTTCTCGAGGACTTTCATAGTTTTGCTGTGCAAATATCGGAAATGCTTCCGAATTTAATGGCAAAGCCATTGGCAAAGCCATAACTATGATTGAGATTGATAGCCCCACCCATCTTCGTATCCATTTACAAGCATCTCTTTTTTGCATGGTCTGATTTTTCTTCAAAAATTTATAGGTAGAAGCAGCTAGTTTCCTTGCTGCTATCCATAACTCTGATACTATAGTAACTGTAAATTGGAAAAAACCAAAGTGTTTTTTCGAATTCTTTTATACAAATAAACACATAGACATCAATGATGTCTATATTTTCATAGGGATTTGATTTTGCAATCCTTTTTATTATAAGAAGTTCTTTCGAACATTGTATAGAGATACCATCGATAAAAAGAGTTGTAATAAAAAATCAGGTTGACATATGACACTCTCTGTGTAATAATATATACTAACAAGCTTATAAGCAGCTTGAGTCATATTTTATTACTTTATTAACCAATAATTACCATGACTGCTACTTTAGAAAGACGCGAAAGCGCAAGCCTATGGGGTCGTTTCTCTGACTTTATTACCAGCACCGAAAACCGTCTTTACATCGGATGGTTCGGCGTATTGATGGTACCTCTTCTTCTAACTGCAACTTCTGTATTCATCATTGGTTTCATCGCAGCTCCTCCAGTAGATATCGATGGTATCCGTGAGCCTGTTTCTGGTTCTCTTCTATACGGAAACAACATCATTTCTGGTGCTATCGTTCCTACTTCTGCAGCAATCGGTATGCACTTCTACCCTATCTGGGAAGCTGCTTCCGTTGATGAATGGTTATACAATGGTGGTCCTTACCAACTAATCGTTCTTCACTTCCTTTTAGGTGTAGCTTCTTACATGGGTCGTGAATGGGAACTTAGCTTCCGTCTAGGTATGCGTCCTTGGATCGCTGTTGCATACTCTGCTCCTGTTGCAGCTGCTACCGCAGTATTCCTAATCTACCCAATCGGACAAGGAAGTTTCTCTGACGGTATGCCTTTAGGTATCTCTGGTACTTTCAACTTCATGATCGTATTCCAAGCTGAGCACAACATCCTTATGCACCCATTCCATATGCTAGGTGTGGCTGGTGTTTTCGGCGGCTCTCTATTCAGTGCAATGCATGGTTCCTTGGTTACCTCCAGCTTGATCCGTGAAACCACCGAAAACGAATCTGCTAACGCTGGTTACAAGTTTGGTCAAGAAGTAGAAACTTACAACATTGTTGCAGCTCACGGCTACTTTGGACGTCTAATCTTCCAATATGCTAGTTTCAACAACTCTCGTTCTCTACACTTCTTCTTGGCTGCTTGGCCTGTAGTAGGTATTTGGTTTACTGCTTTAGGTATCAGTACTATGGCATTCAACCTAAACGGTTTCAACTTCAACCAATCCGTAGTTGATAGCCAAGGTCGTGTAATCAACACTTGGGCTGATATCATCAACCGTGCTAACCTAGGTATGGAAGTTATGCACGAGCGTAACGCTCACAACTTCCCTCTAGACTTAGCATCTGTTGAAGCTCCTTTCGTTGGCTAAACAATCTTGGTTTTAGAGGCAAGCTGCATATATAACAACTGTGCGCAGGAATCCTGCGCACGGTTGTAGTTTGCTATATTTTCTCTTTTTTGTATGTTGTATGGCGAACAAATTGATCAGAATGTCCTTTATGTTTGATATAAAATAAAAATATATAAAATATAGCAAAGTTTCCATTATTTGCTTCACTTCGCATTTTTTATTACTTGCCTAGTAAATATACAGGTTAAATTCCTAACTTTCACTTATTTATGTATTGGTCCATTAAGCACCTTAAATGTGTGTCATAATATATTTAGGAGTCTGTCCTGGGTCACTTCTGTATCATAGTTGTTCTAGTTACAGACTTAATAAAGTGGGTAGCAATTCTAAAATATTACCCTCTCAGAAGCTGATTCATGATTTTGGGCAGGTGTTTCCTTTGTCTCGTCTGAAGAGAGGAAGAATCTCAATGACTATTCTTCACCGGAACCAGAAGTCAAGATTGTGGTAGACAATGATCCTGTAAAAACCTCTTTTGAAAAATGGGCTAAGCCAGGTCATTTCTCTCGTGCGTTAGCAAAAGGTCCTACTACAACCACTTGGATTTGGAACCTGCATGCTGATGTTCACGATTTTGATAGCCACACTAGTGATCTAGAAGAAATTTCTCGTAAGGTTTTTAGTGCACACTTTGGTCAATTAGCTGTCATATTCATTTGGTTAAGCGGAATGTATTTTCATGGTGCACGCTTTTTCCAATTATGAAGCATGGTTAAGTGATTCCAACCCACATCAAACCTAGTGCTCAAGTTGTTTGGCCCAATTGTAGGTCAAGAAATTTTGAACGCGACGTAGGTGGTGGATTCCAGGGAGTTCAAATTACCTCTGGTTTATTCCAAATGTGGCGTTCTTCTGGAATCACTACTGAACTAGAGTTATATTCCACTGCAATTGGTGGGTTTATTAATGGCAGGCTTAATGTTTATTCGCTGGTTGGTTCCATTATCATAAAAGCTGCACCTAAATTGGCTTGGTTCCAAGATGCAGAATCTATGATGAACCACCATTTAGGCGGTCTAATAGGCTTAGGATCTTTGGGTTGGGCTGGACACCAAATTCATGTATCTTTGCCTATCAACCAATTGTTAGATGCAGGAGTTGACCCTAAAGAAATTCCTTTGCCTCACGAATTTATATTTAACAGAGACTTATTAGCTCAGTTATATCCTAGCTTTGCGAAAGGTGTAACTCCTTTCTTTACCTTAAACTGGGCAGAGTATTCTGATTTCTTAACTTTCCGTGGCGGTCTAAATCCAGTTACAGGAGGTTTATGGTTAACTGATACAGTTCACCACCACGTAGCAATTGCAGTCCTTTTCCTAGTAGCAGGACATATGTATAGAACTAACTGGGGAATTGGTCATAGCATGAAAGAAATGTTAGAAGCTCACAAAGGGCCTATGACTGGTGAAGGTCACAAAGGACTTTATGAAATTTTGACCACTTCTTGGCATGCTCAATTAGCATTAAACTTAGCTACTTTTGGATCTTTAACAATTATCATAGCACATCATATGTATGCTATGCCTCCTTACCCATATTTAGCAACTGATTATGGTACTCAGTTATCCTTATTCACACACCCACATGTGGATTGGTGGATTCTGCGTTGTAGGGGCTGGTGCTCATGCAGCTATCTATTTGGTAAGAGATTACGATCCAACTACTCAGTATAACAATCTATTAGATCGTGTTCTACGGTCATAGAGATGCAATTATTTCTCATCTTAACTGGGTATGTATCTTCCTAGGATTCCATAGTTTTGGTTTGTATATTCATAACGATACTATGAGTGCCTTAGGTCGTCCTCAAGATATGTTCTCTGACACAGCTATTCAAACTTCAGCCTGTGTTTGCTCCAATGGGTTCAAAATACTAACGCTGCAGCACCTGGTTTCACAGCACCTAATGCAGCTGCCGCTAGCAGTATCACTTGGGGTGGTAGTGAATTAGTAGCAGTAGGTGGGAAAGTAGCAATGTCTCCTATTCCATTAGGAACAGCTGATTTCCTAGTGCACCATATTCATGCATTTACTATTCACGTTACTGTTTTGATTCTTTTGAAGGGTGTATTATTTGCTCCGTAGTTCTCGACTAATCCCAGATAAAGCTAATTTAGGCTTCCGCTTCCCTTGTGATGGTCCAGGACGTGGTGGTACTTGCCAAGTTTCTGCTTGGGACCATGTATTCTTGGGTCTATTCTGGATGTATAACTCTATTTCTGTAGTAATTTTTCCATTTTAGTTGGAAGATGCAATCAGATGTATGGGGAACTGTAAATGCTCAAGGAGTATCTCATATTACTGGAGGGAACTTTGCTCAAAGTGCAACTACCATTAATGGATGGTTGCGTGATTTCTTATGGGCACAAGCATCTCAAGTAATTCAATCTTATGGATCTGCTTTATCTGCATATGGTTTAGTTTTCTTAGGTGCTCACTTCGTATGGGCATTTAGCTTGATGTTCTTGTTTAGTGGCCGTGGTTATTGGCAAGAACTAATTGAATCCATTCTATGGGCTCATAATAAGCTTAAAGTTGCTCCTGCTATCCAGCCTCGAGCTCTTAGTATTACTCAAGGGCGTGCTGTAGGAGTAGCTCATTACCTTCTGGGTGGGATTGCCACAACATGGGCATTCTTCCTAGCAAGAATTATTTCAGTAGGATAATGGCTAGGAGGGGTTTTAAAGCATTATGGCATCAAGATTTCCAAAATTTAGCCAGGGCCTATCCCAAGACCCAACCACTCGCCGTATTTGGTTTGGAATTGCTACTGCACACGACTTCGAAAGTCATGATGATATCACCGAAGAACGGCTTTATCAGAAGATTTTTGCTTCTCATTTTGGTCAGTTAGCAATTATCTTCTTGTGGACCTCTGGGAATTTGTTTCACGTAGCATGGCAGGGCAATTTTGAAGCGTGGTCTCAAGATCCTTTGCATGTTTCGTCCTATCGCACATGCAATTTGGGATCCTCCATTTTGGACAACCAGCAGTAGAAGCTTATACTCGAGGAGGCGCTTCTGGTCCTGTAAATATTTCCTATTCCGGTGTATATCAATGGTGGTATACTCAAGGTCTACGTTCTAACCAAGATCTTTACACAGGAGCACTTTTCCTATTAGGATTAGCTGCTGTTTCTTTAGTAGGTGGATGGTTACATCTACAACCTAAGTGGAAACCTAGTGTTTCTTGGTTCAAAAATGCTGAGTCTCGTTTAAACCACCATTTAGCTGGTTTATTTGGAACCAGTTCTTTGGCTTGGGCTGGACATATCGTACACGTAGCTATTCCTGAATCTAGAGGACAGCATGTAGGATGGGATAATTTCTTAACTACTGCTCCACATCCACAAGGTTTAGCACCTTTCTTTGCTGGCCAATGGGGTGTTTATGCACAAAATCCAGATTCTAGCAGCCATATCTTTGGTACTTCAGAAGGAGCTGGTACTGCTATCTTAACTTTCTTAGGCGGTTTTCATCCACAGACACAAAGTCTTTGGTTAAGCGATATAGCTCATCACCATCTAGCAATTGGCTGTAATATTCATCGTTGCTGGACATATGTATCGTACCAACTTTGGAATTGGACATAGTATGAAAGAGATTATGGAAGCACATATTGCTCCAAGCGGTCGTATGGGCGGCGGTCACCAAGGCCTATTTGACACAGTGAATAATTCTCTTCATTTCCAATTAGGATTAGCATTAGCGTGTTTAGGTGTTATCACTTCTTTGGTAGCTCAGCACAGCTATTCCTTACCTTCTTATGCATTCATAGCTCAAGATTTTACTACTCAAGCAGCACTTTATACTCACCATCAGTATATTGCTGGCTTCATCATGACAGGAGCTTTTGCTCATGGTGCAATTTTCTTTATCAGAGATTACAATCCAGAGCAAAACAAAGGAAATGTATTGGCTAGAATGTTGGAACACAAAGAAGCTATTATTTCTCACCTAAGTTGGGCTAGCTTATTCTTGGGCTTCCATACACTTGGTCTATACGTACATAATGATGTTGTACTGGCTTTTGGTACTCCAGAAAAACAAATCCTAATTGAACCTGTTTTTGCTCAGTGGATTCAATCTACTCATGGTAAGGCTTTATATGGATTTGATGTATTACTTTCTTCCAGTTCTAGCATTACTATTACTGCAGGAAAAAGTCTATGGTTACCAGGGTGGTTAGATGCTATTAATAACAATAGTAATTCTTTATTCTTGACTATTGGCCCAGGGGATTTCTTAGTACACCATGCAATTGCTCTAGGTTTGCATACAACAACCTTGATTCTTGTGAAAGGTGCTTTAGATGCTCGTGGATCTAAATTAATGCCTGACAAAAAGGAATTTGGATTCAGCTTCCCTTGTGACGGTCCAGGTAGAGGTGGAACTTGCGATATTTCTGCTTATGATGCTGTTTATCTAGCTGTTTTCTGGATGTTAAATACTATTGGATGGGTAACCTTCTACTGGCATTGGAAACACTTAGCTTTATGGCAAGGTAATGCAGCGCAATTTAATGAATCTTCTACTTACTTAATGGGCTGGCTTAGAGATTATCTATGGTTAAACTCATCTCAGTTAATTAATGGATACAACCCATTCGGTATGAACAGTTTGTCTGTATGGGCTTGGATGTTCTTATTTGGACACCTTGTTTGGGCTACAGGTTTCATGTTCTTGATCTCTTGGCGTGGTTATTGGCAAGAATTGATCGAGACATTAGCTTGGGCTCATGAACGTACTCCATTAGCTAATCTTGTGCGTTGGAAAGATAAACCAGTAGCTCTTTCTATTGTGCAAGCTAGATTAGTAGGATTAGCTCATTTCTCTGTAGGTTATGTATTTACCTATGCTGCTTTCCTAATTGCATCTACCTCAGGTAAATTCGGTTAAGGATATGTCAACATCATAACTGCTTACTATTTTGTAAAAATCTATTTTTGAGATATTAAGAAAATAGTAAGTTTTTTAGGCTATCCCACCTCTCAAGAGGTGGGATAGCCTGAAATTCACTATATAAGCTTCTTCCGTTATTTTTATTTTTTATAAACAATATGGCTAAAAAAAGTATGATTGAAAGGGATAAGAAACGTGAAAGATTAGCATCTAAATACTATGAGCGTCGTCAGGAATTAAAAGAACAAATTAAGACAGTTTCATCAATTGATGAAAAATGTCAATTGCATAGAGAATTGCAATCTTTGCCACGAAATAGTGCGCCTAATAGAATTACTCGTCGTTGTTTTGTAACAGGAAGACCAAAAGCAGTTTATCGTGACTTTGGCTTGTCAAGACATGTATTGCGTGAAATGGCACATGCTTGTTTATTACCTGGTGTAACTAAATCAAGTTGGTAAAACAAATATGGGAGTAGTCTACTCCCATATTTGTTGTGGTTCGAATAGAATTTATTCTATCTGATATACAAAAAAATTATTGATATAAAGAGTGAAAGTTGGATTTGACAACATTGCAATCTCCTTAGAAGAAGGAATATATACATATAACTTCTTATTGTTGACAACTTGCAAACATAGATTATAATACCTTTTAGAAGAAATTTGTAAAATAGGGAACATGAAACTAAAATTAGTTCATCTTTATTTTTTTTGAAACTAAATCAAAAAAACAATTTGTATTTCCCTGTTACAGCAAGCACATAAATAAATGTATTATTTCTATTTTCTTTAGTTCATGATGATTATTATCATCATGTTTTATCAAGAGAAACGATCTTCTGTGTATATCTTTTCAACAAAAAGATATAGATAATTAGTTGATTTTTTGTAAGAATTAGAATAGGATTCTCCTATTCTAAGCTTAGCTGTCTCTGTATGAGAATTGTCTAATTATCTTAGAAAATACTCAAGTTGCTGTTATCAAAAGCTGCAAAGAAATACATTATATGATATGTATTATGTATTTTTTAGAGACAGTTTAAGTTATAAATGTTTTTCTTTAATTGGTAGAACTGTGTTCTACATGGTATGATAAGATAAACGTTTATTGACATTGCTTTTTGGTGCTACTATCACACCCAAGAGACATCATGAGTTACTAATTGCTAAAATGTTTGTACATTTAGGCATACACGGGGAGACTTGTAGAATACACAGCCTCCTTGGTCTTATTTGAAGGAGAAAAGTAATGAACCCTTTGATCTCTGCTGCTTCCGTGATCGCTGCTGGGTTGGCTGTAGGTCTAGCTTCCATTGGTCCTGGTATTGGACAAGGAACTGCTGCTGGACAAGCTGTAGAAGGTATTGCAAGACAACCAGAAGCCGAAGGTAAGATCCGAGGCACTTTGTTACTTAGTTTGGCTTTCATGGAAGCTTTGACTATCTATGGACTAGTAGTAGCTTTAGCTCTTCTATTTGCAAATCCTTTTGTATAGTTCTATACACAAAGCTTTTAGCTTGTCTAGCACATAGGTTTTTGCTATGACTATGTTTCATAGAAAGACTGAAGTTGATTTTTGACTTTAAGTAGACAGGCATAGGGAAAAACAAGTTATTTGGGGGAAAGATGCCGATTGTATGCTTTTCATTTTGATCATAAGAGAATCTATGTTCAAACAAGAATGCTCTAAATTACAAATGAGAAATAATGCATATCGGCATCATTTGGTATATTGTTTTATACATATTTTTCTGATATTCAGGAGATTAATCTAGTTGAAAAACTCATTCTAATATTTGCTATTACATAATACGTATAAGAAGATGTACTAGACCCAAGAACTTAAATCATGAGGTAATATAAATTTCCTGACATTTTAGTTAAACCTCATATAAGTAGCATTATGTAGAAAATGGACCTTATTGGAGAAACAGGGTATGAACAGCGCAATTGACTTGATTGCTTCGTTGGATTCTTGGGCTCTGGCAAATGAGGGGCTAAGCCTCAATACCAATTTGCTAGATACTAATTTGATCAATTTAGCAGTAGTGATCGGTGTATTAGTTTACTTTGGTAAGGGAGTGTGTGCGGGATGAATATTTGAATGACATGGTTGGAAAAAAATCCAACTACACTCTGACTATAAAGTGTATGATCCTCACGAATGACTCACAAAGAAGAATCTTTGTATGGACAAAAGCATTTCGTTGAATATTAAGTTAAAGACACTATTAACTTTCTATAATGAGGAAAAATCTACTAGGTTAAGGCTCTATTGCTTGAAGTCTAAGTATTGCTGGAGCTTTTCTTTGCTCAATAAGATAATTACAAATCTTAACCTTGTTGGAGATTTTTCGGTACAGAACACTCGTATCGAGATTATAAGGGAATTCATTCAATGAATTCATCAGTCAGAATCTTCCAGAATATATTCAAGAAATACACTTGATAACAATATACTAAATAGACAACCTTAAGATTTTTTATAGTGATTCGAAGAAAACAACCGTGCTGATCAAAAACAAATGGTCAGGAGAACCTTGAAATCGCATTTGCAATGAAAGGTACGTTCAAACATTTGTGTATAAGTCATTTAGGATACAAAAAACATGTCTTTTTTTGCCTTTTCTATAAGTTGCAAGAAAAAGAATATATACATGTTTCTTATCGGGCTTTAATTACACATGGGTGAACGAGAGAGCCGGGTGAATCGAGAAGATTCATGTCCGGTTTGGGAAGAGATAGTTAAGCTAATGCATTAGCATAGATTAGCAATCTACTTCATTAACTAATATCTTAAATAATCGCAAAGAAACTATATTAAGCACCATTCGCGATGCAGAAGAAACGTTACCAAGAAGCGACTGAAAAGCTAAATCAAGCTCGAGCTCGTTTAGAACAAGCAAAAGAAAAAGCAGAAGAAATCCGTGTTAATAGCATATTGCAAATTGAGAGAGAAAAAGAAGAATTAATCAAGGCTGCTGATGAGGATTCTAAACGTTTAGAAGATTCTAAAATATGACTATTCGTTTTGAAGAACAAAAAGCCATTGTACAAGTACGACAACAAGTTTTCTCGATTAGCAGTTGAAAGAGCTTTAGAAGTAATTAATAGTCGTTTGAATATGGATTTACATGCTAGAATGATTGATTATCATATTGGCTTATTTAAAGCTATGGAAAATTCTGCTGAGTAGAAAAAAGAACATATATAGGTGCTATACTTTCAAGATTACACACCACGTCCATGGTAAATATTCGACCTGATGAAATCAGTAGTATTAATCCCGCAAACAGATTGAGCAATATAATCAAGAAGTTAAAGTTGTTAACATAGGTACTGTTCTTCAAGTAGGAGATGGTATTGCTCGTATTTATGGCCTAGACAAAGTCATGGCAGGGGAGCTACTAGAATTTGAAGATGGTACAGTTGGAATTGCTCTAAACCTAGAGGCAGATAATGTTGGTGCTGTACTTATGGGAGAAGGATTGAGTATCCAAGAAGGTAGTTCAGTTAAAGCAACTGGAAAAATCGCTCAAATTCCTGTTAGTGACGGCTATCTAGGACGTGTAGTTAATGCACTTGGTCGTCCAATTGATGGCAAAGGAGATATCCCAGCTTCTGAATATCGTTTAATTGAATCTCCTGCTCCTGGTATTATCTCTAGACGTTCTGTTTATGAACCAATGCAAACAGGACTTATTGCTATTGATGCCATGATTCCAATTGGTCGTGGTCAACGAGAATTGATCATTGGAGACCGTCAAACTGGGAAAACAGCAGTAGCTACAGATACAATTCTAAATCAAAAGGACAAAATGTTGTCTGTGTCTATGTAGCTATTGGACAAAAGGCTTTCTTCTGTAGCTCAAGTTGTAAACACCTTCGAAGAACGTGGTGCAATGGAATATACTGTAATTGTAGCAGAAACAGCTAACTCACCTGCTACTTTGCAATACCTTGCTCCTTATACTGGTGCGACAATTGCTGAATACTTTATGTATAAAGGACGTCATACATTAGTAGTATATGATGATTTGTCTAAACAAGCTCAAGCTTATCGTCAAATGTCTCTACTTCTAAGACGCCCACCTGGACGCGAAGCTTATCCTGGAGACGTTTTCTACTTACATTCTCGTCTATTAGAAAGAGCTGCCAAATTAAGTAATCAATTAGGTGAAGGTAGTATGACTGCTTTGCCTATTGTTGAAAACTCAAGCTGGTGACGTCTCTGCTTATATCCCAACAAATGTAATTTCTATTACAGACGGACAAATTTTCTTATCAGCTGATTTATTTAATGCTGGTATTCGTCCTGCTATTAATGTTGGTATTTCAGTATCTCGTGTAGGATCTGCAGCGCAGATTAAAGCAATGAAACAAGTTGCAGGTAAATTGAAACTAGAGTTAGCTCAATTTGCAGAATTAGAAGCTTTTTCACAATTTGCTTCTGATCTTGATAAAGCTACTCAAAACCAATTAGCTAGAGGACAACGTTTACGTGAGTTGCTTAAACAGCCTCAAGCTGCACCTTTAGCTGTAGAAGAACAAGTAGCAACTATCTTTACTGGAGTTAATGGCTATTTAGATGTAATTGAAGTTGCACAAGTTAGAAGATTCTTGGCTGAATTACGTCATTATATCGTGACTAATAAACCTGAATTTGGTAAAATTATTCGTGAAAAGAAAACTTTTACAGATGAAGCACAAGCTATTTTGAAGCAAGCTATTCAAGAACATACAGAAGCTTTCTTATTACAGGAAGAATCTGGAGCTGCTGCTCGTTAATTTAAGATAAAGTAGTTATATGACTAAATATATGACCTTTCAAATATAAATAAAGTGCATATATTTAGTCATATGATATATTTTTGTCTATTTTGGTATGCAAGAATACCTTTTCTCATAACTAACAGTTTTAATAAACTCTTAATATTGCGTCCAATAGGAATCGAACCTATATTGGAGGTTTTAGAAGACCTCTGTCCTATCCGTTAGACGATGGACGCTTCGCTTACATATAGGTTTAGTAAGGAGAAAATGAGTATTGCGATAATATTACATAATATATCAGAAAAAAAAATATATAGTCTATCGTTGCGTTTTCAAATCCATTGAATATAGTATCTAATTTTCTAAAGGGAAATTTCAATCTATAATAAGAAATAAGAAGAGTTCTGGACATTTTTTTCTAATAGAAAAGGAATAGAGAAAAGGGTGTTGACAAAATGAGAATATAGCGGGTAGCGGGAATCGAAACCCGCACCATTAGCTTGGAAGGCTATAAGTTATAGTCGATATGAGTTAGTATATAACTCTAAATCTCTAATTCAGAACCGGACATGAAATTTTTCGTTTCATCCAGCTCCTCTAGAAGGTCAATCTTTTTTGAAATCATCATTTTTTCTTTTTCTTTTTCTTAAAAGAATCATGACAACGGCAAATAAAGGGAACTTCTAGCATCTACGTCAGTTCATCTTGAATATAAATCAAGGTATACATCTTAGATGATCCTATTGAAACAAAAAAACTTTTTTCATTGTGGTTTCATTTCAATTAATTCGTTCCTTTTCTCTGATATGTTGAGTCTTTAGGATGGTTCACTCACCAGACTTCTAGAAATATGCATATTTCCTTGGTGAATCAAGTAAACATGTTTGAAGTCTCATTCTTCAAAGATAGAATTCTCTTTGCTAGTTTAGTAACGATGAATTAGAACCTTAATTATTTAACCATAGACTTCGAGGCGTTAGAATTAGCTTTCTATAGTAAGCGATTCAAACTGAAATCTCGCTTTAGGTAATATCATTGATTTTTCAATAATTTCTATGAATCACCTAGAGATAATCTAGAACTATTGCATTAATAGTAAAGGGGAATTTCTTTGCCAGAGAAAAAGTTGTCAGAAAAAAAATCTGACTAGCTAATTGACCCCATAATTAGCAATATATGGGAAGCTAAACGAATCGCACTTCTACCACTAAACTATACCCGCTTACGTAACATAATATCATAAGATTGGGTTTATATGCAAGGGATTTCTCATATTAATAGAATTTATTATTAATCAAATTTGCCTAAGAAACAGGATCTCCTATTTCTTCAAAAATTCTTATGATTCTTTGTCTTTTTATAGTCTCATTTGTTTAGAATAATAGTTGTTACACAAGAAGAATATTTTTTTTGTCTTGTCAAGAGAATTTACTTCATGTATCATATTCATAAAGAGGAATATTTTTTTTCAAACATCTTTGTATACTATTTTGATGAGAATCATAATATTTCCTCATAATTCTTATATTTCTTTATACACAGAGATATTCTAAAAAACATTTATCAGAATTCAATTGATATTTTCTATTTATTTATGGATACACAATTAGTAGAAGACACACAACGTCCAGTATTCCCATTTACTGCAATTGTAGGTCAAGAAGAAATGAAGTTAGCACTTCTGTTGAATGTTATTGACCCTAAAATTGGTGGTTGTTATGATTATGGGAGATCGAGGGACTGGGAAATCAACTACTGTAAGGGCACTTGTAGATCTTTTTACCAGAAATTGAAGTGGTGGTTGATGATCCATTTAATTCAGATCCTCGTGATCCTGAATTAATGAGTGAAGAAGTAAGAGAAAAAATTCGACGCGACCAAGAGATTCGTGTTGTAAACACTAAAATTTCTATGGTTGATCTTCCCCTTGGAGCAACTGAAGATAGAGTGTGTGGTACTATTGATATAGAAAAAGCTTTAACAGAAGGAGTTAAAGCTTTTGAACCCGGTCTATTAGCTAAGGCAAATAGAGGTATTCTATATGTCGATGAAGTAAAACTTATTGGATGATCATTTAGTGGATGTATTATTAGATGCAGCTGCTTCTGGATGGAATACAGTTGAAAGAGAAGGTATTTCTATTTCACATCCTGCTCGTTTTATCTTAATTGGATCTGGCAATCCGGAAGAAGGTGAACTTCGTCCTCAACTTTTGGATAGATTTGGAATGCATGCTCAAGTAGGTACTGTTAAAGATGCTGAATTAAGAGTCAAAATTGTAGAACAAAGAGCAACTTTTGACCAAGATCCTAGAACATTTAGAGATGCATACAAATATCTCAAGAAAATTTGCGTCAACAAATACAACAAGCTAGAGAACGTCTACCAAAAGTGCAAATAGATTATGATTTGCGTGTAAATATATCTAAATTTGTGCAGAACTAAATGTCGATGGTTTAAGAGGAGATATTGTCACTAATCGTGCTGCGAAAGCATTAGCCGCATTGGGAGGACGTGACCAAGTTACACCTAAAGACATATTAACTATTATTCCATTATGCTTACGACATAGATTACGTAAAGATCCATTAGAATCTATTGATTCGGGTCTATTAGTCAAAGAAAAAATTCAGTCAGTTTTCGGATATACTTCTAAATCTGCATCTTAATGGCTAATGTATAGAGCGCTTAACTAAGCGCTCTATACGTGAGGGCATAGATTTAAGAAAAATTCTATTTTTTTATGATTACTAGTTGCTTTTTATAAAAGAATGTGGTACAAAGAAAAGCAAGAATATATAATGCACTAGGGGGTTGTAGTTCCAATTGGTTAGAGCGCCGCCCTGTCACGGCGGAAGTCGCGGGTTCGAATCCCGTCAATCCCGAATTGTATACTAATGTTGAATTTATGATCTAACTCTTTATGACCAAAATTTTGCTATATGAATAGTTCTTTCTATATCTTCACGATTTAAAGTTCCTTTCTTCATTAAAGCGAATTCGATATTACTAAGTAAAGAATAATTACTAATAAAAAACTTTAATAAAGAATGATAAATTTCTAAAAGAATACCATAAATTAGTAATTCTCTCGATTGTAGCTTTTCATTACTAAAGTTTCTCTATGATGTAATAAATCGGAAAGAACGCCAATTATCTTCATAATCAGTACTGGTCCATCCTTGATATAAATAAATAGGTGCCTGTAATTGTGATTGTTCTAGTTGAGCGTTAGCTTTTGCCATTTTTCTAAAATAATGAAAATCCTGTAGATCACCATCAAATTTCTCTTCTTGTTTTGCTGATTTTTCATTAATATTAGAATTATGAATTTTAGCATCTGGCCAAAGAATTTGTTTTTTAATCCGTTTTGGGTTTAGTTTTTCACTTTTGAAATTTTTCTCCATATGTAACATAAAGTTTTGTAAGAATATTTTTGCTAATGAGAAGATCTCTATCAAAGAATAAAATGGAATAAGCGGGTGTTAATGCAGGTGGATTCCATATGGGTCGTGCTTCTAACAATAAAATTGATAATTGTAATGCATCATAATCTATTACATATTCAGAAGCCCACGGTAATCCCATACTTTTTAAATTGGAATCAAACACCATTTTCATTAAAAGAATAATGAATTTTCTTTGTACGTTTTTCTTGTCTTTTTATTACTCTTCTTTCATAAGGTAAATGTTGTTCAAGATCATCATCTAATATTTTCGTATCAATATTATTTTGTATATCATCAGAGGATGATTCTAAAATGATATTTTTTCTCTTCTTTTTAATATTATCAAACAATAGATTCCAACTTAAACTTAAACGTTGTATTCTATAACTCCAATAAATATAACTAGTAAATCGATTGAAAATTTTAAAGAAGATGTAGCTTTTTCAAATAGATTAATCTTATATTTTCCTCGGAAATTCGATAAAATATCATATTTATTAACACAAGGTAAAGACTTAATATCTTGCATCGGAAATTCAAGGAGTAGAGATTGTAAAATACTAGAAGCTATTGACAAATCATGTTTTAATTGTTTATTAAGATATATACTTTTTGTAGGAGAATTTCTTTTATATGAAATCCAGGCATCTCGAGCGGCTGAACCAGCTAAACGTTTACGATGTGAGTTAATATTGCGAATTCTGTAACAGTTGACTTTTCAAATGCAAATTCCAAGAAAGCATTAGATAAATAGTAAAACCTAGTTTTCCATAAATCGTGTCTAATAGTTAGAGGGAATATTGGTTTTGGAGCAACCAGTGTACTTTGTACTATAGCTTTTCCAATTTTATATTGTAAGGATTGGTGTTCTAAAATTCTATTATTAGCACTTTGTTTAGAAATTTGTCTGTATTACAGACAATCTTATTATATCTGTATCTATAACATTTGTACAATTTGTTGTCTTAATTAATAACATTTCATTAACCAAACCTGCAATGTCTCTCAAATTATATCCTATACTGTTACTTCCTAATTCATAGAAAGAACGTTTGCCTTGTATATTATAATTTCTTTTGGTTTAATAAATTAGCAAATATCTTTTGTCGTTGACCAAAAAGACAATTTTCGAAGGTTAATAATTAAGTCTAGTCGATGTCTGGATACAAATTTAGGATCTAATAAACCAGGATTATGACTAGATCCGACTAAAGTAATATTACTTTGACGTTCTGGCAAAAGATCATTCCCCATAATTTTCAGCAAAATAGTTAAAAGCAATGAAGCATCATATATTTTGCCTGGTTGATTGTGTGAATTGTGTTTTGCATGAAATTCATGTAGATCTGAAATCCATAATATACAAGGAGCTAACATTTTTGCTAATTCTAAAATATTCTCTACTAAAAATCCTCTATCTGCTAATTGTTCAATCAATTGAGTATCTTGCTTCAGCTTATTATATTTGAAATCAGGTGTCGCATGTCGTATATCTTTTAAAGATATATGAACTAATGGCAAATGTGCTTCTGCAGCAAGATTTTTTACTAAATATGATTTTCCGGTTTCTGGTGCTCCTATTAAAAGCCATCTTTTGGTTGATAAAATGGGTTCTGGTAAATTTTTAGGTATTTTCCTTTTGTCTACTAATGAAAAATGATCTAATTCCAGTTGTGATTTAATAGGTGAAGATTTTATATTAAAAAACAAATCAGTTAACCACTGGAATTGGTTTGATAAAGATTTATTATATTGCATTAAATTAGGATCCCTATAATAAGTATGGGACCATTTTTCCAAATAGCTAAATCCGTCATATGTTTTATCTTGACGAAAAGATAGATGGTTTTGATTTATCAACCTATTAGTATCTGATAAGCTATATTTGGTTAATAAAGTTTTTTGAGTAATTAGGGAATTGACAACTAAATTCTTTTTTGCTTCTTGGCAAATCTCTACTACTAGTATTTAATAACCAATTTGATAGAAATGTTTTACCAAGTAAATATGAAAAAATTTGACTTTGTAGCCATATTATCCATCCTCTTGATGCATACATTGTTAATCGGACTTGTTGAGAAGAAGATTCAATACTATTATGAACTAAAATATACAAAAAAGTATTCCAAGATGGATGTGAAAAAGAACGCATTTTTTCAAATTTACGCCATCCATCTAAATATGTGATACCTGTATACATAGGTAACCAATGATAATATATTATACATAATGTAGTAAACCATCCTATCATAGCCCATTCGTTTGCATGTAAAGCTTGATAGCCATTTTAAAGTTTCCCACATAGGAACGAATTTTTTTTGTAATTTATATATTTCTTCTAATATGTATTCATTCCAATTTTGTATCTTTCTAAGAGATTCTTGTTAGCATCTAAATGAATTTTAGCATATATTTTTTTTGCTTGATTCTGAGAATGTTAGGAATAATTGTATTTATTTTAGGTTCTAAAAATGTACGTCTTGTATCAATTCCATGCTGTGTCAGGTATTGGAATATCGTTCAAAAGAATTTTTTGCGAAATGCCCACCATTGTTGTGTGAAAATCCATGAATTATATTTTCTTTATGATATTTAATTGATGATTTACATTGTTATGAAATATTCTTTCTGTTTTTTCTCCAATTTCCTTAGAATTTTCTTGAAAATGATTTAATCCAGCCAATGTGTTAGATTGATTCAAAAAAGAATCAATTCTTGATAGTAACAAAGAATTGTTTGTAGTATTGATTGATCCTTTTAATATCTGTATTTTTGTTTTCAAGTAATGAGAATGGAAGCCACAAGAAGGGTCATGTGTTGTTTTATGTATTTTTGAAAATCTATAAAAAGATTCTTGTCTAGATGGAAAGAAATAATGAAAGATTTTTATTAAGATTAATATTTTTCTTATCTTCTATTCTGGCTGGCCAAATATTTTTATATTGGATATCTATCGTATTGGAATTGTTTAATTTATTATCTGTATATATTTTTTTAATATATTGTCTATTAATTTGCCAATTCGGGAACCAGTACGCAAAATTCTGATAAAAAGTTAATAAACTATCACTATTTTTTAAAAGAAATTTCAATAAATAGTTTTGGATATTAAACCAATTCTGATATTCTCTGTTCCATTGTAATATGCTTTCTTTTTGCACAGTTGCTTTGATTTTTTCACTAACTAAATCAATGTTTCTATCGTTTGTTTGGTTCTCTTTTATATCATTGATAATATCTTTATTCCTAAGATTTATAATATTCTGATATATTATAT
>BQMB01001163.1:0-24097 GCA_027943415.1 Closterium sp. NIES-67 | reverse complement strand
GACTGCCGGGCCATCAAATCTTCGACTATAATGAAATAAAAGTCGTGCGTGCAAAGCTTCGGGCATGCAATAGTGGCGGAAATTCTTCGGCTAATCAGAAAAAAGAAGAAGAGGGAATCGTCAGTGATTGTGGATGTAGCTGGTGAAAAAGAAAAGATCCGAAAGCGATCGCAGGATTCCATAAAAATCAACTTCGACAAAGCTAATTCGATGTGAGCAGAAGGAAATGATGGGGGAAAATCTCCACCCCACGACCAATCTTTGCTAGGGAAAATTGCCGAGAAAAAAATTGACTCCGCGAAAAAAAGCCTCTGCCAAGACAGAGAATTTCCTTGAAGACCCAATAAATTATATGGTTCGTTAAAGTTATCTTATAAAGATGTTTCTATAAATTGTATGATTCTTGAGGGGCTAGAGCCTTGGAGAAATTATGGGGGGCCTCAAAAAGAAGCAGAAAATTGTGGAGATCGTACCGATACCATAAATCTTGGGGAAAAAATTAAGGAGTGTGGAAAGAAGTTGACCTTTCCAAGTAGTCCATGTCCTCTCCCGACACCAGCCCACAACGACTACCCGTTCCCCAAGGAAGACATCAATGGAGCTGAAGTAGCTGAAGAGGAAGCTAGGGGTCTACAAGAAGCTGCAAAGGCCCCGAAATCCTCCTTCGGATGCATCCAACTCAACAACTTCGGCATCAACGAAACACACTGTCGTCAAGGAAACTACGAGCTCTGGAGAAGAGCCTTTCTCCAAGCAGCCTCGGTCAGCTGGCAGCTCAAGAGTAGATAGCAATTAAAGGTGTGTACGGAATATTGAGATGTACCCTGTGATCCTATTGATGAAACTATCTTTTGGTACTCCGAGCAACGCCTTCCCCTTGTGCTCGAGGTCGTCTGAAAAGGACAACGCCTCCATGCACCCGTGGACTGTGGAGCGTCACACACCGTATATGACAAGGTAGCAATCAACCAACTTCGGGAAGAGTACAAGCCTTCAACATTCTCTGCAACGATGGTGGACGGCAGCAAGTTACTAGTCTACGACGAACCAGTATTACACCTACAAATCGGTCCATTGCGCTGGAAACACGCACTCCCCATCACCAATATAAAAGGGCTTGACTTGATCTTCGGGCGAGACTTCCTTAAAAAGTCAACCCTTATGTCACCTGGGTAAACCGTACTGCAAGCATCTACAGTACAACAACGGAAGGAGAGTCCAGCTACCCAACTGGGACGACAAAGGAAGTATCCTAGTGGAGACAATCGCCAGGTTCAAGAAGTTTGTGGAACGAACTGACACCGGATTTTTGGCGATAGCAACAGATGCAGAAGAGGACGAAGAGAAAGCATCGTAACGTCCAGAAAAAAACCGTGAATTACTGAAGGAGTTCCAATACATTCTTCCCGACGACCTTCTGAACGAGCTACCGCCATACCGAGCGCACCAACACGGGATCGTGAAAGAACTAGGTTTGAAGCCGACCTACCGAGCATTATATTGGCTCAGCCCCACAGAGCTAGCCGACATGAAGAAATGAATCGAGTATCTCCTCGAAAAAGGACTCATCCGACCATCCACTTCACCTTACGGTGCCCCAGTACTTTTCACACTGAAATCGGACGAAAGCATGCGCATGTGCATCGATTACCGAGCTCTCAACAAGAAGACAATCAAGAATAAATACCCGTTTCATGAGTCGGTGACCTGCTTGACCAGCTTCGGAGAGCCACGGTATTTTCCAAACAGGATCTGCGGTCCGGATACAGGCGGATAAGAATGGCGAGCAATTCCATCCATAAAACTACCTCGGTGTGGGTTGTACAAGTATCTGCTCATGCCGTCCGAGCTCACGAACGCACCGGCAACCTAATAAGCCGAAATGAACCACATCATTTGCCCACTCTTGGACGAATGCGTGGTGGTATACCTAGATGACATCCTCATATACAGTGGCAGAAACAATTGTCCGTAAGTTTTGCATCAATTTGGGTTTTTAGGCTTTAAGACCACTATACATTAAGCCTTAATGTTTAATGGTGGTACGATTTGGGAGGGGCACATAGTGGATGTGTTCATAGCACAAACATCCAGAATAGTACGTTGAATCTAACTCATATCCCAAAAGATGTACAAAGGGTACATCCAGACAAATAGTTCAAAGCAGAGAGAGCAAACTCCGAAGGAGTGTTTTTAGTTCCTAGCCCACTGGCCTTTGGCCTTGATCACCGCCCGCACCCTCCTAGGCGTGCTGTCGATGAGGCTAGAGCAAACCTCGGCATGGATCTTCTCCTATTCTTCCTGGACCAGGTCTTAAAGCTCCAGCATTCCAGAGGAAGGCCTTTTATGCTTGGCTGGCTCCCTTTTCGGGTAAGCCCAGAGGTTGAGGTTTGATGAGAAACAAGGCCACTCCAGGGCTACATACTCATGTTCTCCAATTCATTCCTGCACTAGGCATAACAAATTCTTGAGATCATTGTCTGCACCGAGATAACCCCAGAGGGGAAATGCCTACAGAAATGGAGGGTCAATTCTAGTTCATTAAGCAAAATGCTCTCATACAGGGGCCTCTCCATGCGTCCGTCAATCTTGCATATGAACCCCACCCTTGCACATGTCACACATCCCCACACCATCACCGATCCTTGTCCCCATGGTTTACCGTCTATTTGATTTGGTGGTGCTGCAGGGTTGTGCCTTTACGAATCCAGGCAAACGTGCGGCCATTATAGCTGTACTCGTGCGATATGAAGCAGCACGTTGAACACCTACAATGCGTCTTCGACATTCTTGGACGAGAATGATTCTACGTCAAATTATCCAAGAGCGGGTTCGCCCTCAAGAAGGTCCAATTCCTAGGACCCATGTTGAGTGCTCAGAGATTTCACATTGACCCAAGAAGATCGAAGCCGTACGCACATGGAAGTCACCCGAGAACGTAAAGGAGTTGCAGCAGTTCCTAGGCTTCGCCAACTATTACATCAGGTTCGTGCCACAGTACGCAAAAATCGCTGCACCACTCACGAATCTGCTGAAGAAGAACACGCCCTATCAATAGGAATCAAAACATCAAGATGTCGTGGACCAGCTGAAACAAGCACTCACGTCCGCTCTCATCTTGCCGGATCCCGAACGCGACTACGTCATCGAAGCTGACGCGAGTGACCGGGCAGTGGGAGCAATCTTGATCTAAGACTACGGGAATGGACTGCAACCCATCGCCTACCTCAGCCAGAAACTGCACGGGGCAGAACTAAATTACCCGATACATGACAAAGAGGCTTTTGCTATTATCATCGCATTCAAAACGTGGAGATTTTATCTCGAAGGACGAAAAACAACCGTCTACATTGATCACTGCATCCTAAAATATTTGAAGACACAACCAAACCTCTCCAGGCGGCAGGTCCGGTGGATTGACTTCCTCGAGATGCACTTCCACTACGACAACGTGTACAAGCCTGACCACAAAAACAAAGCAGATGCTCTCAGCCGGCCTGGACATGTTGCCACTATCCAGGTCGAACGGATGAACCCGCTACTCAAGGAAATCTTCACACACGGGTACACCATTGACCCCGAAATTCCCTTAGCAGAGAAGTGACATTTGCTACAGTGGGACAGTGACATAACGTACTGGGCACCCAACTACCCACCTTTGTGCCAGTTACTATTCGAAGAATACCACGATCTCCTATACGCGGGACAATTCGGTAGCAACAAGACGCTCACCAATATTGCAAAGCACTAAATGGCAAACAACGTACAGAAATTTGTCACCTCGTGCGACACATGGCAGTTGATGAAGAGCAGCAAGCAGTAAAAAGCATGACTGCTACAGCCTCTTCCTGTCCCAGAACTGCCATGGCAAGTGGTTAGCCTGGAATTCATAACCGGGTTACCAACTTCCAAAGCGGTCATGACGCAATCCTTGTAGTCATCGATAAGTTTTCCAAAATGGGGCACTTCATTCCGACATACATGACATCACGCACCGAGTAGACAGCACAACTATTCGTTGGCTACATCATCTCACAGCATGGCATTCTAACCACACACTGATCTCTGACCGAGACCTAAGTTCACCAGTAAGTTCTGGAAGGAACTTATGTCTATGCTTGAGACCAAACTCGCCATGTCATCCGCATACCATCCCCGAGACAGATGGACAGACTGGAGCGTCTCAACCGAATTGTAGAGCAGCTTCTTCAAGCAGCATGCAAGGACGAAATCTCTAAATGGAACTTGCATCTGCCCGTCATGGAGTTTGCCTACAACAACGCCACTCACGTCACTAACTGGACAGACGCCGTTTTTTCCTCTATTACGGACACAACCCACTCACCCCACAAAAATTGACAGCACCAGCCACAGTCCAACATGCACACGACTTCATCACCACCATGCATCAGCTTTGGGATCGACCCACAAAACGCCTCCCTCAACATTCAGTGGCACCAGAAAGTGCCACACCGATCGCCACCCTCAATGACCACACCATGACTGTGGGGAGAACGGTTCTACTCGATACCCGCAATCTTGACATCAACCATATCTCATCCAAACTATGACCTCGCTTTTGCAGGCCCTTCCTTGTTGAAGCATAGGTCTCCCCTGTTAAATTCGGCTTACGCCTGCCAGCTACCTAGAAGATTCACAATGTCTTGGATGTCCAGTTTCTGAAGCCCACTACAGAGATCCCAACAATGATCTTCTTGGGACGCCAACCGCCGCCGCCGCCGCCGGCCCGCCCGTCTCGTCCCATGATGAACCCGAGTGCGAGGTCGAGTTTGTGCTTGCATACTGTCGTCGTTGGAATGACCCCTTTGAGCTTCTCATCCATTGGAAGGGTTATGATCCTTCCAAGGATAGCTGGGGTTCCTGAATCTGCTATGGGTAACGCCCGTCGTCCTCTTCGCGGCTACCTTGTCAAGCACCAACTTTGAGGGGGGGAAGTGTGAGAGTACGACCCCGTTACACTTCTTTCTCATTTCCATATTTCTCCGCTATCGTCGTTCTTCTTTTTCTCCTGATTAATTTGGTCTTCATCTCATCTCATTTGGTTTCCTATTCCCCATTTTCCATTATCCTTTGGGTTATCCTGCTATCATAATTATATCATCGATCAGGCTCGGGATGTACTGGTGCGCTATATCTAGCGTAATCCTGTCGTAATCCCTTAAAGCCAATAGCCTCGCATGACTACATGTAGGGCGATTCAATTTCTAGAAGGGTTCATTCCGCTTTGGATGTGATAAAGCTGGTTACCTGATATACCTTGGAAGTATTATTGCGCCTTCTATCGATTGGTAGTGAATTTTTCCCTCGATCAATTTGGTCCTGTGACACCTAAGATCCCCAGAACAACTAGTCGCAATGCGCTGCGTCGCAACGCTGTGTGCTGTTCCACACCGCTGCGCCGGTGCCATTCTTGGAAGGATAGAAGGACTTCAGCACATTTCGGGAGTATCGCGTTAACTATAACAATTACGCGAAGGACACACATCGAAGATTACCGAGTCAAGATCGCTACAGTATCCTTGACGGTTGACGTAGTCTAACGACACCTCGCAGAAGGTTACGAAAAGGGCAACGATCGCAGACCGTTTGACCTCGCAACTCAACAATCAAAAGTACAAGATTCAAGTGAGCATGACAGCAAGGACAAATAACCGTCCGGTATTACAGTACGGGTGGTTACCCGAGTCGCTCTTATCGATTCATAAAGGAAATGTACCCCTCGAAGTGCATAATCAATTAGACTCTTTGTATTCTCTTCTATTATTAAATAAACCCTTGTATCTCTTTGCTATAATCAATCACTTGTTCTTACATACTAATACAACTGTGCTATCAAGCACTCTGTTACAAGGACTTCGTTTTCTGAAAAGATCCTCGGGGCTTTCTCAGCCCAACAGCCATAATGTTGCGCTGTCCCCAAACCGTGGCAAAGCTACGCTTTGCGAATTCAATGATGGCATGAGGAAAAGCTGTCCATGCGCACATGTCCAGGTTTCCTAACTACGCATGTGACAATGGTAGGTGCTCAGGGTCTAACCGGTTCGTTGCGTACACATTTGCACTGCTACTCAAATGCGGTCAGGTGGCTCCAATGTCTCAATCGCATGCGAATTCCGTAGTGGAGAAATTCGCACACTTTTGTTTCGCAACGAATGTGCTCAGTTGCGCAATTGTTCCGCAACACCCACGCTGGATGTGGTGTTGCGGTTTTGCCGCTTTGCAGTTTCGACGCCTTTGCAGTTCGCCGCGCAGAAATTCGCTACTTCAGATTTTCGCCAACCTGAACTTCGCCGACTTGAACTTCGCCAACTTGGACTTTGCCACTGTACTGCAAGTTTGCCGATCACACCTGCGGCTTGAACTGCGTTGCAATGCAACGCTCCCCGGTTCGTCACGCCAACCAGAACTAGGTGTGCAGGGTGTTGCGCACGACGAGGTGCCCACTCAAGCGAGGGCGGGGCTTTCTCGTCAACATCGTAGGTGCATTAGGCGTTAAGGCAACAGCATGAGCAGCAGGAGCACCAGGAGGCAGAAGGAGGCACAAGAGCCGCAGGAGCAACAGGAGCTGCAGGAGCTCCCAGGATAAGGCAAGAGGAGGCAGGAACGGCTGGAGGGCACAGGAGCTTGTAGGAGCAAGCACGCAAGGATGTAGCAGGAATGCCAGCCCCTGCCTGTGCCACATAGACAGTGGCCTTTGTCCCGCCTAGCTAATCGCAGTGGGTGATCATCCTCAGGCCCCCCCAATGCGGGGCGGCAAGAGAACCGCCCGGCCCGCCGAAGACCCCTTGGGATTGCCACACACATGGCTAAAGCTAGGCTTTTCATGCCACTGACGACAAGGGGGGGGGCGAGGCAGGGGAGGGGAGCAGGGTGGGGAGGGGAGGAATGGAGGGGATGCACGGGAATATAGGAGCAGAGGGGGGGGAGGGGAGGAGGGAGGAGAGGAAGAACAGGCAGAACCCAGAAGTGGAGGGGAGACAGGGTTGAGGGGGGTAGTGGATCCATGCGGAGGAGAGCGGTGTGAATGGGTGTGTGGCGGTGCTACCATGGTTTGACCGGGGTGGTGGATGACATCGGGTGACGAGCAGGTCGTTGGAGCAGAGCTTGTCCACCTTCAGCGCCCACATGCACCGCGTCTCACACATCCTTCTTGCTCCTTCCCCCTCATCCCCTTCTTTCTCCGCTTCTTCCTCCTCCTCTCTCATGCTCCTGGACGAGGTGGGCAGTGGCACGGATCCCTCAGAGGGTGCAGCGCTCGCAGCTGCCCTCTTGAAACACCTGGCTGAGTGCTGAAGGACTCACACTCACCACTACTCACTATGCCGACCTCAAGAAGCTCAAGGTGAGTCTCTGAGCAGCTTCAAGAAATGGATATATTCCCCATATAAAATCTGCGTGAACTGAGATTACTTTTGAAGCTCCTCAAAATTATGCCGACCTCAAGAAGCCCAGAGTGAGTGTTTTGAGCATGTGGAAGTGGCAGAGACCAAGGTCTGAGGGGTCGTCACAGGTCTACGACCCCATCAACAACCCCCAACCAAGGTATGTGCCTCAAGAAGCTCAAGGCGAGTCTTTGAGTGCAGTGTGTGGCTTCATGAACAGAGGTGGGCAGGGGTGGGCCCCTGAGACGGTGCTGCACTCGCAGCTGCCCTTTTGAAACACCTGGCGGGATGTGAAGTGCTCACACCAAGGTGCAAAAAAACGGCGTTTTTTACCGTTTAAAATGGGATCGTATAAAACGGTCGTATAATATGATTAAAACGGTCAAAAGTTGCATTTTTCGTTTGGTGCAAAAAAACGGCCGTTTTATACGACCGTTTTTTTCGTACCACTGTATAATACGGTGTACATTGTTTTTGGCCGAGCTAATAACGCTTAAGGGGAGGAGGACAAAGGGGGGGAGGACTAGGTGGATGACGCTTAGGAGGAGGAGGATGGGGGGGATGGTGGAGTAGGAGCAGAATGAGACCTAGAAGGCGACGGACTAGGGGCATGGACATCACATACCTGTTTCAAAGCCGCTAATTACCCCGTAGAACGATGCAGGCCGCCTTAGCAATCAGGCCACTTGTTTACGCGTGCTTTTTATACATTAAAAAAAAATCATGAAAAAAAGTCTAACAAAAAAACGTCGTTTTTTACCAAAACCCACCGTAAAAAACGGCAGTTTAAAACGGACCGTTTTAATACGGATGCCGTTTTTTTGCACCTTGGCTCACACTCGCTACCCACTGACTACGCCGACCTCAAGAAGCTCAAGGTATGATAAACAGCGGCTGAATGACCCATTGGAGGGTCACACTGTGACACCAGGCGCATACCAATGATGGCTCACACTGGCTTCCACCCAGCAACACCCCCTTCCCACCCCTTCTCTTCTTCCCTTGCAGCCCACCAATTCCTGTTTTGAGAACGCAAGTGTGGCGTTCGACCGAGTCTCCCTGCCCCCGTCATTCAACATACTCTGGGGTCTTCATGGCACCTCCCATCCCCCTTCTCTCATGCCCCTCTCCCTCTCACCACCCTCCCAGCACCCCCTTCCCACGCCTTCTCTTCTTCCGTTGCAGTCCTCCGACCCCCGCTTTGAGAATGCGAGTGTGGTGTTCGACCGAGTCTCCCTGCCCCCGTCATTCAACATACTCTGGGGTCTCCCTGGCACCTCCCAACCCCCCTCCCTCATGCCCCTCTCCCTCTCACCACCCTCCCAACACCCCCTTCCCACCCCTTCTCTTCTTCCCTTGCAGTCCTCCGACCCCCGCTTTGAGAATGCGAGTGCGGCCTTTGACCGAGTCTCACTGCGCCCTCCGTCAACATCCTCTGGGGTCGCCCGGCACCTCCCACGCCCTCTCCCTCGCTGCTTCCCACAGTCTTCCCCCCCCCCCCCCCCCCCCCCCGTCCTCGCCAGAGCCGCCAGGCTGGCTCGTGAGACAAGTAAGGAGGAGGAGCGGGAGGAGGGAGGGGAGGGAGAGTGAGAAGGAGTATGCCACCATGGGAAGGGGGGGGGGAGAGGGTGAGGAGCTGGGAATACTGGCGTCCCTGCAGCAGCAATGGCAGCGGAATGCGGAGGCTGCAGGGGAAGCAGCAGAGGCCACGCGAGACGCAGAGAGGCTTCGCAACGACTTCCCAGCCCAACATACCACGAAGGACCAGAAAAACAGGCAGAAAGAGCAGTCTTTGGCGTTTCGAGAGCTGCAGTGGTAGTGGCGGTACCAGAGAGACAGGAGGAGGAGGTGCTAGCAGCGAGGGAGGAGATCTCTAGTGTCGTTGCCTCCTTCCAGGAGGTTTCCCTTGCTTGTGTGCCGTAGCGAGTAGCAACCGACCGGGCCTGTGCTGACCTGGCAGCAGCGGCAGGACTGACCGTGCTCTTTCCTGAACCTGATTCTGCTCCAGGTTTGGGTGCTCCGGTTGGTGGTCTGGCAGGAGGCTCGGCAGATCCACGAGGAGCGGATTGGGTCCCTGCTGTGGGGGAGGGGGTGTATGTGAGGAGGTTCGGCAGCAGTATGTGTGGTACAGTGGTGGCAATGGGCTGTGGTCCAGAGAAGGCTCGGGAGAGGGTTCAGGCTCGGCACCAGCGGCTCGGCTGGTGACTGTACAGCTAGGAAATCTGAGGTTGCGAGTGCAGAGAGGAGACCTGCTTCCTGCGGAAGCTGATGATAATGCTGGTAGTGCTGCTGGGCCACAGACCATGGCTGATGGAGAGGCAGCAGGAAGGAGAGGGGCACAGGATGTTTGATGGTCGTTGGGAGCAAGACGATGATGGCATCGATGGTAGCAGTAACACGAATGGCAACAGCGCCTCAAAGCGAGGGGGTCGATTCCCATCCCCATCTTCCCTCTCCTCAACTTTATCGTCTTCGTCTCTGCCAGCAGTGAGGGAAGCAGCAGTGCAGACAGCATGCAACACAGTGGACGTTAGCGGCAGTGCAGTCTAGGCTGCCTGGTGTTGCAAATCCCGCTAGGGCAGGAGTGTGGAGGATGCCCTAGCAGAAGTGGACCTGGCAGTGCAGTCTAGGCCGCCTGGTGCCGTGCTGTTCATTGACCATGGACTCGGGACGGGCGTGCTTCGGGCAGCTGTGCTGAAATATCTCTCAAGCAGCCCGCTGGTTTCGCGGCACGGGCCTGAGAGTAGGCTGAATATCGGGTGTACTATCGCCTATATCGAGTGATAGGGTTACATTGTCAAAGTTATTGTAGCAGTGATGGGGAAGTTAGCAAGAGTATCTGTGCAGTTTCTCCTGTATGGCACTCTTGGTCTAGAGAAATGGACATGCAGAGGCAGAGGTGCCAACAAAAACTGGAATAAATAATGGCACCATGTATACAGGTGGTACGGTCGCATCCTAACATGTAGGCAATAGCCTCAACCGGCTGGAGCCTAAAAGCAGGGTCTTCACGTGGCCAGGGACGGAGGTCATCCCTGTAACATGTGAGGCTGCCAGCACGAACCAACCCTTGCCCTTGCCTGGCTGAACCCCCGTGTCCATCCATCACATTTCGACCAATGACCCACTACACGCTCCCAGCCGTAGCATCAGCCGCACCACTAGCAGCCAGGACAGCACCGCACAGCACCCATGCCCTTACTGCAAGAGCAGCAAGCACTCACCCTCTCCCCCTTTAGCGCGAGAGTGGCTGCACCACGAGGGGGGACCGCACGCTGTGGCCCTGGTCATCCGCCCACACTATATACCCGTACTTGAAGTCCTTGCTGGGTGTATCCACAGTGAACGTCAGAGTATAACTCGCCTTCTGCCCGGCACCAACCGTGAGGCTCTTAGGCGCCACTGTCACCTTCACCCCTGCTGGCGCCTTCCCAGATACACTGTATGTGGACTGGGCCCCTCCCACATTGGTGACCGTGCGAGTCACCTGAATCGAGCCCTGCAGGCGCGGTAGAGTAATGGTGGGAAGGTTGAGATTGCGCACAGCCAGGGGGGAGAGGGACACCCCTGGGAACTCCTTTTTCGCCCGGGTCAGATCCTGCCCGGCCAGGAAATTCTGGTAGTCTTTGTCTCGGGCGTCGTAGGTGAGGCCGGGGTTGAGCATGGCAGGGGGGAACACATGGCCTGCCCCCATCTCCCAGGGGGTGGCATCCCCGCCAGTGGAGCTCTTGATGGGGCTGCTGCTCGTGTCAGTCACCCGCGCCGTCGTCATCATCGCCGACATCACCTGCGCCGGGCTCCAGTTGGGGAATTTCTGGATAATTAACGCGGCCAGCCCCGCCAAATGAGGGGTGGCCATGGAAGTACCCGAGAGGCGGGCGAGGGCGCCGGGGTCGCCGATTTTCTTCCCAGGAGCGGCGGCTAGGAGGTCCACGCCGGGGCCGATGATGTCGGGCTTGAGGATGGCGTTGCCTGGTTGGGGGGGCTGGGCCGTGGCAGAGGGCGGTATGAGGGGGCCGCGGGACGAGAAGTCAGCAACCACCGGGGCGGAGGAGGAGGAGGTGGCGAAGGTGATACCTCCGTCGGCAGTGAAAGTGGTGCCGCTGCCATCACCTGGCATGGTGCCGTTGCCTGTGCTGTTGCCGCTGCCAGTGCCGTTGCAGTTGACAGTGCTGTTGGTGCTGGCGGCGCCGGCAATGGCATTGAGGGGGAGCGACTGAGTGCCGGCTGCTGCTGCTGCCGAAGCTAGGGACGCTCCCCGTGCGATGGTGCTGGCGCCCACAGTCAGAAAGAAGGGTGCGAAGTTGTCCACCGTGCGGTAACCACCCCCCTGTGACTGGCCCGGAGCGCCAGCATTACCAGCAGCAAAGGCAATGAACACCCCGGCAGCGTTGGCCCGCATAAAAGCCAGGTCGTTGAAATAGTTGTCGTTGGGATCCATGCCCCCCAGGGACAGCGACAGCACATCCACGCCGTCCGCCACGCCCTGATTGACGGCTGCGATGATGTCTGACTCGTCCGCATACATTTCCCCGCTGCTGCGGTCCGTCCAGAACACCTTGTACGCCGCGATCCGCGCAGCCGGCGCCATGCCGCTCACCTGCCCGCCGCCCTGCAGCCCCACCGGGCTCCCCGCCGCCGCGCCCGCGCACCACGTGCCATGCCCGTCCGCGTCTCGTGGCGTGAGCCAGTCGTTCGCCAGCGCGGGCTTGCCGCTGGCCCGCTGAAACCCGGTGTAGAACGCCTTGGCGCCGATCACCTTGTTGTTGCATCGGAACGAGTTGGACTGCTCGCATTTACCCTTCCACCCAGAGGGGAAGTTCGAACTAAACCCCTTGTCGGAGAACGAGGGGTGTTCGGGCCAGATGCCCGTGTCGATGATCCCACCACCGTGCCGTCGCCCGCCTTGCTCTATCCGCCCACGGCGGGCCACACCTTTCCGGGGAGCCCCAGGAACTTGGGCGAGTCGCTGGTCCGCCGCTGGAACACGCGGCTGCGGCGCACGGACGCCACGGCGGGATGGCGCTGCAGGCGCCACGCCTGGCGCGGGGTGAGGCGCGCGGCGAAGCCGTTGGACGTGTGCTTGAAGCTGTACAGCAGGTCGCCGTCGCCCACGCCCGCCTCAGATGCCACCTGCGCCTGCTGCCGCTGCAGCAGCGACGCGAACGCTGCCACCTGGGGGCGGTCCATGCTCAGATGCAGCCTGTGCCGCGCGCACCCGCCGCTGCCGCTGCTGCTACCACCACCATTCCCACGACCACCGCGTGCGCTGGAAGTCGAACTGGTTTCAGGCGCCGCATCTGCTGGCGCTGGCGCAGTTGCGTTGGGGAAGTGCTGATCGGCGTTGGTGTCGTCCAAGTCGACGGACTCGGGCTCTGACTCGGATTCGCCGCCTGCTGCGCCGGAATCTTCGGCCGCGAGAAGCATCTCCGGCACGCGGTCGTCGTCGTTCTCCTCCTCGTCGCTGCCGTCGTCCCACGTGGCAGTGGCGGGGTACCCCGCAATTCCGCCGCGGTATTCGGAGAGGGGGGGCGCCGTGCTCAGGCGCACGATGTACACGGCAGAACCGGCGGTGTCTGGCGCCTGGAATTTGCCCGCGTTGCCTCTGGCGGGCGCCGCAAAAGGCTGGGACTCGGCACCGTTACGCCACCACTGGCGTGGTGCGCCTCTGGATGGCTGCGCTGCTAGCAGAAACGCGCCGAAGATCAGCAGCAACGCGATTGTGGGGCCGCCGTTTCTCATGGTGGGACTCAACTAATCACGTCTGGGTATTAATCGCGGTACCTTCTCTTAGCAGTTGTTTGCAGTAGTTGTCCTAACAAAAGGCCCAGACAATGGCTACGTGGATTGTCTGAAGTGGATGCAAGTGTGTTTGGAATTGCCGATGCTGGTTTGTTGTGAGCCGATGTTGGGCCTAGAGCGGTTGGCTGGGTTTATAAGCAACCCACTCCCAAATGTGGCGCGCCGTATTTGGAAGATCAGGTCGCATCGCGATGCAGCTACGGGGATGGTCAGAGATGTGGCTCGGGTCCGAGGGGCTGCAAAGAGAGAGGGGAGGGGAGTGTGCAGGGGACGGGAAGCGAAGGAGGAACTGCAGCTGCGGACCAGTCCATAGCTTGCGAATTTCGAAATCATGTTGGTAACCCCAGATAGCTAGCTGCGCAGGGGATCCAGTGCCTTGCTGGGGTGGTGTGCCATTGGTCTGAGCGAAAGGCGCGGAGGAAGTCATCTGTCAGCCATTGCCTTAGGGCGTGTCCCCAAAAATCGTTTTGCCGTTTTGGACATGGCGAGACGTCGAACGTCGCGAAATGCGAATTGATTTCGCAAACGTACCTGGTCTAGAAACGGGTCCCACAATAAGGGGGCACTTGGGGAGGGCAGGATGGCGGGTAACGGAGTACCACCTAGCGAAGCCGTGTCCAGTAGGCTTTCCACCCTTGGGGGAGCATTTGCTTGGCGACATGCGAAGTTTCGTGACATTGATTTTTCCGTCGACATTATTTCGCTTGCTCTAGCCCTGGATGTGGACCACCTGCTGGAGTTTCGGGGTTTTTCTGTTCGCAGGACTTTGAAATGTCCGCGTGTGTTCCCTGACTACGGCTGAGGGTCGAGCGTGGCATTTTTGGCACTTTATCAGGGGTTACGATCCTCAAAGTGCACGTACATATTTGACACGCCCTTAACTAGCGACAGGCAGTACTAAAATTTTGCGAAAGGGCTGGTTACAGGTCAATTTTACTAGGCACGCGGGTTGTTAATTGGTTCACGCATACCAGCCTGGTTCAAAGGGTTAATGTTTTTTTTTAGTTTAAAGAAAATCGTGAATGCATCCCGTTTACAAGTACCTTGCCTATACACAGAAGTTACGCAAAATATTTAGGCAATGGCGCTCGTGTTGACGATGAGGAGAGCACCGATGGCGAGAAGGCCGCCGAAGGTGAGGAACCACAGGAGAAGACCGGCCTTGCCTGCAACGTCAACACTCCAGATGTTAGACAGCGGAACAAGGGAAGAAAAGCCTGAGGGCAGCAAAAGTAAAGCAAGCACACGGCACGTAAATTACTTACCACCCTCGTAGGTGTCACCCTTGGCGGACCACTCCGACGGGGTCCAGATGGGGCTGTAGCCGTCGACGTTAGCGCCGTACTTCTTGGCGAAGGAGTAGGCACCCTTGCCCTTGGAGGGGGAGCCGGAGGGGTCCACCTTGAACTTGTAGTCACCGCTGGGGCCTGCATGCATGAATTACCAGTGCGATTATCAGGACGCGGTTGCCCGGGCATGGACGACGGAGCGACTGTCAGGAAATACGCGGAGAGCTTGTCGGAAACGTTCTTAACATTCCAAAATCCCGCAGCTGTCAAGGCTACCAGGAACTGATGGAAGACAACTACTAACCCAGGGGGGTGTTGGTCTTGATCTTCTTGCCGCCGCTGGCGGACACCTTCAGGCTCCGGGACACGGAGACGGTCTTCCTGGCGGGGAGGGTAGGAAGAGCGACGCCGGAGAAGGTGCTGGAGAGAGCGGCGGTGGCAGCCATGGCTACGGTTTGAGTTTGGGTGAAAACGAAGGGTGAAGCAAGGAGCAGGTGGGCAGATGCGTTCACAGGGATGCTCGGAGCTTACCGAATTCTGAGAGCTTGGGACAATATGACCCCCCCAGAACGATTTTCCCGATGTTTTCCCTCTTCTGCCCGTTTCGCTCCATCAATCTACTTCGGAGATTGCCTATTGGCCAAAACGACAGCTACGTGACGGAACTTTCCACCCGGGCAGGTAAAGAACTTGCGCACAACATCGCTATCAGGAAGGGAGCGTAGGCTATCTGGAGGAGCAATTAGGCATTGCCACGTCAGAGAACCACTCGAAATGCCTAAAGTTGTGATCCACCCCAAAGTCATTCCCTGCCACATGCTCAACGAGCCTTGTTACTAGGTCACTGCGGTGTGCTGACCTTCAAACTGGTGAATTGTTCGTGCTCAGCGATTCTGGCGACGGTAGCGGCTCTCGCTCGAAAAACTGTCGCAAACGCGAAGCAAAATGAAGGCATTCTTCAATGTAACTCCCATTCCGTTTTCTATTCAAAACAAAATGAAAATAACCAGATGCATACACAAGTGTTTGATGGGCTGTAGAGTGTGGAAAATCATGTTCGGTGTTGAATGAACCAACTTCGCCTCAAAATACTATGAACTATGCAGAAATTTTGCTTTTCGTATGGTGTGGAGGGAAATATGCATAACCATGTGCTATTTGAGTGTTTATTTGTTTAAAGCCCATGTCCCAAATTACTTACTCAAAGTCAACGCGAGGTGAGCTTGGCAGGTGGCGAAAACTGTTGGGCTGAGAAAAGCCCTTGGGATCTTTCCAGAGACTAAGTCCCAACTGTAAAGACTTGGGGTAGTGCAGCGGAAGTTGAGGCAGTTGAACCCTTGTACTAGTATGTGAGAACAAGTGATAATAAAAAGGCAAACATACAGCAATATATAGAAGATAAGAAACAGTTGTAGAGTACAGTTGCAGTAGCGGTTTATCGAGTCGTACAGCGACTCGATTGTCGCTTCGGTTACCATCCGTGCTGTTGTAACGGTCAGTCGCAACCTCCAATTGCGACCCTTTGAGTCCCAAACCCTTCGTGTTCTTTGTCCGCCCCCTCGTGTAACCTCCGTTGACTCGCGTACCCCTTGCAATCTTCCTCGAGTGTAGTGTTACACTTCAGAAACGCTTAAGTCTTTTGATGTACTTTCAACAAAAACAAATGAAATGATTGGGTGCAGAAGCTTGCAACTTTGTTTATTTCGCGAGAGTTTTCGTAAGGAAACTGGGCCCTGCTGGGACACATAAAGTCTCAGAGTTAGAAGTGTTGAATAGAATGAGAGTATAAAGGGGTATATAGCTAGTGGGTTGTACTATCTAAGAACACACACCTATTCTATCCTATAACTTATACATGCAACTGTATGCATAAAGGGTAGTGCTGAGCAAGAAGCACACAGCTCAGGGCGGCACTACTAGTCCAACCTCTGAGGCAGGGGTATAAAGACCACTCAAAAGAGTACAAACAAGGCAAGAACAAGACCAGGGCCGCATTACTAGTCCAGCCACTGGGAGAAAGCCATAAGGCCAGTCAGGATAACATATAAAGAGTCATACACCATCAATGTCCTAGCAAATGAGGTGCTATAGGATTGAGTCCAAGCTGTACGCAGTGCCGCTGATCATCTTTAAGCGCAAGCGCCTTCGTAAATATATCAGCTATGTTGGCACCGGAGGCCAAGTGTACTACGCGGGCCTGGCGACGCTGCTGTAGCTCGCGCAAGAGGAAGTACTGCAGCTGGATGTGCTTCGCCTTGCCCTCTAGTCTGGGCTCATGGCACAGGAGGATCATGGCCCTGTTGTTAGCTAGGCTGCTCACCTACATCTGTAGGCAAGAAAGTCAGCCAACGGAGCTCCTGCACCGCCATGGCACCGGCCTATATCTCAGCCTCACAGCTAGACTGGGCAACAGACGACGAGCGGGTGGACCTCCACGAGACAGCGCCTGCACCAAGGCCAAAGCAGTAGCCTTGGGAGGACCTGAGAGTCTCGGCGTCGTCTGTCCAAGAAGCGTCTGTAAGGACCACTGGTCTGCGTCCTCCTAGCACTAGCCCCATGCCTGCAGTACTTGCTAGATAACACAAAACCCTCTTAGCTGCAGACCAGAGCTGTGGTCGGTGTCTGCCGGAGGCCACAACGTGGGCCAGGATGCTGAGAGGGTATGCGAGATCTGGACAAGTGCAAGTCATCAGGTACATGAGGCAACCCACCAGCTCTGCGTAAGGACCACTAGGCTCTACAGCCTCCTCCGGAACTGGAGAAGAGAGTATATGGTCTACTGGCAGAGGGGTGGGCTAAGCGGAAGAGAACTGAAGGCCGAACCTCTGAAGGACCTGGCACACCAAGTTTGACTGTGTGAGAGTGATGGTGCACGCTACTCTGTTCCTGGTGATCTACAAGCCAAGGTAGCGGCGCAGCTCCCCTAGGTCAGTGCAGGTGTGTCTCCTCAGCAGCTCGGCCTTCATAGAGGCCAGCACGTCTCTGTCTGCAGTAGCAAAGACCAGATCGTCTACGGAAACAAGGATGTAGAACAGAGCCTGGCCGGAACGGACGAAGAACGAAGGGATCCGCAGACGACGGGAAGAACTGCATATCAGCATGTGTAGCACGCAGCGTGTCGTGCCACTCACGGGGCGCTTGGCGCAGGCCGTAGACACGGCGCTGGAGGAGCCACTCGATACCAGGAGGAAAGGTACTGGAGAAGCCTTGGGGGCGGCGCAGATAGACCTGCTCGTGTAGACTGCCCTGGAGGAAAGCAATGGAGAAGTCAAGTTAGTGCAACTCGTATTCACGCTGTGCTGCTACGTGTAGCATTGCTCGAAGAGTAGTCATCTTCGGGGTCGGGACGAAGGTCTGAAAGAAGTCAACCCCCTCACGCTTACTAAAGCCACGAGCAACATAGCGCGCCTTGAAGACAGGCGGTTCTCCAGGAGGGCACTTCACCTTGAAGGGCCATCGGCCATCAACTATACGTTAACCCCAGGTGGGGGAACTGCGCAGACAAAGGTACCGGTGGATCTCCAAGATGCCATCTCCTGCACCATGACAGCTATCCACTGAGAGGCCCAGGATCCCGAGGTGGCCTCAGCGTAGGTGCGAGGGGTCGGGATGTCAAGGGCATCTGAGTCACCCTCAAGGACTAGCAGCATGGAACAGAGATGGGGAGCAGCCTCTGACAGGAAAGCAAGCTCATATTGTCTGTCCTCTTGGTCGTCACTGCCAAGGGCAGCCACGCCCCTGACGGACGGAGGGCAGGCAGGGTCAGAGACCATGGCGGTGGCGTAGTCAAGGCGGCGGGTAGCGGCGAAGTCAGTGACAACAGCGATAAGAGCGTCAAGGCTCGAGACAGGAACAGACGGGTCGGCAACGAGGGAGGCAAGGACAGGAGGAACAAGGGGACGCGCGGCACGGAGGAAGTCAGAAAACAGAGGCGGGGCCACAACGAGAGACGACGGAGGAGGAGACGGGAGGAGCCGAGGAGCACGAGATGCGTGAGCTCGAAGCAACATAGGGTGAGAAAGCGGAACAGGGGAGGTTGGACGAGCACGAGACGGACGATGAGACCAGACGTGCGACGGAGGAGTCGGCTCAGGAGAGAGGAGAGGAGACACAGGTGTAGAATGAGGAGGGAAACGAGCCGGAGAAGAGTCCACTCGAGGAAGCACAGGGCAGTAGACCGGCAGAGGAGGAGGCGGTGGCGACCAAGGAGGCACCGGTAGGCGATAAGGAGAAGGAAGGCCGAGGAGGCAAAGAGCGGACACCGGCGACGACGGCGACGACTGCTGACATGGTGCCTCCAGCAGGACCATGACTCCCTTTGTGAAGCCCCATGATAGCACCCCCAGAACGGGTACCGGCTCTAGTACCCGCTCCAGCACGCTCCCCAGCACCCCCAGAACGCACAAACCCCAACGGCGGTGACGACGGCAGCTGCGACGACAGCAGCTGAGGAGGCGGTTGCGGATGTGACAGCAACGGCGGCGACAGGGGAGGAGAGACCGGAGTGGGGACAGGCGAGGGAAGGGACTCCACCGAGCCACGAGAGTCAGCAGAACCCTCGCCAGGGACAACCGACGGGAGGGGGGTGATGTGAGACACACCATATGGGGAAGGGCGGGGAGGGGGAGGAGCAGGGGCGACCGGGGGAGGGGGGGAACCAGGTTCTTGGGGGGAGTGACTGGGGGACCACGGTGGGGAAAGCGGTGGTAGGAGACAGACTCGTTAAAGGTGACATCGCGAGAGTGAAAGATATGATGAGTCGACGAATGGTAGCCACCTCTATGACCAAACCGATGCATTGCTCAGCAACCCCATTCTACTGCGGGGAGTCTGGCAGAGTGTACGTCTGGGTGATGCCCTCCGCACGACAGAAGCGACCAAGGCAGCCAGAGGCGACCTCGCCACCACGGTCAGAGTGAAGACGCAACACAGGGATAAGAACATTGGGCACGTCAGCCTTCCGCTCTAGGGGATACACGGTGGTGTAGCGACTGTAGTTGTCGAGAAGCATTAGGAAGTAACGTTCACGACGTGGCCCATGGAGGGGGGCGGGGCCCAAGACGTCCATGTGCAGGGTCTGTAACGGTGTAGTGGTGGGGGGGAACGAGGAGGACTGATGGGCATGGCGGAGCCGGCCCTCGACATAGGGGGTGCACGGAGGCGCTACCAAGGAGGGGAGTGCAGGGAACGATACAGGGAGACCTAAGACAAGACCGTGCTGAGACATGTGACGGAGACGTGTGAGGTTAGGGTGACCGAGGCGGTGGTGCCACAGAAGCGACGGGGAAGTAAGCGACCGACAAGAGCAAGCCGCAACAACGTGGGTAGACGTTGCCATATGGGGGGGCGTCCCAACCTGTGGGGACGCGGTGTCCAGCGTGAACAGGCCAGACACCGGGTCCTGGGGGAACGTGGTGAGGGGGGCACCAGTGGCGGCCTCGGTACAGACAGCGTACTTCTCGTGACCAGGGATCGTAGTGGTAACGCCGAGGTCCTGAAGACAACCGACACCAACTAGATTCCTAGAGAACGAGGGGATGTGCAGACGTGTAAGAGAGCCCGAAGGAACTGCTTGACAGGGGAGAGTGGTGGAACTACGAGCGACTACTGGACCTGAGGAAGGGTCTGCAAGGGTAACGGCGTCAGGGACAGCAAGCTGCGTAAGCGTAGTGTGGTCCCGAAAGAAACACCGAGACGCGCAGAGTCGAGAGTGAAGGAGAGCGCGGCAGTGGTGGCTGGGAGCGGAGGAGCTAGGGTGGAGCCAAGGCTAAACAAAGCAAAGGGTCATACGCCTGACGCAGCAGGGGAGCCTAAACTAGGCACACTTGATGGAAGCACAATTACAGCCGTAGATGAATAATGGATTCCAGTTTCACTGAATCTCGAGAGCCTGGTCTGGAAAGGCCGATCGACGACTGAAACTCAATGACACATTGAGAACAGGGCCTCATATTGCGGGCTTTTTACCCTGATTCATGATAAAATCATGTCTTTTTTCGGGGGTGACCCTGATGAGACAGAAAAGTTTTGAGACAAATGTCAGAAACTTAGCTAGTAACAGGGCTTCAGAAGTCAGAACAAAATTCCTTGAAATGCTGTATAGCAGGGTGTTTTTTTTTTTTCGTCCTGTTTTTTCAGCTTTTGATTTTTCCTAGGCCTGAATTGTAGAAGTTCTCATTTGAGCAGGCCTGAAATATTGTATGTTCTTGTTTTAGTCACCCTGAATTATCAGGCTGAAACGGAATCAGATCTGACTGGTCGAGGCGAGCTGGAGCAGCTGTGAGGGGCGTGACTTGTCCTTCGCCAAAATGACGCAGGTGACGCAAGCTGGAGCAGATGTGAGGGGCGTGATTGGTCTTTCGGCAAAATCACGTAGTCAGTTTGACGCGAGCTGGAGCAGATGTGAGGGGCGCGACTGGACCTTAGGCAAAATGACGCAGGTAACGCGAGTTGGAGCAGATGTGAGGGGCGTGATTGGTCCTTCGCCAAAATCACTCAGGCAGTCTGACGCGAATTGGAGCATGCGTGAGAGGCGTGACTGGTCCTTTGCCAAAATCACGCTGGTAGTGTGACAATTTGTACGCAGTGAAGTCCGATCCGATCTAAGAATCAGCCCTGAAAAAAATTGCAACTTCCAAAACCTGACCTTGAAAAACGGGGGCTCCTTCTAGGGGCACCCTAAGCCAATAGCCCCTCAAGATCCAATCTGAAGCCCTGGACAATAACCATTGAGTTAAAAGGGTTTTTTAATAGCGGGTTAGTGCGCCCATAGCCCCACAAGCTCTGCACCTATGGCCCTTCCCCGAGGATCTTCTCATGGGTAACCCCAGCAAGTCACTCGACACCCCCCCTCACTGGGATAGGTGGAAGACACAAGCGCCTCTGCAGCGCTAGCACTGGGAATTGAACCCAAGTCACCAACGCTCTGATACCATGTCAGAAACTCAGCCACTAACCATTGAATTAAAAGGGCTTATTAATAGCAGGTCAGTGCGCCCATAGCCCCCAGGCTCTGCACATGTGGCCCTTCCCCGAGGATCTTCTCAAGGGTAACCCCAGGGGGTCACTCGACACCCCCCCTCACTGGGATAGGTGGAAGACACGAGCACCTCTGCAGCGCTAGCACTGGGAATTGAACCCAGGTCACCAAGGCTCTAATAGCATGTCAAAAACCCCAGTGGGTAACCCCAGCGGGTTTACTCGACAACAAAACCCTAAAATTTGAGGGTTTTGTTGTGAGTGAACTCTGATCGCTCAGCGTTACTATTGAAGTGGATCCTGTCCCCTCGGCATAGTATGGGGGGACTACCCTGAAACTTGTAAGCGTAATTCAGGGGCCCTGCTGTTATGTCCGTCCGTTTTCTCCTGATTGATGTCTGCTTGGTGCTATGTGAGGGCATTTTTTTGCCCTTCACCAAATTTCGGGCTAGTGTAGTGTGTGCTGGGGACTGTGTGAGGGCAAGCGCTGGCACTGCAACAAATTTAACGCTACTGCGTGCTGCTGGGGTTGTGTGATGGAGGCACATATTGGCCCTTCCACAAATTTGGTGCTAGTGTCTACTGGGGCCTTGGGGCTTTTTGACCTGAAGCACGCCAAAAACAAAACGGATGGTCAGCGCCAAGAGTGTGAAATGGAATATTTACTGTATAGGAAGATTTGGCTCAGCAAAAAAAAAAAAAAAAAAAAAAGGTTACTCTGATTAGTCAGCGATTTTTTTTTTTAAAGGGAACCCTGAAAAGTCGGCGAAATTCTAGGGGGAGGCCCTAAAAAATCAGGCTAAAACCCAGGGGGGGGGGGGGGGGGGGGGGGGGGGGGGGGGGGGGGGGGGGGGGGGGGGGGGGGGGGGGGGGGGGGGGAGCTTGAGCACTCAGGGTGCCTCAAATCCAATATTAGGCCCCTGATTGAGTCCCATTTTACCAAATATAATTTCAACCATAGATTCAGCAAGAGCAACTTTGCGTCACTTCTGTGGCGAAGCCAAGGTTGGGGCACCTTTTTGGAGCAAAAAATATATAAAACTGGGCCTAGTTTGGTGCGCAGCTGACTGATTTGGGACCTGGGCTTTAACCTGTGTTCATACTCTGTGTTTAACCCCAGGTTAAAGCCCAGGTTCATACTCTGTGTTTAACCCCAGGTTAAAGCCCATGTTGTTGGCGGTCAAGACGGGGCAGAAGCTAGCGCACACGCTGCATCTTTCTTATCATGTTCTAAAGAACACAGATTTATGGTCTATACTTTCTCCCAATATTCATTCATTTCTAATCCCAAACAGCATAATGTTCTTACGCCAACAACTACAGCGTGTGCGCTAGCTTTTGCCCCGTCCTGACCGCCATGGCCCAGGTAGATTCGACAGTTGATGAATAGATCATCTCGACTGCTGCGAACCTTGCCTGGGAAAATGTGGACCCGCAAGCATTAATGGAGCAGCCGAAGAACCTAACAAGCGTCGTTAAGGACCTCTGCGACGAGAACCCGGAACTTTGCCAGGCGTAAAAAACGTCCAGAGAAGCCGGGCGACGATGCACGAAACGAGGCGGGTGAGCAGCAACCGTCGTCAGTGGAGCTGGCACGACATGCGGCAACAGCCCCGCGCTCGACAAGTGGCGGCGTAAAATATCAGCAACCCTCTCATTTCGACCCACCGTGACAGTGCGGCAGTGGATATTCGCCATGAATATATATATTTTAACGCGGCGAGCATTAGAGACGATTAGAAGCGGACCAGCTACGTGTTAACACTGTTGCAAGGGCCGCTTTATAGTGGTGGAACTCGCACAGAAGGATAGTACGAGTGGTCCGAAGAATTTGGCAACGAGGACGAGGCAGACTTGTTGTTCAGAGCGACCCACATTCGTACGTGGGCAACGTGGTGTGCAGAGCTTCGCAAGTGGTTTGAGCACGCCCCTGACTCAGACAAGGCACGCGAAACTCTACGCATGTGGAAGCAGCTGGGATCTGTGTCCGAATATACCGCGTCATTCTTGACGTTGGTGGACAGATGTGGCTTCATGGACGAGTTGGAGAAGGTTGACGGGTACATGGCCGGCCTCAAGCCTGAAGTTCAATACCAGAAAAACTGCAATACCCTGCGAAGCGGTTACAAGACTACATCCAGCTCGCCGAAGCCACTGATTTGATCACGAAGCCGAGGACGAACTTCTTCGGCGGAGGTCACCCTCGAGAACAGAACCCGCGCGCCACGATAGAAGGGGTGGACGTAGTGGATATTTACGCAGTTGCTCCACGAAATACGGGGCGACGCTACCACTGTGGCCGACCGAATCCTATCCGACGCAATTGCCAAGAATTCATAGCCCTTCAGAATTATATTGCGGAAGAAGTTGCTGATCACCCAGTGTTGGTGAAGGGTAAAGTCAACAGAGTGTTTCTAAAGGTTTTCATTGATGGAGGCGTGAGTCACAACCTCATACAGCTGGACAATGCTAAGAAATTGGGTATAACCCTTACTAAGCTGTTTTACCTGAGATTAACGCCCGACTGGTAGATGGCACGCCGCTGGCAATACGGGAATGGGTGGAGAACGTAAGCTTTGCCTGTGGGGAGCACGTAAAATTTCGGATGGGGCTGCTAGTGAAGAC
>BQMB01001162.1:5000-15000 GCA_027943415.1 Closterium sp. NIES-67 | reverse complement strand
CAACCCGCCTGTCCTTCCCTCGCTCGCCTGCCGTCATTTCTTCCCATTTTCGGCCCAGAGCCTCTGGCAAAGGCTCCGGGCCTCACTCCCGGGTTCCCCAAGCCGGGTGTGATGGGTTGGCCCCAAGTGTGCAAGCCATCCCCCCAATCGTTCCACGTGCCGCGGCGGCCTGCCCGCAGCGGGATGACAACGACACCCGCACCAGCCGGGTGTGCTCCATCCCTCCCTCCAGGCCGAGGTCCACGCTCAGCCCCGTTAGAAACGAGGCCTCGCTGTTCCTTCGTCGACCTGGTTCGCCTCCAGCCCAGGAGGCACGCCATCTACCCATCGCCCTCCAAGGAGGGCGCGGGGTAGCTGAACTGGCCAACCTGCAACGGTTTCCCGTTGCCCTTTCGACTCCTCGAATGATCGGTGCTCTGCATTGAATCTTAGCCAGAGCCGGCCCTGCCTTTCTCGCCACCTTTTTCGTTTTGGCCAGGGCATCTCCCCCCACCGTGCCATCTCCCTTCATTTTACCAGGTGATCCTCCGCACCTGGAGAGCTCCCCGCCCCCTCCGCTGGGGCCTGTGCGCACCAACCCTCCGAAGAGAGTCCATGCGCACGTCTCACGGGACGCTCCCCCCCGGATCACAGAGTGCCGCCCTCCGTGGCCCGGGCCGGTGCCTCATAGGACCTCATGACAAGCTCGACTTCATACCTAGGTAATCCGCCTTGCTTGTGGTTTGAGGGCCAGTTCTCCTCTCCCCGAATTATTACTACGGAAAGGCCTCGGATTACCTTGGCTTACCGACTTTTCAAGCAACCGTCCTACCCAAAGATTAGTGAGAAGAGGTGAAAAGCCACTTCCCCCTAACCTTCTTAGGCTAACCACCTGGATTACGTTGGCTTACCGTCGTTTGGCGCAACCGAGTGACCCTTGCAAAGGTTCGGGGAGAGGTGGAGCACCCCTTCCCCCGGATTCTCTTAGGCCAACCACCCGGATTACGCTGGCTTACCGTCGTTTGGAGCAATCGATTCCCAGATGCCAGGGGTTGGGGAGAGGTGGAGCACCCCTCCCGCCCAGTATTCTTAGGCCAATGACCTGGATTACGTTGGCTTACCGTCGTTTGGGGCAATCGATTTCCCCGTGGCAAGGGTTGGGGAGAGGTAGAGCACTCCTCCCCTCCGTTGTTCTTAGGCCAGTGACCCGGATTACGTTGGCTTACCGTCGTTTGGGGCAATCTATGCCCACATGCCAAGGGTTGGGGAAAGATAGAGCACCCCTCCCCTCCGGTATTCTTAGGCCAATGACCCGGATTACGTTGGGTTACCGTCATTTGAGGCAACCGTATGACCCATGCCAGGGGTCGGGGAGAGGTAGAGCACCCCTCCCCTGCAGTATTCTTAGGAAAACCACCTCGATTACGTTGGCTTACCGTCGTTTGGGGCAATCGGTTCCACCATGCCAGGGGTTGGGGAGAGGTAAGGAGCCCCTCCCCTCCGGCATTCTTAGGCCAATGACCTGGATTACGTTGGCTTACCGTCGTTTGGGGCAACCGGATGCCCCGAGCCAAGGGTTGGGGAGAGGTGGAGCACCCCTCCCCTCCTGTATTCTTAGGCCAATGACCCCGATTACGTTGGGTTACCATCGTTTGGGGCAATCGGATGGCCCATGCCAAGGGTTGGGGAGAGGTGGAGCACCCCTCCCCCCCCCCGTATTCTTAGGCCAATGACCTGGATTACGTTGGGTTACCGTCGTTTGGGGCAATCGGATGGCCCGTGCCAAGGGTTGGGGAGAGGTGGAGCACCCCTCCCCCCCCCCGTATTCTTAGGCCAATGACCTGGATTACGTTGGGTTACCGTCGTTTGGGGCAATCCGATGGCCCGTGCCAAGGGTTGGGGAGAGGTGGAGCACCCCTCCCCCCCCCCGTATTCTTAGGCCAATGACCTGGATTACGTTGGGTTACCGTCGTTTGGGGCAATCGGATGGCCCATGCCAAGGGTTGGGGAGAGGTGGAGCACCCCTCCCCCCCCCCGTATTCTTAGGCCAATGACCTGGATTACGTTGGGTTACCGTCGTTTGGGGCAATCCGATGGCCCGTGCCAAGGGTTGGGGAGAGGTAGAGCACCCCTTCCCCCCCGTATTCTTAGGCCAATGACCTGGATTACGTTGGGTTACCGTCGTTTGGGGCAATCCGATGGCCCGTGCCAAGGGTTGGGGAGAGGTAGAGCACCCCTTCCCTCCTGTATTCCTAGGCCAATGACCTGGATTACGTTGGGTTACCGTCGTTTGGGGCAATCAAGTCCCCGGAACCCAAGTGATGGAATCCATCCGGATCGGACCCCGGATGGGTTTGATCGAACCCATTCGGATGGAACCCATCCGGATCTGGATCGATCGAACCCATTCGGATCCGAGTCGATCGAACCCATCCTTATCGAGCCGATCCGGATCCGGATCGATCGAACCCGTGTGGATCAAACCCATCCGGATCTGGATCAATTGAACCCATCCGGATCCGGATCGATCGAACCCATCCGGATCCGAGTCGATCGAACCCATTCGGATAGAACCCATCCCTATCGAGCCCATCCGGATCCGAGTCGATCGAACCCATTCGGATCGAACCCACCCGGGTCCGGATCGATCGAATCCGTCCGGATCCGGATCAAATGAACCCTTTCGGACCCAAGCCCATCCGGATCCGGATCGATCGAACCCATCCGGATCCGAGCCGATCGAACCCATCCGGATCCGAGTCGATCGAACCCATCCGGATCCGGATCGATCGAACCCATCCGGATCCGGTTCGATCGAACCCATTCGGATGGAATCGATCCGGATCCGAGTCGATCGAACCAATCCGGATCCGAGTCGATCGAACCCATTCGGATCGAACCCATCCGGATCCGAGTCGATCGAACCCATTCGGATCGAACCCATCCTTATCGAACCCATCCGGATCCGGATCGAACCCATCCGGATCCGGTTCGATCGAACCGATTCGGATGGAATCGATCCGGATCCGAGTCGGTCGAACCCATTTGGATCGAACCCACCCGGGTGCGGATCGATCGAACCCATCCGGATCCGGTTCGATCGAACCCATTCGGATGGAATCGATCCGGATCCGAGTCGATCGAACCAATCCGGATCCGAGTCGATCGAACCCATTCGTATCGAACCCATCCGGATCCGAGTCGATCGAACCCATCCTTATCGAACCCATCCGGATCCGGATCGATCGAACCCATCCGGATCCGGTTCGATCGAACCCATCCGGATCCGGTTCGATCGAACCGATTCGGATGGAATCGATCCGGATCCGAGTCGATCGAACCCATTTGGATCGAACCCATCCGGATCCGGATTCACCGGCCCCATTCGTATCGAACCCATTCGGGTCCGGATCGATCGAACCATCAAGGTCAAAGCCTAGGCAGGGTATTCCTATGCCAATGGCCTGCATTGCGTTGGGTTACGATTGTTTGGGGCAATCAAGAACCGAAACCCAAGTGATGGGGAGTGGTAGAATGCCCCATCCCTAGAGTATTCCTAGGCCTATGACCTGGATTACGTTGGGTTACCGTCGTTTGGGGCAATCCGAAAACACATGGCCGAATGATGGGGAGAGGAAAAATACCACTTCCCTAGGGTATTCCTAGGCCTATGACCTGGATTACGTTGGGTTACCGTCGTTTGGGGCAATCCGAAAACACATGGCCGAATGATGGGGAGAGGAAAAATACCACTTCCCTAGGGTATTCCTAGGCCTATGACCTGGATTACGTTGGGTTACCGTCGTTTGGGGCAATCCGAAAAAATATGGCCGAATGATGGGGAGAGGAAAAATGCCACTTCCCTAGGGTATTCCTAGGCCTATGACCTGGATTACGTTGGGTTACCGTCGTTTGGGGCAATCCGAAAACACATGGCCGAATGATGGGGAGAGGAAAAATACCACTTCCCTAGGGTATTCCTAGGCCTATGGCCTGGATTACGTTGGGTTACCGTCGTTTGGGGCAATCCGAAAACATATGGCCAAATGATGGGGAGAGGAAAAATACCACTTCCCTAGGGTATTCCTAGGCCTATGACCTGGATTATGTTGGGTTACCGTCGTTTGGGGCAATCCGAAAACACATGGCCGAATGATGGGGAGAGGAAAAATACCCCTTTGCTGGGGTATTAATAGGCCTATGGCATGGATTACGTTGGGTTGCCATCGTTTGGGGCAACCTGTTTATGCGTTCATGGGATGCCAAGATTGACCCTAGGGACCCCCCAGCCGGGTCATTTGATCCCAAGGGCGGATTTGAACCGGCCCATGGGTTCATCCAATTCAAGAGCCCATCCCCGCTCGGCCATTCTGACCCCCCCAGCCGGTTCATTTGACCCCAAGGGCGGATTTGAACCGGCCCATGGGCTCATCCAACCCTTGGGCCCATCCCCCCTCGGTTTTTTTACCCCCCACCCGGTCCATTGGACACCTAGGGCGGATCTGAACCGGCCCATGGGCTCATCCAACCCAAGATCCCATCCCCCCTCGGTTATTTGACCCCCCAGCCGGTCCATTGGACCCCAGGGGCGGATTTGAACCGGCCCATGGGTTCATCCAACCCAGGAGGATCCCATCCCCCCTCGGTTATTTGACCCCCCACCCGGTTCATTCGACCCCAAGGGCGGATTTGAACCGGCCCATGGGTTCATCCAATTCAAGAGCCCATCCCCCCTCGGTTTCTTTTACCCCCCAGCCGGTTCATTTGACCCCAAGGGCGGATTAGAACCGGCCCATGGGTTCATCCATCCCTTGGGACCACCCCCCCTCGGTTTTTTTTTACCCCCCGCCCGGTCCATTGGACCCCAGGGGCGGGTTTGAACCGGCCCATGGGTTCATCCAACCCAGGATCCCATCCCCCCTCGGTTATTTGACCCCCCCGCCGGTTCATTTGACCCCAAGGGCGGATTTGAACCGGCCCATGGTTTCATCCGACCCAAGAGCCCATTCCCCCTCCGTAATTCGACCCCCCAGCCGGTTCATTCGACCCCAAGGGCGGATTTGAACCGGCCCATGGGTTCATCCAATTCAAGAGCCCATCCCCGCTCGGCCATTCTGACCCCCCCAGCCGGTTCATTTGACCCCAAGGGCGGATTTGAACCGGCCCATGGGCTCATCCAACCCTTGGGCCCATCCCCCCTCGGTTTTTTTACCCCCCACCCGGTCCATTGGACCCCTAGGGCGGATTTGAACCGGCCCATGGGCTCATCCAACCCAAGATCCCATCCCCCCTCGGTTATTTGACCCCCCAGCCGGTCCATTGGACCCCAGGGGCGGATTTGAACCGGCCCATGGGTTCATCCAACCCAGGAGGATCCCATCCCCCCTCGGTTATTTGACCCCCCACCCGGTTCATTCGACCCCAAGGGCGGATTTGAACCGGCCCATGGGTTCATCCAAATCAAGAGCCCATCCCCCCTCGGTTTCTTTTACCCCCCAGCCGGTTCATTTGACCCCAAGGGCGGATTTGAACCGGCCCATGGGTTCATCCAACCCAGGATCCCATCCCCCCTCGGTTATTCGACCCCCCAGCCGGTTCATTCGACCCCAAGGGCGGATTTGAACCGGCCCATGGTTTCATCCGACCCTTGGGCCCATCCCCCCTTGGTTTCTTTGCCCCTAGGGCGGATCGGAACCGGCCCATGGGTTCATCCAACCCTAGTGCCCACAGGCTTCCCGTGTAATCGAATTCCAACCGGGCAAAAAGGGCTCCAGGGCGGGTGTGATCCCTTTCAAGGCACGACAACACCCTAGAGCCGACAAGCCCTTCCGGTGTAGTCGATTTCCAACCGGGAAAAAAAGGGCTCCAGGGCGGGTGTGAGCCCTTTCGAGGCACGACACCGCCCTAGAGCCCACAAGCCCTTCCGGTGCAGTCGATTTCCAACCGGGCAAAAAGGGCTCTAGGGCGGGTGTGAGCCCTTTCGAGGCACGACACCGCCCTAGAGCCCACAAGCCCTTCCGGTGTAGTCGATTTCCAACCGGGCAAAAAGGGCTCTAGGGCGGGTGTGAGCCCTTTCGAGGCACGACACCGCCCTAGAGCCCACAAGCCCTTCCGGTGTAGTCGATTTCCAACCGGGCAAAAAGGGCTCCAGGGCGGGTGGGAGCCCTTTCGAGGCACGACACCGCCCTAGAGCCCACAAGCCCTTCCGGTGTAGTCGATTTCCAACCGGGCAAAAAGGGCTCCAGGGCGGGTGTGAGCCCTTTCGAGGCACGACACCGCCCTAGAGCCCACAAGCCCTTCCGGTGTAGTCGATTTCCAACCGGGCAAAAAGGGCTCTAGGGCGGGTGCGAGCCCTTTCGAGGCACGGCACCGCCCTAGAGCCCACAAGCCCTTCCGGTGTAGTCGATTTCCAACCGGGCAAAAAGGGCTCTAGGGCGGGTGCGAGCCCTTTCGAGGCACCACACCACCCTAGAGCCAACGAGCATCCGGATATGACCGGATGGATCGGATGCCTTTTTTTCCCCCAGGGCACCGCACAACCCAGTACAAGGCAAGGCGAGCACCCAAGGGGCAAGCCCATCGGGTTCGCCCGATCGAACCCATCCGGATCCATCGATCGAACCCGTCCGGATCCGACCATCGAACCCATCCGGGTCGACTGACCGAACCCATCCGGATCCATCGATCCAACCCATCCGGATCGAACCAACGAAACCATCCGGATCCATCGATCGACCCCATCCGGATCGATGGGTCGAACCCATCCGAATCCAGCCCCATCCGGAACCGAATCGATCGACCGGACCCCATCCGGACCCGGGCCGATCGTCCGGACCCATCCGAATCCAGCCCCATCCGGATCCGGGTCGATCGACCGGGCCCCATTCGGACCCGAATCGATCGACCGGACCCATCCGAATCCAGCCCCATCCGGATCCGATTTCGATCGACCGGGCCCCATCCGGATCCGAATCGATCGACCGGACCCCATCCGGACCCAAATCGATCGACCGGACCCATCCGAATCCAGCCCCATTCGGATCCGAATCGATGGACCGGGCCCCATCCGGACCCCAATCGATCGACCGGACCCATGCGGGTCGATCGATCGAACCCATCCGAATCCGACCGCATCCGGATCCGAATCGATCGATCGGACCCCATCCGGACCCGGGCCGATCGTCCGGACCCATCCAAATCCAGCCCCATCCGGATCCGGATGGATCGACCGGGCCCCATTCGGACCCAAATCGACCGACCGGACCCATCCGAATCCAGCCCCATCCGGATCCGATTTCGATCGACCGGGCCCCATCCGGACCCCCATCGATCGACCGGACCCCATCCGGACCCGAATCGATCGACCGGACCCATCCGAATCCAGCCCCATCCGGATCCGATTTCGATCGACCGGGCCCCATCCGGATCCGAATCGATCGACCGGACCCCATCCGGACCCAAATCGATCGACCGGACCCATCCGAATCCAGCCCCATTCGGATCCGAATCGATGGACCGGGCCCCATCCGGACCCCAATCGATCGACCGGACCCATGCGGGTCGATCGATCGAACCCATCCGAATCCGACCGCATCCGGATCCGAATCGATCGATCGGACCCCATCCGGACCCGGGCCGATCGTCCGGACCCATCCAAATCCAGCCCCATCCGGATCCGGATGGATCGACCGGGCCCCATTCGGACCCAAATCGACCGACCGGACCCATCCGAATCCAGCCCCATCCGGATCCGATTTCGATCGACCGGGCCCCATCCGGACCCCCATCGATCGACCGGACCCCATCCGGACCCGAATCGATCGACCGGACCCATCCGAATCCAGCCCCATCCGGATCCGATTTCGATCGACCGGGCCCCATCCGGTTCCGAATCGATCGACCGGATCCCATCCGGACCCAAATCGATCGACCGGACCCATCCGAATCCAGCCCCATTCGGATCCGAATCGATGGACCGGGCCCCATCCGGACCCCAATCGATCGACCGGACCCATGCGGGTCGATCGATCGAACCCATCCGAATCCGACCGCATCCGGATCCGAATCGATCGATCGGACCCCATCCGGACCCGGGCCGATCGTCCGGACCCATCCGAATCCAGCCCCATCCGGATCCGATTTCGATCGACCGGGCCCCATCCGGATCCGAAACGATCGACCGGACCCCATCCGGACCCAAATCGATCGACCGGACCCATCCGAATCCAGCCCCATTCGGATCCGAATCGATGGACCGGGCCCCATCCGGACCCCAATCGATCGACCGGACCCATGCGGGTCGATCGATCGAACCCATCCGAATCCGACCGCATCCGGATCCGAATCGATCGATCGGACCCCATCCGGACCCGGGCCGATCGTCCGGACCCATCCAAATCCAGCCCCATCCGGATCCGGATGGATCGACCGGGCCCCATTCGGACCCAAATCGACCGACCGGACCCATCCGAATCCAGCCCCATCCGGATCCGATTTCGATCGACCGGGCCCCATCCGGACCCCCATCGATCGACCGGACCCCATCCGGACCCGAATCGATCGACCGGACCCATCCGAATCCAGCCCCATCCGGATCCGATTTCGATCGACCGGGCCCCATCCGGATCCGAATCGATCGACCGGACCCCATCCGGACCCAAATCGATCGACCGGACCCATCCGAATCCAGCCCCATTCGGATCCGAATCGATGGACCGGGCCCCATCCGGACCCCAATCGATCGACCGGACCCATGCGGGTCGATCGATCGAACCCATCCGAATCCGACCGCATCCGGATCCGAATCGATCGATCGGACCCCATCCGGACCCGGGCCGATCGTCCGGACCCATCCAAATCCAGCCCCATCCGGATCCGGATGGATCGACCGGGCCCCATTCGGACCCAAATCGACCGACCGGACCCATCCGAATCCAGCCCCATCCGGATCCGATTTCGATCGACCGGGCCCCATCCGGACCCCCATCGATCGACCGGACCCCATCCGGACCCGAATCGATCGACCGGACCCATCCGAATCCAGCCCCATCCGGATCCGATTTCGATCGACCGGGCCCCATCCGGATCCGAATCGATCGACCGGACCCCATCCGGACCCAAATCGATCGACCGGACCCATCCGAATCCAGCCCCATTCGGATCCGAATCGATGGACCGGGCCCCATCCGGACCCCAATCGATCGACCGGACCCATGCGGGTCGATCGATCGAACCCATCCGAATCCGACCGCATCCGGATCCGAATCGATCGATCGGACCCCATCCGGACCCGGGCCGATCGTCCGGACCCATCCAAATCCAGCCCCATCCGGATCCGGATGGATCGACCGGGCCCCATTCGGACCCGAATCGATCGACCGGACCCATCCGAATCCAGCCCCATCCGGATCCGAATCGATCGACCGGGCACCATCCGGACCGGAATCGATCGACCGGACCCATCCGGATCGGATCGATCGAACCCATCCGGATCCGAATCGATCGAGCGGACCCCATCCGGACCCGGGCCGATCGTCCGGACCCATCCAGGATCCGAATCGATCGACCGGACCCCATCCGGATCCGGGCCGATCGCCCGGACCCATCCGAATCCAGCCCCATCCGGATCCGAATCGATCGACCGGGCCCCATCCGGACCCCAATCGATCGACCGGACCCATCCGGATCAATCGATCGAGCCCGTCCGAATCCGACCCCATCCGGATCCGAATCGATCGACCGGACCCCATCCGGACCCCAATCGATCGACCGGACCCATCCGGATCGATCGATGGAGCCCGTCCGAATCCGACCCCATCCGGATCCGAATCGATCGACCGGACCCCATCCGGACCCGGGCCGATCGTCCGGACCCATCCAAATCCAGCCCCATCCGGATCCGGATCGATCGACCGGGCCCCGTTCGGACCCAAATCGACCGACCGGACCCATCCGAATCCAGCCCCATCCGGATCCGATTTCGATCGACCGGACCCCATCCGGACCCCAATCGATCGACCGG
>BQMB01001162.1:0-2500 GCA_027943415.1 Closterium sp. NIES-67 | reverse complement strand
AGCAGCCGGGTGCGGCCGGGTATAGGTCACGCGCTTGAGCGCCATCCATTTTCGGGGCTAATTGATTCGGCAGGTGAGTTGTTACACACTCCTTAGCGGATTTCGACTTCCATGACCACCGTCCTGCTGTCTTAATCAATCAACACCCTTTGTGGGATCTAGGTTAGCGCGTAGTTAGGCACCGTAACCCGGCTTTCGGTTCATCCCGCCTCGCCAGTTCTGCTTACCAAAAATGGCCCACTTGGCACTCATGTTGGTGGGGTCAGCCAGCACCCCTGAAAGCCAGCCACAATTAAGATGGCGGCCCTCCTCGCCCGTTTAAAGTTTGAGAGTCGGTCGAGGGAGCTTCTCCCCCGAGCCCGCCAATCATTCGCTTTACCAGACGTAACCACGTATCGAGCACCAGCTATCCTGAGGGAAACTTCGGAGGGAACCAGCTACCAGATGGTTCGATTAGTCTTTCGCCCCTATACCCAAGTCTGACGAACGATTTGCACGTCAGTAGCGCTGCGGGCCTCCACCAGAGTTTCCTCTGGCTTCGCCCTGCTCAGGCATAGTTCACCATCTTTCGGGTCCCAACGCGACTACTCAACGCACCCCGGGCGCCGAGGCCCCCGGGGCGGTCCGTGGTGCGGGCAGCACGAGGCCGCCTTCTCACGGGTCGCTTTCACTGTCGCCATTGTGGTTTCCAACCCATTGGCTCGCAGCCGCGTTGGCCTCCTTGGTCCGTGTTTCAAGACGGGTCGCATCAGCCCGTTTCGCCAGCGCCGACCCGTGAGGGTCATCCTCGGTCTCCGCCGCGGTGGGAGCGAGCTCCTTTTCCCGCGGCATCGACCGGCGCTGCGTACCTCCGGGCCCCGCGCGAACGGGGCCCGCAGGTTTGCTTGGGCTCATGCGCTTATCCTCCTGACGATTTCAAGCACTTTTTACTCTCTTTCCAAAGTTCTTTTCATCTTTCCCTCGCGGTACTTGTTCGCTATCGGAAACCTGGCCGTATTTAGCCTTGGATGGAGCTTACCACCCATGTTGGGGCTGCACTCCCAAGCAACCCGACTCTTCGGATGCGTCTCGTGGAGTGACGGGTCGTCGCCCGACGGGGGTGTCACCCTCTCTGCCGCCACTTTCCAGTGGACTTAAGGCGGCGCCCGTCACAGAGAACGCTTCCTTTTCAGACTACAATTCGGAGGGCCGGGGGCCCTCGGATTTCAAGCCTGGGCTTTTCCTTGGTCGCTCGCCGCTACCAAAGGAATCACGGTTGTTTTCTTTTCCTCCGCTTAGTAATATGCTTAAATTCAGCGGGTGGTCTCGCCTGACTTGAAGCCATCGTTTGGGGTTTGCCCGGTTCCTCCCCGTCCGACCATTTTTGTACGAGCCCCGTCCGCCTCTCGCCCGTTCTTGTGCGCTACTTTGGAGGGGGAGACCGGGGGTTGCCACGCCCCCGGCTCCCGAACCTTTTCGCGACCGTCTCGGGAGAGAAAGAGGGACCGAGTGACCGGCCCCCCCACCTGCTGGGAGGTCCGGACGGAGTCCGTTGGCCGGCTGGGTTCGCCGAGCCCAGCGGGGTCGCCGCCCGCCTCATCTCGCTCGTCCCACTCGCGTCCTCCCGGGTGGCGCCCGGGGATCTGCACTGGGGTCGAGAGGAGCGGAGACGGGCTAATGCGGCCCTGCGATTTCAACCGACTGCCCCCCATTTGTGCCCCGGAGCGCACGGGTTGCGACGGCCATTCTCGTTTTCCCAGGTACGAGCGATTGTCTTGGAGAAAGGGGGGGGCCGGAGCCCACACCAACCCGAGCGCCCCTTGTCTGCCCCGCATTGCTTTCCCGTCCCGTTTCCCCTGCCGCACTTAGCTGCGTGCGGAGGGGTGGGTTCGGATGCGAGGTTCCACCTGGATGTGTGTGGCGTTCAAGCAGACGTGCCCTCGGCCGAGGCCTCGGGCGCAACATGCGTTCAAGTTTCGATGATTCACGGAGTTTTGCAATTCGCATTACGTATCGCATTTCGCTGCGTTCTTCATCGAGCCAGGTTCCAAGATATCCATCGTCAGGAGTGGGGTCCCAGTTTTTATTAGGTGCCGGGGCCCGTGGGCGCCCCGCTCAAGGGAGGGTTTTTGCGACCGGACGGCCAGTTCCGGTTGCGGAGAGGTTTGTATTCCGCCTCTGCCCGCAGCTCCTTGATGCACTGCGAGCGGGACGGTTGGGGGTAGCAAAAGGGTCCCTTTGCCATCACCGCGGGCGCCCCTTCCCGAGCCTTCCTAGAGGAATTCAGAAGGCCGGGCGAGCAAGACCCCGCAGTCACACCGCCGATGCCAAGAGAGACCGAGCACCGGTGGCGGGGGACGCTGGATTGGGAGGAGGAGCGTCGGAAGGAAAGGTGTTCAGAGGATACTCGAGGTCAGGCCCCGGGCTTCCCTCGCTTGCGCTTGGTAGGCCCGAGCTGTTTCCATCAGGGCTGGGGAGTTTTTTTTTTTTCCGCATGGACGCCCTGCCGCCGGGTTGCGCA
>BQMB01001161.1:2500-34288 GCA_027943415.1 Closterium sp. NIES-67 | reverse complement strand
CGTCGTGACGCCGTAGCAGCGTCGACGTCCCGCCGCGGCATCGATGCCGCTCTGTGATGGCGTCGTCCGGCTGCAGCCGGCCGCGCAACGCCTGTGGCGCCGTTAGACCTGCCGCCCGCTTGCCAGCCACAGGCGTGGTTCTGAACCACGCCCCCCCCCTCTCCCCTCCCCCCCCCCCCCCCCCCCGCCCCCTCCCGCCCTCTTCCTTCCCTGTGTCCCCTCTTCCTGCCACAGCCGTCGACTGCCTCGTGAGGGCCTTCTCCACAACAGATGAGATTGGCGATGCCGCCGAGAGGGTGGGGCCGCTGCACTTGCCTCTGACATTGAAGCTGCCGCCGCCGCGCGCCGCTGTTGCCGGTGGCCTGTTGCCGCCGCACGTCGCCACCGCCGTCGCTCTCGTCACTGCCGTGACTGCCACCATTGGCCACTCCCGGGCCGTGGGTGTTGATCGATTCCGGAGTCATCGCACCTACTGCTGGGCATGGGGATACTAGGTAAGGAGGTGGGGTGTTGTGGGTTCTTCTAATACCAAGCCTAGGTGGTGTGTTAAATTAATATATATAATTGTAGTTTGGTAGTTGTTATTGAAACCTACTGTAGAGGGTAACAACACCCTCCTTGTATCCCTCTCTCTTCTATTCTCGCTCTCTTTTTCCTCGTCAACTTTCTCTTAGCTAAACCCTCACGCCATTTCATGGCTTCCTACCGTTCCTAGCTACCTAGCTCTCGTGACAGCGTATAGGGATTAGATCTTGGGCAAAGTGGAGGTGCGTATAGATGGCACATCCGATATGGCACCCCTCCGGATATATGCACCATGGTGCGTTTTAGCAAGCGGTGTGCATATCCAGGGGAAACGGTACCTATGTAGGGGGGTGTGTTAACTAACAAATAGTCCTAGTTAGTTACAGTATATGATTTATATCCTAGCTAGGTCAGCTCTTAGGGGGTACAAATAACACTTGTACTTGTATCTCCCCCACTTCTCTCTTAATCAACGTTTTCGTCACTTCAACATCATTGCCTATAAATTATTGGCTCAAGTGAGCCCCCCTTGGAGTAGGACAGTCTTGTAATATTTGAAACAAAAACCTGAAAATGCGCAAGAGTTCAGGCTACTGGGTTTAGGCTGTTCAAGTGAAAGAATAATCTAGAACAAGGCATACAAGGAATATAACCTAATCGGTTGTACTCCATAAGGCATAATCCTATATAGTCTACTGAAAACATACAATATATTTCGACACACCCCCTAGACTAGATAGGGCAGTGCTCGATGAGAGAGAAACAACTCAGGTGGCACTACTAGTCCAACCTCTGAGGCAGGGTCTAAAGACCAGTCAAACAAGTACAGTCAAGGCAAGAGCAAGACCAGGGTGGCACTACTAGACCAGCCACTGGGAAGAGGCCACAAGGCCAGTCATGGTAATATATATAACAGTCTATACACGATCAAGGCCCTAGCAAGTGAGAGGCTACAGGAACGAGACCTAGCTCTACACAGTGCCGCTGATGATCTTTAGGCGCAAGCGCCTTAGTAAAGATATCAGTTGTGTTGGCACCTGAGGCCAAGTGTACTACACGAGCCTGGCGACGCTGCTGCAGCTCGTGCAGGAGGAAGTACTGCAGCTGAATGTGCTTCGCTCTACCCTCAAGTCGTGGCTCCTGACACAGGAGGATCATGGCACTGTTGTCAGCGGTACAGAACCGGGCAGAGCTAGGCCGCTCACCCAAGTCGGTGAGCAAGAAGGTCAGCCAGCGGAGCTCCTATGCCCGTCATGGCACCTGCGTAGATCTCAACCTCACAGCTAGACTTGGCAACAGACGAGGAACGGGTGGACCTCCACGAGATGGCACCTGCACCAAGGCTAAAGGAGTAGCCTTGTGAGGACCTGAGAGTCTCGGCGTCTCTGCCCAAGAAGCATCTGTGTGCCCGGTAAGGACCACTGGTCTGCGTCCTCCTAGCACTAGCCCCATGCCCGATGTACTTGCTAGATAACGCAAAACCCTCTTAGCTGCCGACCAGTGCTGTGGTCGGTATCTGCCTGTAGCCACAAAGTGAGCCAGATGCTGAGAGGGTATGCGAGATCTGGACGATTGCAAGTCATCAGGTACATGAGGCAACCCACCAGCTTGTGTAGGGACCACTAGCTCTACAGCCTCCTCAGGAAATGGGCAGAGAGTCACTGATCTACTGACAGAGGGGTGGGCTGTGCAGAAGTGAACTGAAGGCCGAACCTCTGAAGGACCTGGCGCACCAAGTGTGACTGTGAGAGAGTGATGGTGCGCGCTGCTCTGTCCCTGGAGATTGCAAGCCAAGGTAGTGGCGCAGCTCTCCCAGGTCAGTGCAGGTGTGTCTCCTCAGCAGCTCGGCCTTCACGCGGCCACTGAGTCTTTGTCTGCAGTAGCAAAGACCAGATCGTCTACGTAGACAAGGATGTAGAACGAAGTTTGGGCGGAACGGACAAAGAGTAAGGGGTCTGCCAGACGAAGGGAAGAACGCAAGTCAGCAAGTGTAGCACGCAGCGTATCGTGCCACTCACGGGGCGCCCAGTCGCAAGCTGTAGACGGGGCGCCAGTCGCAAGCTGTAGACGGGGCGCCGGAGGAGCCAGTCGGTGCCAGGGGGAAGGTACCCGAGAAGCCTTGGGGGCGGCGTAGGTAGACCTGCTCGTGTAGACTGCCTTGGAGGAAAGCTGTGGAAAGTCGAGTGAGTGCAGCTCATAGTCACGCTGTGCTGCTACGTGTACCAGCGCCCGAAGAGTGGTCACCTTGGGGTCGGGCGAAGGTCTGAAAGAAGTGCACCCCCTCACGCTGACTGAAGCCTCGAGCGACGTAGCGTGCCTTGAAGACAGGCGGCTCTCCACGAGGGCGCTTCATCTTGAAGAGCCATCGGCCATCGACTACGTTCACCCCAGGTGGGGGAACTGCGTCGACGAAGGGTACCGGTGGATCTCCAAGATGCCATCTCCTGCTCCAAGGCAGCTATCCACTAAGATGCCAGGGTCCCAAGGTGGCCTCAGCGTAGGTGCGAGGGGTCGGGATGTCGAGGGCGTTGGGTCACCCGCAGGGACTAGTAGCATGAAACAGAGATGGGGAGCGGCCTCAGACAGGAAAGCGAGCTCGAACTGCCTGTCCTCTTGGACGTCACTGCCAAGAGCAGCCACACCCCTGACGGTCGAAGGGCAGGCAGGGTTAGAGACCAGAGCGGTGGCGTAGTCCAGGCGGCGGGTAGTGGCAAAGTCAGTGACAGCAGCGACAAGAGCCGACAGACTCGAGACAGGAACAGACGGGTCGGTAACAAGAGAGGCAAGGACACAAGGAATAAGGGGATGTGCAGCACGGAGGAAGTCCGAGAACGGAGGCGAGGCGATAGCAAGCGACGACGGAGGAGGAGACGGGAGGAGAGGAGGAGCACGAGACGCGTGAGAGCGCAGCAACATAGGGTGAGAACGCGGAATAGGGGAGGTAGGACGAGCACAAGACGGACGACGAGACCAGACGTGAGACAGGGGAGTCGGATCAGGAGAGAGGGGAGGAGACACAGGAGGAGAATGGGGAGGGAAATGAGTCGGAGAGGAGTCCGGGGGAGGAAACATGGGGCCCTGGACCGGCAGAGGAGGAGGCGGCGGCAGCGGGGGAGGCAGCGACGGGCGGTCAGGGGAAGGCAGACCAAGGAGGCGAAGAGCGGACACCAGCAGCGACAGCTGCGACTGCTGCCCGACTCCAACACCAGAACCTCCAGCGACAACATGGCTCCCTCCGAGAAGCCCCACGCCAGCACCCCCAGAGCCCGCTCCAGAACCAGCTCCAGCTCACTCCCTAGCACCCTCAGAACGCACGAACCCCAGCGGCGGTGACGACAGCGGCTGCGGCTGCAACGGCAATGGCAGAGGCGGCTGAGGAGGCAGCGGCGAAGGCGGCTGTGGCGGGGAGAGCAGCGACGGTGACAGGGGAGGCGAGACCTGGGCAAGGAGAGGAGGGGGAAGAGACTTCGCCGAGCCGCGAGAGTTAGCGGACTCCTCAGCAGGGACAACCGACGGGAGGGGGGTGACGTGAGACACACTTGACGGGGCAGGGCGGGGAGGGGGGTGGACAGGGTCGACCGGGGGAGGGGGGGCACCAGGAATAGGGGGGAGTGACCGAGGGACCACGGTGAGGAATGCGGTGGTAGATGGAGACGGACTCGTCAAAAGTGACGTTACGAGAGTGAAAGAACCGGTGAGAAGGCGGGTGGTAGAACTGCTAGTCCGGCGAGTCGAGGGGAGGCCTAGGACAAGACGGTGCTGGGACATGTGACGGAGACGGGTGAGAGCGGCGTAAGCATCGTGGAGTCGCGAAAGAAACACCGGGAAGCGCCGGAGTCCAGGGTGTAGGAGAGCGCGGCAGCGGCGACAAAGGTTGGAGGAGCGAGGGAGGATCCTAGGCTAAACAAGGAAGGGGATCCTACGCCTGACGCAGGAGGGGAGCCTGAACCTGGCACACTGGGCACACCTACGCTAGGCAACACAGGGTAATAGGAACCAGTCACACTAGAGTCATCAACATACAGCGCATACAAAGCAGAGCTAATCTCATCCATGTCCATATCAAAGATCTGAACACGACGACGGAGCAGATTGAACCAGACGGGGAGGTCAGGCGATGGGCCGAAGCTGAGACGAACTAGGTCGTCTAGGCAACGAAAGCAATGAGCGGGGGTATGACCGATCTTACCGTACACAAGGCCGCGGCGAGGACCGGTCTGGAGCTGGTACTGGCAGCACTCATCACTCTGACTACAACCAGACAACACGCTGCGCGAGCGACCACTGAGACCACCATCACCTCCAGCTCCAGGCCACCCGGGCGGGAGACGGCCGACCCTCCGCTGCTGCGCCTGCTGCTACTGCTAGTCCAGCTGCGGAGCCTGCTGCTACTGCTGGGGCTGCTTGTTCGGAGCACCAGGCCCCGCCCCCTCATCAGTACTACCAGCGGGCAAGCCACCTCCACCACCGGCACCACCCCCTCCTTCGCTACCTTCGCCGCGCCCAACCTTGGGGCGGCGACCCTTACACGGACGAAACTGCACTGCGGTGGCTGTTTCCACTGCCGGAGTTGTCTCAACAACTGCAGCAGAACCGTCGAAGTAAGAGCACTGAGCAAGGGTACAGCCCTGAAAGATAGAGACTGGCACAGTACCGCTAGACTGGGCGATAGAGAACTGACGGGTCTCTATGGCAGACAGGGTGTTGACAAACTCAGTGAGGGTGAGGTCAGTGGGGTGGAGACTAAGGAAGTGATCGCGGGCGGTGGCAAGGCGATCAGGGAGGCGGGTGGCAAGCAGGTAGAGGGTAGAGCAGATGGGGGGCTGAAACACACGAAGCTGAGCCTCAGTGCAGGCAGCGCGCCAGGTCGTGTCTAGCGTGCGTAGGTGGGCGGCTAAATCAGCGATAGTGGGGAAAGACGCAAGGTCAGGAAAGAGCATGGGCAGGATCAGGCGACCTACAGAGGCAGAGGGCGGGGTGGAATAGCGCGCAACAACAGCCTCTAAGAACTCCTGCGCAGTCCTGACGGACCTAAAGCAGGGACGCTCGGACAGGGGAAGGGCATGACTGATCGCAAGCTGTGCGACAGCGTTACGCGACAACCGGACAGCACGGGCAAGGGCAGCAGCTGCAGCGGACTCACGGTCAGCAGAGGTGAGGTCAGCGGGGAGGGCAGCAGTGGGGTCCGACCAGGGGAGCGTACCGTCGATGTGGACGTCCAGGGAGTGGCCGTCCTGCCGCTGACCAGCCACTTGTCGCTGGAGGTCGACGAGCCACGAGTCGAACTCAATCGGCTGCCCCTCAGCATCAAGACGCAGGACCGAGTTCGCCATCATGGTTGCAACAGCGGGAGAAAGACTGTACTGGGCAGGAGAGCGCGGCGGAAAGCGGTGATGTGCGGTACAGTGAGGTACTGTGCGGTGGAGGGAGGTGCAGTACGGTAGGGTGCAGTGTGGTGCAGGGCGGTGTAGTGCGGTGCAGATCGGTGCACTACGGTGCTGTGTGGTCCAGTGCGGTGCAGAGCGATGTCGGGCGGTGCAGCGCGGTGCAGAAGAGCCGAGGACGGCGGCGAGGTGTCTAGAAGACGGGGCCGCGGGTGGCAAGGTGACGGGGCCGGCAAAGAGGCGGGGCCAGATGGGAGGGGGGCCGCGGGTGACGGGGCCGTGGGGCCGCTAGGTCACGGGGCCGCGGGGCTGCGAGGTGACGGGGCCACGGGGCCACTAGGGGACGGGGCCGCGAGGCCGCTAGGGACGGGGCTGCTAGGGGATGGGGCCGCAGGGTCACTAGGTGACCGGGCCGCGGGGCCGCTAGGGGATGGGGCCGCGGGGCCGAGGGGCCGCGAGGTGACGGGGCCGCGGGGCCACGGGGCGCTAGGGATGGGCCGCGGGGCCGCTAGGGGACGGGGCTGCGGGGCCGCTAGGGGACGGGGCCGCGGGGCCGCGGGGCCGCGAGGTGACGGGGCCGCGGGGCCGGTAGGAGACGGGCCCGCAAGGCCGCTAGGGGACGGGGCCGCAGGGCCGCTAGGGGACGGGGCCGCGGGACCGCGAGGTGACGGGGCCGCGGGGCCGCGGGGCCGCTAGGGGACGGGGCCGCGGGGCCGCTAGGGGACGGGGCCGCGGGGCCGCTAGGGGACGGGTCCGCGGGGAAGCTAGGGTACGTGGCCGCGAGGCGACGAGGCAGCTAGGACCTAAGGCGGAAGCGCTGGGGGAGGGGGGGGGGGACCTACGTACTCATGATACCATGTTCAAGTGAAATAATAATCTAGAACAAGGCAGACAAGGGAATATAACCTAATGGGTTGTACTCCCTAAGGCACAACCCTATATAGTCATGTCAAACATACAATATATGTTTGACATAGGCATTGCTGCAAACAACTGGTAAACCATATAAGTGAATTAATGGAGCGACAGAGGAGGCCGGGACGCGGTGAGCTGCACTTTTGGGTGGCGGAAGGCCTGGATTGGAAGAAGAGGCAGGGAAGTATGGTGGCAAAAGAACAGGAGGCAGGGAAGAACAGGGAATCATGGAAGAACGGGAGGCAGAGAGGAATGGGAGGCACTGTAGAAAGGGAGGCAAGGTAGATAGGGAGGCATGATAGGTAGGGAGGCAAGTTAGATAGGGAGGCACGGTAGATAGGAAGGCACAGTAGATACAGTGACGGAAACAATTGTCCGGATGTTTTGCATTAATTGGGATGTTTGGGCTTTCCGACCACTGTACATAAAGTCTTAATGTTTAATGGTGATATGCTTTGGGAGAGACACATAGTGGATGTGCTCATAGCTCTAAAATCCATAATAGTACACTGGATCTAACTTAGTGCCAAAAGATATACAAAGTGTACATCCGGACAATTGTTTCCCAGGTAAAAGAGCAAACTTCCAAGCAGCGTTTCTAGTACCTAGTCCACCGACACTTGGCCTTGATCACTACCCGCACCCTCCTAGGCATTTTATCTATGAGGTTAGTGCAAACCTTTACAGGGATCTTCTCGCACTCTTCCTGGACCCACCCTTTTGCATAAGGGGGTGAGCACTAGGAAAATCGTCAAGTATTTGAGCGTATGCAAGACTATTGTGCACGATTTCTGATTGAAGGTTATCTCTGAGACTAACCACGCTGAGGTGTGGCCAAAGATGCCATAAGTTGATTGGTCCCATCTTATCATGGATCGTCTTCGTCGTACTGTTGTAGGGTAAAATCACGAGCGGAGTGGCGAAAACTAGCGTATCTGCCGCAAAACTTAGGCTAACATAGCACAGTTGACTGTGCACCCTTTCACTAATAGAATCACACAAAAATCCACAGGTCTCGTCACGGTGCAGCAGTCAAAGAAGCCCCAACTGGTGGGGAAGAATATCCCAGCTGAGGTCTGGTGAGGAAGAGGGTCCCTCGAGTGCTACAAACTCATGCTCTCCAAGCCATTCCAAGCCTAAGTAGGACACAAGGCTTAAAATGGCTTGGAGAGCATGAGTACGTTGCGCTGGAGTGACCATTTTCCTCACCAGATCTCAACCCGGATATTATTTCAGAACAGTTGAGACTCCTTCGACTGCTGCACCATGACGAGATCTTGGATCCTAGCGTGATTCTAAGGGTGCACAGTCAACCGTGCTATGTTACCCTAAGTTTTGCGGTGGATATGCTAGTGTTCGCCACTCTGTTCGTAATCGTACCTTACAATAGTACGACGAAGACGATCCATGATAAGATGGGACCAATTGACGTATGGCATTGTTGGCCACACCTCAGCGTGGTTAGTCTCAGAGATAACATTCAATCATAAATCGTGCACAATAGTCTTGCATACGCTCAAATCCTTCACAATTTCCCTAGTGCTCACCCCCTTATGCAAAAGCATGGGTCCAGGAAGAGTGCAAGAAGATCGCTGCAAAGGTTTACACTAGCCTCGTATATAACATGCCAAGGAGGGTGCAGATGGTGATCAAGGCAAAGCGTCGGTGGACTAGGTACAAGAAACGCTGCTAGGAAGTTTGCTCTTTTACCTGGGAAACAATTGTCCAGATGTACTCTTTTTGTATATTTTGGCACTAAATTAGGTGCAGTGTACTATTATGGAATTTTGAACTAAGAACACATCCACTATGTGCCCCTCCCAAAGCGTACCACCATTAAACATCAAGACTTAATATACAGTGGCCGGAAAGCACAAAAACCCTAAATTATGCAAAACATCCGGACAATTGTTTTCGTCACTGTAGGGATGCACTGTAGATAGGGAGGAAATGGTGAACTACCCAAACTCCCTAGCAACCCTCATCCCAACCCTCAAGCCAGCCTGACCTCCCCCTCTCTCACTTCTCCCTCCCCAACCCTATCCCTCTCCTTACCACCCCCCTCACCAACCATATCCCCCTCTCCCATCTCCGTCCCCCTTCTCCTGCCACAGAAGTACCCCCTCCTTTCCCATCCCCTTCCCCAGGCCCATCCCCCCATCTCTGCCCCCCTCCCTGCCATCTCTCTCCATTCCTTTCCCCCTCCCTGCCATCTCTCTCCCCATCCCTTCCCCCATCCCTGCCATCTCTCTCCCCATCCCTTCCTCCTTCCCTGCCATCTCTCTCCCCATCCCTCCCCCCACCCCCTGGCATTTCCTCCTCATCCGAAGAAAGAGCAAGAATCCATGCTCGGTATGAGAGCGCAATGGGAGGGAGGAGGGGAAAACCTAACACGTCCCTGGAGAGAGGAGGGGGAAGCATTTCGCGATGGTAGGCAATGGAGGGACTAGAGTGCGTGATGGGAGAGAGACAAGGGCCCCTTAACGCGACGAGGAAGCGAACGTGGGATGAGCGCACGTGGGGGGAGAGAGCTGGGGCCAGTTACGCAACGGGAGAGTACTAGGATGGGAAGAGCGCGCGATGGGAGAGACGGTTGGGTAGCATAACGCGACGGTAGTGTAGGGGGGGAAGTAACGCGATGTGAAAGGGGGGATGGAAGCATATCGTGACAATTGAGAAGAGCGGGGAGAGGAGAGTAGTGCGACAGTAGGAGTGCTAATGACAGTGTGGCTCGATTTGCAGACATTTACATGTTTTTCCTGCTCTGTTCTGGTCATCGCGGCCCCAGTGTCGCAAGTTTGTTCGGGGAGGACACAGTGTCGTGCGTCTATCCCGCATTCCTCGCCGGATTGTCAATGGGGCAAGTTAGTTACTACTACTATCGCGTAAATTTGCCGCCTAAAATGCCACGTTCTAAAAAACGCCTAGCTAGTACACCACACCAAAAAGGAAAGTGGGGGTCCTCTTGAAAACGCCGGGGGAGGGGCTGGTTGCCAGCGTGGTCGTTGAGGTAGGTTCGACGTCAAGGGAGATTTAGTCGTGCGGCAACACAGGGTGTCGCCGACAGAGTGCCACCTGTCAAACATAACTTATTCATTTACTGTAGACTATATATGTTGTGCCTTAGTGGGTACAGCTCACTAGTCTATATTGCCTTGTATCTCCGCATTCTAGTCATTATTCATTCTCATATGGTATCATAGTAGGTTAGGTCCCCCCCCCCTAGCCCGCCCACGCTTCCGCCCCTAGGCCCTAGCAGCCGTCGCGCCCGCCCCTGGCTGGCCCCCTGGCCGTCGCGTCCGCCCCTAGCCGGCCCCCTGGCCGTCGCGCCCGCCCCCTGGCCGTCGCGCCCGCCTCTAGCTGACCCCCTGGTCGTCGCGCCCGCCCCTCGCTGGCCCCCTGGCCATCGCGCCCGCCCCTAGCTGGCCCCCTGGCCGTCGCGCCCGCCCCTAGCTGGCCCCCTGGCCGTTCGCGCCCGCCCCTAGCTGGCCCTCTGGCCGTCGCGCCCGCCCCTAGCTGGCCCCCTGGCCGTCGCGCCCGCCCCTAGCTGGCCCCCTGGCCGTCGCGCCCGCCCCTAGCTGGCCCCCTGGCCGTCGTGCCCACCCCTAGCTGGCCCCCTGGCCGTCGCGCCCGCACCTCGCCAACCCCCTGGCCGTCGCGCCCACCCTTAGCTGGCCCCCTCGCCATCGCGCTCGCCCCTAGCTGGCCCCCTAGCCGTTCGCGCCCGCCCCTATTAGGCCCCCTTGCCGTCGCGCCCGCTTCTAGCCGCCCCCCTTGTTGTCGAGCCCCTCCTAGCTGTCGTCGTGGCCGTTTCGCGCCCGCTCCTAGCCGGCCCCCTGGCCGTTCGCGCCCCCTCCTGGCCAGCACCCTGGCCGTTCGCGCCCGCCCCTAGCCGGCCCCCTGGCCGTTCGCGCCCGCCCCTAGCTGGCCCTCTGGCCGTTCACGCCCGCCCCTAGCCGACCCACTCGCCGTCGCGGTCTCCCCCAGCTGTCGTTGCGGCCGACCCGTGCCGTCGCGGCTGCCTCTAGCCATCGTCGCGGCCATTTCCCGCCATCCCACGGCCGCCCCTCGCCGTCGCGCCCGCCCCTAGCCGCCGCCGCGCCTGCTCCTCACTGTCGCGGCCGCCCCTAGCCGCCATCGCGGCTGTCCTTGCCGCCGTCGCGGCCGTGTCTACCCGCCGTCGCGGCCGCCTCTACTCGCCGTCGCGCCAGCTTCTAGCCGGCCCCTGCATTCGCGTCGTCGCCAGCCAGCCGCCGCCTCGGGTTCGGCCCGTTCTTCCCGATCAGCACCACCCTGCGAGCCCCCCGGTACCGTACTGCACCGCTTTGCACCATACTGCACCGCACTGTACCGCACTGCACCGCACTGTACCGCATTGCGGCGTACTGCATCGCACTGTACTGCTCTACACTGCCCTCTATTGTCGCCGATGGCAGAGGTGCTTCGCTTTGACGCTGAGGGCCAGCCGATTGAGCTTGATGCGTGGCTTGCTGACCTCCGTCGCCACCTCACTGGTCAGCGGCAGGATGGCCACTCGCTGTCTGTCCATCTTGACGATACCCTCCCCTGCCCTGACCCCCCCGTTGCACTGTCTCTTGACCCCTCGTCCGCTGAGCGTGAGTTCGCTGCGGTCGCTGCCCTTGGTCGCTCTGTCTGGCAGTCCCGTGATGCCGTTGCACAGCTTGCTATTAGCAATGCCCTCCCCCTGTTCGAGCGACCTCACTTCAGGTCTATCACCACTGCCCAGGCTTTCCTAGATGTTGTTGTCCAGCGCTATTCCACCCCGCCCTCTGCCTCTGTAGGTCGCGTGATCCTGCCCATGCTCTTTCCTGACCTTGCGTCTTTCCCCACTGTCGCTGACCTGGCCGCTCACCTGCGCACTACAGATGAGACCTGGCATGCTGCCTGCACTGACACACAGCTTCTAGCCCACCAGCCGCCCCTCACCTCTACTCTCTACCTGCTAGCCACCCGCCTCCCTGACCGTCTTGCCACAACCCGTGACCACTTCCTTAGCGTCCACCCTGCAGACCTCACCCTCACTGACTTTGTTGACACACCGTTCGCTATAGAGGCCCGCCACCGCTCTATCGCTCAGAACAGTGGTACCGTGCCGGTCCCTATCTTTCAGGGTTGTGCCCCCGCTCAGTGCACTTTCTCCGACGGTTCTGCTGCTGTGGCTGAGACTGCCGCTCCAGCACAGGTCCGTCCAGGGAAGGGTCGCCGCCTCAAGGTTGGGCGTGGCGGCGGGGGTGAGGGTGCAGGAGTAGGTGGTGCTGGAGCAGGGTCTCCCGGCGGTGGTGCAGACGAGGGGACCCTGACAGGTGCAGCCGAGCAGCCGTCTCTGCAGCCGCCGGAGTTGCAGCTGGACCCGCGTCAGCCGCCGCCGCAGCCACAGCAGTCGCAGCACCGGCAGCAGTCGCAGCAGCAGCAAAGACGGGCGAGTGGTCTCCAGCCCGGGTGGCCTGGCGCTGGTGGTAGCGCTGGACGTGGTGGTGGTGTGCGTGGTGGGCTGCCGGGTGGTGGTTCGAGTGACGCGCGCTGTTAATACTTGCTCCAGACCGGTCCTCGCCGTGGCTTCGTTTGCGATAAGATCGGTCACACCTCCGTCCGCTGTTTTCGTCGCCTGGACGACCTGTTTCGTCAGCGCTTCGGCCTGTCGCCCGAGCTCCTAGACTGGCACAACTTGCTTCGTGATAGGGTTCAGATTTTTGATCTCGATATGGAAGAGATTGTTAACCTTGGCATTCAGATTTTTTTCGTGATAGCTCCCTTAACCTTGGCATTCCCAACACCAATGACAGGGAGCAAAGCACCTGATGCTGCTGCCACATACTTGATCTTCCCAGGGGGTTTTACCTCATCAAGCAAATCTGCCCGTGGAGTCATGTGACTGGTGCAACCCGAATCAATCACCCAGTGCGTGAGAGGGTGCATCACAACCTTTCCCACAGATCCCACATCACCCTCATGCCCATGCACATCCTCAACCATGAGATACATCCCAGGATAGGCGTTACCTGGTGCACCTTCACCTTGTGCACCTGAGCCTTGCACAGCGCCACCTTGTGCGCGTTCACCACTTGGCGGCTTCATGCCTGGAGGTGACCATCCCTCCGGCCTGCTGAAGCACTTGAACCAAGGATGCCCGACCTTCTTGCAGTACCAGCACGTGCCCTCCATTCTGGTACTCCCCCTGCCACTGGAGCTCCCATGCCCCTCATTATAGTCACCTCGGCCTCTACCTCTGCCAAAGCTTCTCCCACGGCCTCGGCCTCTCCAACCCCCTCTTCCTCTGCTGCGCCCTTGAAAGGTCCCAACTCAAAAAATCAAAGTGGGGGTCCTCTTGAAAACGCCGGGGGAGGGGCTGGTCGCCAGCGTGGTCGTTGAGCTAGGTTCAGCGACGAGGGAGGTTAAGTCGTGCGGCAACTTGGGTGTCGCCGGCAAAATGCCACTTCCGCGCGCCAATGACTGTCCTCGCTCCTTATCGCTTCCGGTTTTGGTTGTGTTCATATTTTGTTCAGAGCCAAAAGCAGGAAAATTTGAGTGCCAGCAAAAAATATACAAGTTTCAAGTGAGCCCCTGCTTTGTGTTTTTAGCCAGGGGCTTTAAACACCCATCCCCGCTCAAGCTACACGTGGGGTGCTGAATTCTGGCGGGTACTATATACGGGGGAATACGGTACTCACTGTCATTGTAACAATACCTGCTTCTGTTGCTACACTTGCTGACTGGCCTCTTTGCCCCTATCTTAGTGTACAGACTAGTAGTGCTACCCTGAGTTACTGTGTTATATCCACCAGAGGCCAGACTAGGAGTGCTGCCTTGGTTTTCTCTGGTTTGTTAGACGCTGTCACTACCATATTCCCCCGGAAATATGCGCCTAGGTGCATTCAGGGATTATAGTCTCAAAATGGGGGGTGCGTTTATTCAATTTTTTGCGATATGGCACAGTGCGTTTAAAATGGTTTTTTTTTAATATTAAAGGGCATGAAAATGTAGCTTGAACAATTTCATTTTGGGTGGATGTTCTCCCAAACGCGAACACCCCCCCCAACAATCCCTCGAGAATCGCCCAACACTAGATCGACTCACCAATTAGGCAGGTTCGCTGCAATTTGCGAGCGAGCAGGCAAGAAGGGTCGATCCTGGCCATCCGTTAGTTTCGTATCGCATGGCAGCAAAGCACAGCTGACCAGGTCTCCCGTGAGGAGGTGATCAGAGGATGGATTCCGTGTGATGAAACAAGAGTACAGGCAAATCTCAACTCGTATTTGTAGTCAACCCAGTCAGCGCAAGTTTCTTGCGCGGTAAAATCGAGGGGTGCGTATGTTAAATTATATATGTTATATAATTGTAGGCCTGGTAGCTGTTACTGAAACCTACTGTAGAGGGTACAACACCCCTCCTTGTATCCCTCTCTCTTCTATTCTCGCTCTCTTTTCTCTTGTCAACTTTCTCCTAGCTAAACCCTCACGCAATTTCATGGCTTCCTACCGTTCCTAGCTACCTAGCTCTCGTGACATGGTAACAGAGCAGGTTGCCCTTCCCGGGCCTGCTCCCTACGCTTCCGCCGCGCACTCGTCACCCTCTCGCGCTGCCATGGCGGCTGCGTCGTGCTGCTGTCGCGGCGTCGTCGTGCCGCTGGCCGCGTCGTGCCACGGCCGTCTCAACGCGCTGCCGTGGCGTCGCGCCGTCGTAGCGTCGACGTCCAGCCGTGGCGGCGTCGGCTGTGGCGGCACCGTCGTGCCGCTGGCCGCGTTGCGCCGCAGCTGTCCCGACACGCTGCCATGGCGTCGTGCTGTCGTGGCGTCGACGTCCAGTCGTGGCGGCGTGACGGCGCCGTCGTGACGCCGTAGCAGCGTCGACGTCCCGCCGCGGCATCGATGCCGCTCTGTGATGGCGTCGTCCGGCTGCAGCCGGCCGCGCAACGCCTGTGGCGCCGTTAGACCTGCCGCCCGCTTGCCAGCCACAGGCGTGGTTCTGAACCACGCCCCCCCCCTCTCCCCTCCCCCCCCCCCCCCCGCCCCCCTCCCCGCCCTCTTCCTTCCCTTGTGTCCCCTCTTCCTTGCCACAGCCGTCGACTGCCTCGTGAGGGCCTTCTCCACAACAGATGAGATTGGCGATGCCGCCGAGAGGGTGGGGGCCGCTGCACTTGCCTCTGACATTGAAGCTGCCGCCGCCGCCGCCGCTGTTGCCGGTGGCCTGTTGCCGCCGCACGTCGCCACCGCCGTCGCTCTCGTCACTGCCGTGACTGCCACCATTGCCACTCCCGGGCCGTGGGTGTTGATCGATTCCGGAGTCATCGCACCTACTGCTGGGCATGGGGGATACTAGGTAAGGAGGTGTGGGTGTGTGTGGGTTCTTCTAATACCAAGCCTAGGTGGTGTGTTAAATTATATATATTATATAATTGTAGGTTTGGTAGTTGTTATTGAAACCTACTGTAGAGGGTACAACACCCCTCCTTGTATCCCTCTCTCTTCTATTCTCGCTCTCTTTTCTCTCGTCAACTTTCTCTTAGCTAAACCCTCACGCCATTTCATGGCTTCCTACCGTTCCTAGCTACCTAGCTCTCGTGACAGCGTATAGGGATTAGATCTTGGGCAAAGTGGAGGTGCGTATAGATGGCACATCCGATATGGCACCCCTCCGGATATATGCACCATGGTGCGTTTTAGCAAGCGGTGTGCATATCCAGGGGAATACGGTACCTATGTTAGGGGGGTGTGTTAACTAACAAATATGTCCTAGTTAGTTTACAGTATATGATTTTATATCCTAGCTAGGTCAGCTCTTAGGGGGTACAAATAACACTTGTACTTGTATCTCCCCCACTTTCTTCTTAATCAACGTTTTCGTCACTTCAACATCATTGCCTATAAATTATTGGCTCAAGTGAGCCCCCCTTGGAGTAGGACAGTCTTGTAATATTTTGAAACAAAAACCTGAAAATGCGCAAGAGTTCAGGCTACTGGGTTTAGGCTGTTCAAGTGAAAGAATAATCTAGAACAAGGCATACAAGGGAATATAACCTAATCGGTTGTACTCCATAAGGCATAATCCTATATAGTCTACTGAAACATACAATATATTTTCGACACACCCCCTAGACTAGATAGGGGCAGTGCTCGATGAGAGAGAAACAACTCAGGGTGGCACTACTAGTCCAACCTCTGAGGCAGGGGTCTAAAGACCAGTCAAACAAGTACAGTCAAGGCAAGAGCAAGACCAGGGTGGCACTACTAGACCAGCCACTGGGAAGAGGCCACAAGGCCAGTCATGGTAATATATATAACAGTCTATACACGATCAAGGCCCTAGCAAGTGAGAGGCTACAGGAACGAGACCTAGCTCTACACAGTGCCGCTGATGATCTTTAGGCGCAAGCGCCTTAGTAAAGATATCAGTTGTGTTGGCACCTGAGGCCAAGTGTACTACACGAGCCTGGCGACGCTGCTGCAGCTCGTGCAGGAGGAAGTACTGCAGCTGAATGTGCTTCGCTCTACCCTCAAGTCGTGGCTCCTGACACAGGAGGATCATGGCACTGTTGTCAGCGTACAGAACCGGGGCAGAGCTAGGCCGCTCACCCAAGTCGGTGAGCAAGAAGGTCAGCCAGCGGAGCTCCTATGCCGTCATGGCACCTGCGTAGATCTCAACCTCACAGCTAGACTTGGCAACAGACGAGGAACGGGTGGACCTCCACGAGATGGCACCTGCACCAAGGCTAAAGGAGTAGCCTTGTGAGGACCTGAGAGTCTCGGCGTCGTCTGCCCAAGAAGCATCTGTGTGCCCGGTAAGGACCACTGGTCTGCGTCCTCCTAGCACTAGCCCCATGCCCGATGTACTTGCTAGATAACGCAAAACCCTCTTAGCTGCCGACCAGTGCTGTGGTCGGTATCTGCCTGTAGCCACAAAGTGAGCCAGGATGCTGAGAGGGTATGCGAGATCTGGACGATTGCAAGTCATCAGGTACATGAGGCAACCCACCAGCTTTGTGTAGGGACCACTAGGCTCTACAGCCTCCTCAGGAAATGGGGCAGAGAGTCACTGATCTACTGACAGAGGGGTGGGCTGTGCAGAAGTGAACTGAAGGCCGAACCTCTGAAGGACCTGGCGCACCAAGTGTGACTGTGAGAGAGTGATGGTGCGCGCTGCTCTGTCCCTGGAGATTGCAAGCCAAGGTAGTGGCGCAGCTCTCCCAGGTCAGTGCAGGTGTGTCTCCTCAGCAGCTCGGCCTTCACGGCGGCCACTGAGTCTTTGTCTGCAGTAGCAAAGACCAGATCGTCTACGTAGACAAGGATGTAGAACGAAGTTTGGGCGGAACGGACAAAGAGTAAGGGGTCTGCAGACGAAGGGAAGAACTGCAAGTCAGCAAGTGTAGCACGCAGCGTATCGTGCCACTCACGGGGCGCCAGTCGCAAGCTGTAGACGGGGCGCCAGTCGCAAGCTGTAGACGGGGCGCCGGAGGAGCCAGTCGGTGCCAGGGGGGAAGGTACCCGAGAAGCCTTGGGGGCGGCGTAGGTAGACCTGCTCGTGTAGACTGCCTTGGAGGAAAGCTGTGGAGAAGTCGAGTGAGTGCAGCTCATAGTCACGCTGTGCTGCTACGTGTACCAGCGCCCGAAGAGTGGTCACCTTTGGGGTCGGGGCGAAGGTCTGAAAGAAGTGCACCCCCTCACGCTGACTGAAGCCTCGAGCGACGTAGCGTGCCTTGAAGACAGGCGGCTCTCCACGAGGGCGCTTCATCTTGAAGAGCCATCGGCCATCGACTACGTTCACCCCAGGTGGGGGAACTGCGTCGACGAAGGTACCGGTGGATCTCCAAGATGCCATCTCCTGCTCCAAGGCAGCTATCCACTAAGATGCCAGGGTCCCAAGGTGGCCTCAGCGTAGGTGCGAGGGGTCGGGATGTCGAGGGCGTCTGGGTCACCCGCAGGGACTAGTAGCATGAAACAGAGATGGGGAGCGGCCTCAGACAGGAAAGCGAGCTCGAACTGCCTGTCCTCTTGGACGTCACTGCCAAGAGCAGCCACACCCCTGACGGTCGAAGGGCAGGCAGGGTTAGAGACCAGAGCGGTGGCGTAGTCCAGGCGGCGGGTAGTGGCAAAGTCAGTGACAGCAGCGACAAGAGCCGACAGACTCGAGACAGGAACAGACGGGTCGGTAACAAGAGAGGCAAGGACACAAGGAATAAGGGGATGTGCAGCACGGAGGAAGTCCGAGAACGGAGGCGAGGCGATAGCAAGCGACGACGGAGGAGGAGACGGGAGGAGAGGAGGAGCACGAGACGCGTGAGAGCGCAGCAACATAGGGTGAGAACGCGGAATAGGGGAGGTAGGACGAGCACAAGACGGACGACGAGACCAGACGTGAGACAGGGGAGTCGGATCAGGAGAGAGGGGAGGAGACACAGGAGGAGAATGGGGAGGGAAATGAGTCGGAGAGGAGTCCGGGGGAGGAAACATGGGGCCCTGGACCGGCAGAGGAGGAGGCGGCGGCAGCGGGGGAGGCAGCGACGGGCGGTCAGGGGAAGGCAGACCAAGGAGGCGAAGAGCGGACACCAGCAGCGACAGCTGCGACTGCTGCCCGACTCCAACACCAGAACCTCCAGCGACAACATGGCTCCCTCCGAGAAGCCCCACGCCAGCACCCCCAGAGCCCGCTCCAGAACCAGCTCCAGCTCACTCCCTAGCACCCTCAGAACGCACGAACCCCAGCGGCGGTGACGACAGCGGCTGCGGCTGCAACGGCAATGGCAGAGGCGGCTGAGGAGGCAGCGGCGAAGGCGGCTGTGGCGGGGAGAGCAGCGACGGTGACAGGGGAGGCGAGACCTGGGCAAGGAGAGGAGGGGGAAGAGACTTCGCCGAGCCGCGAGAGTTAGCGGACTCCTCAGCAGGGACAACCGACGGGAGGGGGGTGACGTGAGACACACTTGACGGGGCAGGGCGGGGAGGGGGGTGGACAGGGTCGACCGGGGGAGGGGGGGCACCAGGAATAGGGGGGGAGTGACCGAGGGACCACGGTGAGGAATGCGGTGGTAGATGGAGACGGACTCGTCAAAAGTGACGTTACGAGAGTGAAAGAACCGGTGAGAAGGCGGGTGGTAGAACTGCTAGTCCGGCGAGTCGAGGGGAGGCCTAGGACAAGACGGTGCTGGGACATGTGACGGAGACGGGTGAGAGCGGCGTAAGCATCGTGGAGTCGCGAAAGAAACACCGGGAAGCGCCGGAGTCCAGGGTGTAGGAGAGCGCGGCAGCGGCGACAAAGGTTGGAGGAGCGAGGGAGGATCCTAGGCTAAACAAGGAAGGGGATCCTACGCCTGACGCAGGAGGGGAGCCTGAACCTGGCACACTGGGCACACCTACGCTAGGCAACACAGGGTAATAGGAACCAGTCACACTAGAGTCATCAACATACAGCGCATACAAAGCAGAGCTAATCTCATCCATGTCCATATCAAAGATCTGAACACGACGACGGAGCAGATTGAACCAGACGGGGAGGTCAGGCGATGGGCCGAAGCTGAGACGAACTAGGTCGTCTAGGCAACGAAAGCAATGAGCGGGGGTATGACCGATCTTACCGTACACAAGGCCGCGGCGAGGACCGGTCTGGAGCTGGTACTGGCAGCACTCATCACTCTGACTACAACCAGACAACACGCTGCGCGAGCGACCACTGAGACCACCATCACCTCCAGCTCCAGGCCACCCGGGCGGGAGACGGCCGACCCTCCGCTGCTGCGCCTGCTGCTACTGCTAGTCCAGCTGCGGAGCCTGCTGCTACTGCTGGGGCTGCTTGTTCGGAGCACCAGGCCCCGCCCCCTCATCAGTACTACCAGCGGGCAAGCCACCTCCACCACCGGCACCACCCCCTCCTTCGCTACCTTCGCCGCGCCCAACCTTGGGGCGGCGACCCTTACACGGACGAAACTGCACTGCGGTGGCTGTTTCCACTGCCGGAGTTGTCTCAACAACTGCAGCAGAACCGTCGAAGTAAGAGCACTGAGCAAGGGTACAGCCCTGAAAGATAGAGACTGGCACAGTACCGCTAGACTGGGCGATAGAGAACTGACGGGTCTCTATGGCAGACAGGGTGTTGACAAACTCAGTGAGGGTGAGGTCAGTGGGGTGGAGACTAAGGAAGTGATCGCGGGCGGTGGCAAGGCGATCAGGGAGGCGGGTGGCAAGCAGGTAGAGGGTAGAGCAGATGGGGGGCTGAAACACACGAAGCTGAGCCTCAGTGCAGGCAGCGCGCCAGGTCGTGTCTAGCGTGCGTAGGTGGGCGGCTAAATCAGCGATAGTGGGGAAAGACGCAAGGTCAGGAAAGAGCATGGGCAGGATCAGGCGACCTACAGAGGCAGAGGGCGGGGTGGAATAGCGCGCAACAACAGCCTCTAAGAACTCCTGCGCAGTCCTGACGGACCTAAAGCAGGGACGCTCGGACAGGGGAAGGGCATGACTGATCGCAAGCTGTGCGACAGCGTTACGCGACAACCGGACAGCACGGGCAAGGGCAGCAGCTGCAGCGGACTCACGGTCAGCAGAGGTGAGGTCAGCGGGGAGGGCAGCAGTGGGGTCCGACCAGGGGAGCGTACCGTCGATGTGGACGTCCAGGGAGTGGCCGTCCTGCCGCTGACCAGCCACTTGTCGCTGGAGGTCGACGAGCCACGAGTCGAACTCAATCGGCTGCCCCTCAGCATCAAGACGCAGGACCGAGTTCGCCATCATGGTTGCAACAGCGGGAGAAAGACTGTACTGGGCAGGAGAGCGCGGCGGAAAGCGGTGATGTGCGGTACAGTGAGGTACTGTGCGGTGGAGGGAGGTGCAGTACGGTAGGGTGCAGTGTGGTGCAGGGCGGTGTAGTGCGGTGCAGATCGGTGCACTACGGTGCTGTGTGGTCCAGTGCGGTGCAGAGCGATGTCGGGCGGTGCAGCGCGGTGCAGAAGAGCCGAGGACGGCGGCGAGGTGTCTAGAAGACGGGGCCGCGGGTGGCAAGGTGACGGGGCCGGCAAAGAGGCGGGGCCAGATGGGAGGGGGGGCCGCGGGGTGACGGGGCCGTGGGGCCGCTAGGTCACGGGGCCGCGGGGCTGCGAGGTGACGGGGCCACGGGGCCACTAGGGGACGGGGCCGCGAGGCCGCTAGGGACGGGGCTGCTAGGGGATGGGGCCGCAGGGTCACTAGGTGACCGGGCCGCGGGGCCGCTAGGGGATGGGGCCGCGGGGCCGAGGGGCCGCGAGGTGACGGGGCCGCGGGGCCACGGGGCGCTAGGGATGGGGCCGCGGGGCCGCTAGGGGACGGGGCTGCGGGGCCGCTAGGGGACGGGGCCGCGGGGCCGCGGGGCCGCGAGGTGACGGGGCCGCGGGGCCGGTAGGAGACGGGCCCGCAAGGCCGCTAGGGGACGGGGCCGCAGGGCCGCTAGGGGACGGGGCCGCGGGACCGCGAGGTGACGGGGCCGCGGGGCCGCGGGGCCGCTAGGGGACGGGGCCGCGGGGCCGCTAGGGGACGGGGCCGCGGGGCCGCTAGGGGACGGGTCCGCGGGGAAGCTAGGGTACGTGGCCGCGAGGCGACGAGGCAGCTAGGACCTAAGGCGGAAGCGCTGGGGGAGGGGGGGGGGGGACCTACGTACTCATGATACCATGTTCAAGTGAAATAATAATCTAGAACAAGGCAGACAAGGGAATATAACCTAATGGGTTGTACTCCCTAAGGCACAACCCTATATAGTCATGTCAAACATACAATATATGTTTGACATAGGCATTGCTGCAAACAACTGGTAAACCATATAAGTGAATTAATGGAGCGACAGAGGAGGCCGGGACGCGGTGAGCTGCACTTTTGGGTGGCGGAAGGCCTGGATTGGAAGAAGAGGCAGGGAAGTATGGTGGCAAAAGAACAGGAGGCAGGGAAGAACAGGGAATCATGGAAGAACGGGAGGCAGAGAGGAATGGGAGGCACTGTAGAAAGGGAGGCAAGGTAGATAGGGAGGCATGATAGGTAGGGAGGCAAGTTAGATAGGGAGGCACGGTAGATAGGAAGGCACAGTAGATACAGTGACGGAAACAATTGTCCGGATGTTTTGCATTAATTGGGATGTTTGGGCTTTCCGACCACTGTACATAAAGTCTTAATGTTTAATGGTGATATGCTTTGGGAGAGACACATAGTGGATGTGCTCATAGCTCTAAAATCCATAATAGTACACTGGATCTAACTTAGTGCCAAAAGATATACAAAGTGTACATCCGGACAATTGTTTCCCAGGTAAAAGAGCAAACTTCCAAGCAGCGTTTCTAGTACCTAGTCCACCGACACTTGGCCTTGATCACTACCCGCACCCTCCTAGGCATTTTATCTATGAGGTTAGTGCAAACCTTTACAGGGATCTTCTCGCACTCTTCCTGGACCCACCCTTTTGCATAAGGGGGTGAGCACTAGGAAAATCGTCAAGTATTTGAGCGTATGCAAGACTATTGTGCACGATTTCTGATTGAAGGTTATCTCTGAGACTAACCACGCTGAGGTGTGGCCAAAGATGCCATAAGTTGATTGGTCCCATCTTATCATGGATCGTCTTCGTCGTACTGTTGTAGGGTAAAATCACGAGCGGAGTGGCGAAAACTAGCGTATCTGCCGCAAAACTTAGGCTAACATAGCACAGTTGACTGTGCACCCTTTCACTAATAGAATCACACAAAAATCCACAGGTCTCGTCACGGTGCAGCAGTCAAAGAAGCCCCAACTGGTGGGGAAGAATATCCCAGCTGAGGTCTGGTGAGGAAGAGGGTCCCTCGAGTGCTACAAACTCATGCTCTCCAAGCCATTCCAAGCCTAAGTAGGACACAAGGCTTAAAATGGCTTGGAGAGCATGAGTACGTTGCGCTGGAGTGACCATTTTCCTCACCAGATCTCAACCCGGATATTATTTCAGAACAGTTGAGACTCCTTCGACTGCTGCACCATGACGAGATCTTTGGATCCTAGCGTGATTCTAAGGGTGCACAGTCAACCGTGCTATGTTACCCTAAGTTTTGCGGTGGATATGCTAGTGTTCGCCACTCTGTTCGTAATCGTACCTTACAATAGTACGACGAAGACGATCCATGATAAGATGGGACCAATTGACGTATGGCATTGTTGGCCACACCTCAGCGTGGTTAGTCTCAGAGATAACATTCAATCATAAATCGTGCACAATAGTCTTGCATACGCTCAAATCCTTCACAATTTCCCTAGTGCTCACCCCCTTATGCAAAAGCATGGGTCCAGGAAGAGTGCAAGAAGATCGCTGCAAAGGTTTACACTAGCCTCGTATATAACATGCCAAGGAGGGTGCAGATGGTGATCAAGGCAAAGCGTCGGTGGACTAGGTACAAGAAACGCTGCTAGGAAGTTTGCTCTTTTACCTGGGAAACAATTGTCCAGATGTACTCTTTTTGTATATTTTGGCACTAAATTAGGTGCAGTGTACTATTATGGAATTTTGAACTAAGAACACATCCACTATGTGCCCCTCCCAAAGCGTACCACCATTAAACATCAAGACTTAATATACAGTGGCCGGAAAGCACAAAAACCCTAAATTATGCAAAACATCCGGACAATTGTTTTCGTCACTGTAGGGATGCACTGTAGATAGGGAGGAAATGGTGAACTACCCAAACTCCCTAGCAACCCTCATCCCAACCCTCAAGCCAGCCTGACCTCCCCCTCTCTCACTTCTCCCTCCCCAACCCTATCCCTCTCCTTACCACCCCCCTCACCAACCATATCCCCCTCTCCCATCTCCGTCCCCCTTCTCCTGCCACAGAAGTACCCCCTCCTTTCCCATCCCCTTCCCCAGGCCCATCCCCCCATCTCTGCCCCCCTCCCTGCCATCTCTCTCCATTCCTTTCCCCCTCCCTGCCATCTCTCTCCCCATCCCTTCCCCCATCCCTGCCATCTCTCTCCCCATCCCTTCCTCCTTCCCTGCCATCTCTCTCCCCATCCCTCCCCCCACCCCCTGGCATTTCCTCCTCATCCGAAGAAAGAGCAAGAATCCATGCTCGGTATGAGAGCGCAATGGGAGGGAGGAGGGGAAAACCTAACACGTCCCTGGAGAGAGGAGGGGGAAGCATTTCGCGATGGTAGGCAATGGAGGGACTAGAGTGCGTGATGGGAGAGAGACAAGGGCCCCTTAACGCGACGAGGAAGCGAACGTGGGATGAGCGCACGTGGGGGGAGAGAGCTGGGGCCAGTTACGCAACGGGAGAGTACTAGGATGGGAAGAGCGCGCGATGGGAGAGACGGTTGGGTAGCATAACGCGACGGTAGTGTAGGGGGGGAAGTAACGCGATGTGAAAGGGGGGATGGAAGCATATCGTGACAATTGAGAAGAGCGGGGAGAGGAGAGTAGTGCGACAGTAGGAGTGCTAATGACAGTGTGGCTCGATTTGCAGACATTTACATGTTTTTCCTGCTCTGTTCTGGTCATCGCGGCCCCAGTGTCGCAAGTTTGTTCGGGGAGGACACAGTGTCGTGCGTCTATCCCGCATTCCTCGCCGGATTGTCAATGGGGCAAGTTAGTTACTACTACTATCGCGTAAATTTGCCGCCTAAAATGCCACGTTCTAAAAAACGCCTAGCTAGTACACCACACCAAAAAGGAAAGTGGGGGTCCTCTTGAAAACGCCGGGGGAGGGGCTGGTTGCCAGCGTGGTCGTTGAGGTAGGTTCGACGTCAAGGGAGATTTAGTCGTGCGGCAACACAGGGTGTCGCCGACAGAGTGCCACCTGTCAAACATAACTTATTCATTTACTGTAGACTATATATGTTGTGCCTTAGTGGGTACAGCTCACTAGTCTATATTGCCTTGTATCTCCGCATTCTAGTCATTATTCATTCTCATATGGTATCATAGTAGGTTAGGTCCCCCCCCCTAGCCCGCCCACGCTTCCGCCCCTAGGCCCTAGCAGCCGTCGCGCCCGCCCCTGGCTGGCCCCCTGGCCGTCGCGTCCGCCCCTAGCCGGCCCCCTGGCCGTCGCGCCCGCCCCCTGGCCGTCGCGCCCGCCTCTAGCTGACCCCCTGGTCGTCGCGCCCGCCCCTCGCTGGCCCCCTGGCCATCGCGCCCGCCCCTAGCTGGCCCCCTGGCCGTCGCGCCCGCCCCTAGCTGGCCCCCTGGCCGTTCGCGCCCGCCCCTAGCTGGCCCTCTGGCCGTCGCGCCCGCCCCTAGCTGGCCCCCTGGCCGTCGCGCCCGCCCCTAGCTGGCCCCCTGGCCGTCGCGCCCGCCCCTAGCTGGCCCCCTGGCCGTCGTGCCCACCCCTAGCTGGCCCCCTGGCCGTCGCGCCCGCACCTCGCCAACCCCCTGGCCGTCGCGCCCACCCTTAGCTGGCCCCCTCGCCATCGCGCTCGCCCCTAGCTGGCCCCCTAGCCGTTCGCGCCCGCCCCTATTAGGCCCCCTTGCCGTCGCGCCCGCTTCTAGCCGCCCCCCTTGTTGTCGAGCCCCTCCTAGCTGTCGTCGTGGCCGTTTCGCGCCCGCTCCTAGCCGGCCCCCTGGCCGTTCGCGCCCCCTCCTGGCCAGCACCCTGGCCGTTCGCGCCCGCCCCTAGCCGGCCCCCTGGCCGTTCGCGCCCGCCCCTAGCTGGCCCTCTGGCCGTTCACGCCCGCCCCTAGCCGACCCACTCGCCGTCGCGGTCTCCCCCAGCTGTCGTTGCGGCCGACCCGTGCCGTCGCGGCTGCCTCTAGCCATCGTCGCGGCCATTTCCCGCCATCCCACGGCCGCCCCTCGCCGTCGCGCCCGCCCCTAGCCGCCGCCGCGCCTGCTCCTCACTGTCGCGGCCGCCCCTAGCCGCCATCGCGGCTGTCCTTGCCGCCGTCGCGGCCGTGTCTACCCGCCGTCGCGGCCGCCTCTACTCGCCGTCGCGCCAGCTTCTAGCCGGCCCCTGCATTCGCGTCGTCGCCAGCCAGCCGCCGCCTCGGGTTCGGCCCGTTCTTCCCGATCAGCACCACCCTGCGAGCCCCCCGGTACCGTACTGCACCGCTTTGCACCATACTGCACCGCACTGTACCGCACTGCACCGCACTGTACCGCATTGCGGCGTACTGCATCGCACTGTACTGCTCTACACTGCCCTCTATTGTCGCCGATGGCAGAGGTGCTTCGCTTTGACGCTGAGGGCCAGCCGATTGAGCTTGATGCGTGGCTTGCTGACCTCCGTCGCCACCTCACTGGTCAGCGGCAGGATGGCCACTCGCTGTCTGTCCATCTTGACGATACCCTCCCCTGCCCTGACCCCCCCGTTGCACTGTCTCTTGACCCCTCGTCCGCTGAGCGTGAGTTCGCTGCGGTCGCTGCCCTTGGTCGCTCTGTCTGGCAGTCCCGTGATGCCGTTGCACAGCTTGCTATTAGCAATGCCCTCCCCCTGTTCGAGCGACCTCACTTCAGGTCTATCACCACTGCCCAGGCTTTCCTAGATGTTGTTGTCCAGCGCTATTCCACCCCGCCCTCTGCCTCTGTAGGTCGCGTGATCCTGCCCATGCTCTTTCCTGACCTTGCGTCTTTCCCCACTGTCGCTGACCTGGCCGCTCACCTGCGCACTACAGATGAGACCTGGCATGCTGCCTGCACTGACACACAGCTTCTAGCCCACCAGCCGCCCCTCACCTCTACTCTCTACCTGCTAGCCACCCGCCTCCCTGACCGTCTTGCCACAACCCGTGACCACTTCCTTAGCGTCCACCCTGCAGACCTCACCCTCACTGACTTTGTTGACACACCGTTCGCTATAGAGGCCCGCCACCGCTCTATCGCTCAGAACAGTGGTACCGTGCCGGTCCCTATCTTTCAGGGTTGTGCCCCCGCTCAGTGCACTTTCTCCGACGGTTCTGCTGCTGTGGCTGAGACTGCCGCTCCAGCACAGGTCCGTCCAGGGAAGGGTCGCCGCCTCAAGGTTGGGCGTGGCGGCGGGGGTGAGGGTGCAGGAGTAGGTGGTGCTGGAGCAGGGTCTCCCGGCGGTGGTGCAGACGAGGGGACCCTGACAGGTGCAGCCGAGCAGCCGTCTCTGCAGCCGCCGGAGTTGCAGCTGGACCCGCGTCAGCCGCCGCCGCAGCCACAGCAGTCGCAGCACCGGCAGCAGTCGCAGCAGCAGCAAAGACGGGCGAGTGGTCTCCAGCCCGGGTGGCCTGGCGCTGGTGGTAGCGCTGGACGTGGTGGTGGTGTGCGTGGTGGGCTGCCGGGTGGTGGTTCGAGTGACGCGCGCTGTTAATACTTGCTCCAGACCGGTCCTCGCCGTGGCTTCGTTTGCGATAAGATCGGTCACACCTCCGTCCGCTGTTTTCGTCGCCTGGACGACCTGTTTCGTCAGCGCTTCGGCCTGTCGCCCGAGCTCCTAGACTGGCACAACTTGCTTCGTGATAGGGTTCAGATTTTTGATCTCGATATGGAAGAGATTGTTACTGCTCTGCATGTGATGTAGGCTGATGACTCTAGTGTGCTTCCGTGTTCTTACCCCTTGTTGCCTAGTGTAGGTGTGCCTTGCTTAGACTCCCCTGCTGCGTCAGGCGTAGGATCCCCTGCTTTGTTTAGCCTTGGTGATTCCGTCACTGCTTCGCCTCCGGCCGCCACTGCCGCACTCTCCTTCACCCTCGACTCTGGCGCTTCCCGGTGCTTCTTCCGCGACTCCACCACCTTGACATCGCTTCCTGTCCCTGCCGCAGTCTCTCTTGCTGACCCCTCCTCCGGTCTTGTAGTCGCCCGCAGTTCCACCACCCTCCCTTGCCCCGCGGTTCCTTCGGGCTCGCTCACAGGTCTGCACATCCCCTCGTTCTCCAGGAACCTAGTTGGTGTCGGCTGCCTTCAGGACCTTGGCGTCACCACTACGTTCCCTGGACACGAGCGGTACGCTGTCTGTACCGAGGCCGCCACTGGTGCCCCGCGGTCCACGTTCCCACGGGACCTGGTATCCGGCCTTTTCACACTAGACACGGTGAACCCCCCGGCTAGGACCCCCCTCCAGGTGGCTGCGTCTCCTCGGGTTGCTGCTGCCTGCTCCTGTCGCTCTCTCACCCACCCGACCCTTCTCTGGCACCACCGCCTAGGTCACCCTACGCTCCCGCGTCTGCGTCACATGTCACAGCACGGTCTCGTCCTAGGCCTCCTCGGGTCGTTCCCCGAGTTTCCCTCCTCCCCAGCCCCACCTTGCACGCCGTGTGTTGAGGGCCGGCTCCGCCGTGCCCCTCACTCCTCCTCGTTTCCCCCTACTGCAGCACCGCTACAGACTCTGCACATGGACGTCTGGGGCCCCGCCCCCGTCCATGGGCCGCATCGAGAGCGCTACTTCCTAGTGCTTGTTGACGACAACACGCGCTACACCACTGTGTTCCCCCTGGAGTGGAAGGCCGACGGGCCTGACGTTCTTATCCCGTGGGTTGTCGCTGCAGGTGTCCGCCGCGGTCTCCTGGTCGACCGTGGTGGCGAGTTTGCCTCTGGTGTCCTTGGTTGTTTCTGCCGTGCGGAGGACATCACCCAGACGTTCACCTTGCCGGACTCCCCGCAGTAGCATGGGGTCACTGAGCGACACATCGGTTTGGTCATGGAGGTGGCTCGCACCTTCATGATCCATGCCGGTGCACCCCATTTTCTATGGGCGTTCGCCGTTCGCTACGCCACTCACCAGCTTAACCTGTGGCTGCACCCCCAGCAGCCTCAGGTTTCGCCGACCCTTCTTTGGTCTGGGTCCCATGGTGACGTGTCTGTGTTTCACGTCTGGGGTTGCCTTGCTCACACATGGACAAGCTCACTGCCCGCACCCTTCCTTGTGTCTTCCTCGACTTCCCCCTTGACGCGTCTGACTTGCACTTCTACCACCCGCCGTCTCAACGGTTCTTTCACTCCCGCAACGTCACCTTTGACGAGTCCGTCTCCTTCTTCCGCCACTTCCCCCACCACGGTCCCCCTATTACCCCCCCTGTTCCCGGTCACCCCTTCCCCGGTCGTCGCCGCCCCTCCTCCTCCCCTTCCCTGTCCTGCCCCCTGTGATGTGTCCCACGTCACCCCATTTCCGTCGGTTGTCCCAGTTGAGGAGTCTGCTGACTCTGGTGGTCCTGCGGTGCAGTCCTCGCCACCTGCTCCTTCTCAGGTGTCTCCTCCTCCGCTGCCTCCGCAGCCGCCGTCGCCACCGCTGTCGCAGCCGCCGTCGCCACAGCTGTCGCAACCGTCGGCACCACAGCCGCCGCCGCTGCAGCCGTCGTCGCAGCAGTTCGTTGCCTCTTGGGGTGCTAGCGTGGAGTGTTCTGGAGGTAGCCGCGAGGCAGCTTGCGGTCCCGCTGTCGGAATCACACCGCCGCCGCAGCAGTCCCCGCTGGTTTCCGCTCTTTGCCTGCTCGGCCTTCCGTCCCTTCACCACGTGCCTGTGCCTCCTCCTCCTCCTGTCTACGGCCATGTGTTCCCTCCTCCGGACTCGTCTCCGGCCCGTTCCCCCCCTCGTTCCCCTCTTGTGTCCCCTCCTCTATCTCCTGACCCGATTCCTCCGTCTCACGTCTGGTCTCCCGTCTCTCCCGTGCTCGACCTGTCTCCCCTGTCTCACGCTCTCATTTTCTGTTGCTTCGTTCCCATGCGTCTCGTCCACCCCTTCTCCCGTCGCCCCCTCTGTCCTCCCTTGTCGTTGCTTCCCCCCCTCTGTGTGACTACCTGCTTGCCTGCTCTTCCTCTTGTTCCTCGGGTCCTTGCCTTTCTCGTTACCGACCCGTCTGTTCCAGTTTCGCGTCTTGACGCCCTTGTCGCTGCGGTCGCTGACTTCGCCTCTACTCGCCGCCTTGACTACGTTACTGCTCTGGTCTCTGACCCTGCCTGTCCTCCGTCTGTTGCGGGTGCTCCTGCCCTCGGCAGTTACATCCTGGAGGACCGCCAGTACGAGCTTGCTTTCCTGTCCGAGAGTGCTCCCCACCTCTGCTCTATGCTTCTAGTCCCTGAGGGTGACCCCGACGCTTTCGACATCCCGACCCCTCGCACTTACGCTGAGGCGGTCTCGGGACCCTGGGCCTCTAAGTGGATAGCTGCCATGGAGCAGGAGATGGCATCTTGGAGATCCACCGGCACCTACGTCGACGTATTTCCCCCACCTGGGGTGAACGTAATCGATGGCCGATGGCTCTTCAAGGTCAAGCGCCCTCCTGGAGAGCCGCCTGTGTTCAAGGCGCGCTACGTGGCTAGAAGTTTCAGTCAGCGTGAGGAGGTGGACTTCTTCCAGACCTTTGCTCTGACCCCGAAGATGACTACTCTTTGGGTGCTGCTACACGTAGCAGCACAGCGTGTCTACGAGTTACACACCCTCGACTTCTCCACTGCGTTTCTTCAGGGCAGTCTACACGAGCAGGTCTACCTGCGCCGCCCGCAGGGCTTCACTGGTACCTTCCCTCTTGGGACCTTGTGGCTCCTGCGGCGCCCAGTCTACGGCTTGCGGCAGGCTCCCCATGAGTGGCACGACACGCTGCGTGTTAGGCTTGTTGACCTGCAGTTCTTTCCGTCCACTGCAGACCCCTCGCTCTTCGTTCGTGCTGGCCAGACCCCGTTCTACATCCTTGTTTACGTAGACGACCTGGTCTTCGCCACGGCAGACAGGGACGCACTGGCCTCGGTGAAGGCAGAGGCCGAAGAGACACACCTGCACTGACCTTGGAGAACTGCGCCACTACCTTGGCTTGCAGATCTCCAGAGACAGAGCAGCGCGCACCATCAATTTGACTCAGTAGCACTTGGTGCGCCAGGTCCTTCAGAGGTTCGGCCTTCAGTTCTCCTCCGCACAGCCCACTCCTCTGCCTGTAGACCATAGGCTCTCCGCTCCAGTTCCTGAGGAGTCGGAAGAGCCCATTGGTCCTTACGCAGAGCTGGTGGGTTGCCTCATGTACCTGATAACTTGCACTCGCCCAGATCTCGCATTCCCTCTCAGCATCTTGGCTCGCTTTGTGGCTACAGGCAGACACCGACCTCAGCACTGGTCTGCCACTAAGAGGGTTTTGCGTTATCATGCAAGTACATCGGGCATGGGGTTAGTGCTAGGAGGACGCAGGCCATTGGTCCTTACTGGACACATAGACGCTTCTTGGGCAGACGACGTCGAGAACCTCAGGTCCTCGCAGGGCTACTGCTTCAGCTTTGGTTCAGGTGTCGTCTCGTGGAGAGCTACCCGCTCCTCGTCTGTTGCCCAGTCCAGCTGTGAGGCCGAGATCTACGCCGGTGCCATGGCGGCATAGGAGCGCCGTTGGCTGACCTTGCTCACTGACTTAGGTGAGCGGCCTAGCTCTGCCCCGGTCCTGTACGCTGACAACAGGGCCATGATCCTCCTGTGTCAGGAGCCTCGACTCGAGGGCAGAGCGAAGCACATCCAGCTGTGGTACTTCCTCCTGCGTGAGCTCCAGCAGCGCCGCCAGGCGCGCGTAGTACACTTGGCCTCCGGTGCCAACACTGCTGATATCTTTATAAAGATCATCAGCGGCACTATGTACAGCTAGGTCGTGTTCCTGTAGCCTCTCACTTGCTAGGGCCTTGACTGTGTACTGTCCTTTATATATATATATTTTACCCTGACTGGCCTTGTGGCCTCTACCCAGTGGCTGAACTAGTAGTGCCGCCATGGTCTTGCTCTTGCCTTGTCTGTACTCCTTGTGACTGGTCTTTAGACCCTTGTCTCAGAGGCTGGACTAGTAGTGCCGCCCTGAGCTGCTTCTTCCCTTACTAGGCACTGCCCGTATATAGTCTAGGGGGTGTGTCAAACATAAGTTATGCAATGACTGTAGACTATATATGTTTGTCCCTTAGTGGGTACAGCTGACTAGTCTATATTGCCTTGTATCTCCCCATTCTAGTCATGATTCATTCTGATACAACCGCCCCCCGCCAATGACTGTCCTCGCTCCTTATCGCTTCCGGTTTTGTTTGTGTCCATATTTTGTTCAGAGCCAAAAGCAGGGACATTTTACTGCAAGCA
>BQMB01001160.1:0-35792 GCA_027943415.1 Closterium sp. NIES-67 | reverse complement strand
CCCTGTCGCCCCTCTGGATGGATGCAGCTGTTTAAGGGGTGCAAAAACCAGAGGTGGAATGAAGGGGTGCAAGCATAGTGGCCTGAGAGCTGGTTGCAGGTGGTGCTGTGTCAGGCAGCATGTTGGAGCGAGAGTATGTGTTGCCGTTCTTGAGGAGTAGAGCACCGCTGTCATGCTGCTGGATGGATGCAACAAATGTTCGAGGTGGGGTAGGGAATCCGCACAGTAGCTCCAGTCCAGGTGTTGTTGACCAGCTCTAGAGGAAAAAATACAGTAACCACAGCAACACGGAAGAGAGGTGTAGCAGAGAGTGCAGGAGAGGTTAAGGGAGGAGGGGAAGCTCCAGGTGATTTTGACCTCCTCTTCGGTGAGAGAGGAGCGTTAGAGGAAGAAGTAGAGTCCGCACGGCAACAAGGCATAGAGGTGTAAAGAGAATAAGAGAGAAGGGAAACGCACAGGTGTTGTTGACGTCCTCCTCTGTGAGAGAGAAGCTCTTGAGGAAGAAGTAGGATCAGCACAAAACGAGTAGATACAGAGGTGCAGCGGAGAAATGAGAAGGAAAGGGAGGGCAACTCACAGTAGCTCCAGGTGTTGTTGACCTCGTCCTCCTCTGTGAGAGGGAAGCTCTTGAGGAAAAACTAGGCGGAGTCAGCATGGCAGCAAGAAGTATAGAGGTGTGAAGAGAATAAGAGGGAAGGGAAACGCACAGTAGCTCCAGGTGTTGTTGACGTCCTCCTCTGTGAGAGGGAAGCTCTTGAGGAAAAACTAGGCGGAGTCAGCATGGCAGCAAGAAGTATACAGGTGTGAAGAGAATAAGAGGGAAGGGAAACGCACAGTAGCTCCAGGTGTTGTTGACGTCCTCCTCTGTAAGAGGGAAGCTCTTGAGGAAGAAGTAGGCACTGTCGCCACTGGCGAGCTGCGAGAGGTTGGTGGCTGCAGCTTGATGCTGTGTTGAACCCGAACGGTGCCGCTCCCTCCTTGAGCAGGCGAGCTGGCACGTTGCTGGTAGGGGTCAAAAGGGGAGGGGAGGAAGCAGGCAGAGGCACCAGTAGCAAGCTGCGAGGTGTTGGTTCTGGGGAGAGCAGGAGCAGGGGAAAGCAGCCATCCAGCAGCGCCCTTGGCAAAAGTTGTGAGCGGCACAGAGAGGGGGCTTTGAGGCAGGCACTGTATACATGGTGCTAACAGGCCAAGGGCGTACTGTTGATGCTCCACGAGGGGTAGGACTGGGGAAGGTACCCCTTGTACGGTACCCAGCAGCGCTCTTATTGAACACTGTGAGCGGCACTGTGAGGGGGCCGACAGGCACGCACTGCCCCTTGAAGCACACAGAGCCATCAAGTCATGTAGGCTTACAAGTTACAAGGGCTTACGTGTTGGTGCTCCAGGTGGGGTATGACTGCGGCAGATACCCCTTGTCATAGTACAGCCACCCAGAGGCGCCCTTGGCAATAGTGGTAAGCGGCACTGTGAGGGGGCCAACAGGCAGGCACTGCCCCTTGAAGCACACGGAGCCGTTGGCGCAGTCGAGCTGCGGGGCGGAGAGGGAGGGCGAGTTGTCCACCAGCCCGTCGCAGTTGTCGTCCACTCCGTTGCACCTGGTAAAGGGAGAGGAAGCATGAGCGGGGGAGCAGGGGAGCAGCGGGCTTTAGAGTCAAATCAAAAGCCAGCAGCAGGAGAGGGAGGGCGAGTTGTTGACGAGAGCATCACAGTTGTCGTCCATACATTGCAACTGATGTAGGAGCAGAGCAGAATGAGAGGAGCGAAGGGGGTGGGAGGGTGGAGGATTTAAAGTCAACCCAAGAGCCATCATGGTAACCACACTCTCAGACCGTGCTTTGATTTAGAACACCTACTCACACTTCCGACCCTTGAGCGCAGAGGGTTCAGCTGGTTGTTTTGAGTTCCCAAGAACCAACCCAACCCAAGGGGATGTGCGCAGAGCAGTTTGTAGAAGACCCCAACAATGCATGGCTCAACGTCAGCTCTACAGAATTTCCATGTAGCATTCACCCATGCGAATCACTCACAGACCCATTGGAATTGCTCACACACCCATGTGCACCACTCACACTTCCGGCCTGTGCACCGGTGCAGTGCGGTTCTGGAAGGCCCCAGCAATGCAGGGCTCATTGAAGCACTTGTGATTCCCACCCATGCGCAGCACTCACTCGCGCTCCTTCCCATATCAGCTACTCACACTTCCGGCCCGTGCACGGGCGCCGTGCAGTTCTGGAACGCCCCCTCGATGCACGTCTCCACGCCAGCCCCACAGGGGTTGCGGCAGGGGCGCGTGAGAGGCAGATCGGTGAGCGGGTCGATGTCCACCTTGCCTGAAGTTGGGGGAGGGTTTCAGAAGAGTGCGAGGGAAAGGTGCATGTATGGTTGAGGGGGGGGGGTGGTGAGGGGGAGGGTGGTGAGAGGCAGGTGTGTGTGCAGGGGGTATGCGGGGGTTCCACCCTCCCACCACCATCATTAGCCCATCGCACCTCCTGCAATATCAGCATACCGCTACAAGGTGCGCTGCTGCACCCACACTCCCTCCAGCACGCATCCTCCCACCATCCTCCACGCTCTCTCACTCACCATCGTTGTTGTTGTCGAGCCCATCGCACACCTCCTGCAATATCAGCATACCGCTACAAGGTGCGCTGCTGCACCCACACTCCCTCCAGCACGCATCCTCCCACCATCCTCCATGCTCTCTCACTCACCATCGTTGTTGTTGTCGAGCCCATCGCACACCTCCTGCAATATCAGCATACCGCTACAACGTGCGCTGCTGCATCCACACTCCCTCCAGCACGCATCCTCCCACCATCCTCCACGCTCTCTCACTCACCATCGTTGTTGTTGTCGAGCCCATCGCACACCTCCTGCAGTATCAACACTCCGCTGCACGTTGCGCTGCTGCAAGGTGGGAACGAAAGGGGGTGAGGTGGAGTGGATGGGTGGAAACGGAAGGAGACGGAGTGGGTGGGTGAGAGCAAAGGGAGATGGGGGAAGGCGAAAGTCGCACCTTCAAGGACCTTTGAGCAATTACCAAGCTAAGCTTCGCACTCAGAAGCAATAGAGTGGAGGCGAGGAGAAAGCCAAAAGCGTGGTACTGACTCCATTGAAAGGTGCCTTGACTGCATGAAGGCACGGCAGGACATTCAACGCGCATGGGACTCCACTGCAATGTGGTCGGTGCCTTGAGGCTTCCAATATACCAAACAAACCGCTTTTTACAAGAAGGAATCACTCCATCTGAGCCTCTCGTCCCAGCAACTCACTCCATATGAGCCGACAGCTTGAGGTCGAAGAAGGTCTCCGTCGTCCAGATGGCCGCGTGGAACTCCATTACAGCCATGTGCTTGGTGTGCTTTGACTCTCCCAATCCCCTGCACCCACCTCTTCTCCCAAGGGCTCACCCCCAACAACTCACTCCATCTGAGCCGACAGCTTGAGGTCGAAGAAGTTTTCGGTCGTCCAGATGGCCGCGTGCGACTCCGCAGCAATGTAGTTGGTGCCCTCCGCCAGGGAGAAGGGAGCCGTGGCGTTGAGAGGGATGAAAAAAGAGGCGAAGTCCCACACGTTCTGGTTGGAGAGGGCCTGGTGCGGAGGGGGGCCGGAAGGGAGGTTCAGGGAGTGGAGTGAGAGAGCAGGAGGAAGGCAAGGAGAAGGGCGCCATGGTATTGAATGGGCTAAAGAATGAGGTGGCGCCCCACACGTTCTGGTTGGAGAGGGCCTGGTGCGGAGGGGGGGAAGAAGGAGGGGGCAGGAAGGGAGGGAGAATGGGGGTCAGAGGCGAAGGAGACGGGCGCTGTGGCGTTGAGAGAGGGATGAAGAAGGACGTGAAGCGAACTCCCACACATTCTGGTTCGAGAGGGCCTGTGGAAGTTAGGGAGATAGGAGGGGCAGGGAAGGGCATGGACGGGCATGGACGGGCATGGACGGGCATGGACGGGCATGGACGGGCATGGACGGGCATGGACGGGCATGGACGGGCACGGACGGGAGGGTTGTAAGAGCAGCAGGAGAATGGGGAGCACCCTCGTAGTTCTTGAGATAGCCTCACTCTAGTCTTGCCCTGGACAAAACGTTGACAGCACCGGGCGCCATGTTGACTCGTAGCATCTCCACCCCATTCAGGTGCAGCAGCACCCCGTCATCGCACGCGCCAACAGCGCTGTGGCACGCACTCATGGACGGTGGCAGTATTGGCGCACCTCAACGCCCATCAGATGAGAGTTGCACTCACCCTGGAGGACACATTGACAGGACCCGGCGCCATGTTGACTCGCAGCATCTCGACGCCGTTGAGATACAGCAGCACCCCGTCGTTCACAATCACGTCCACGAACAGCCCCGTGACACACGCGCTGCTGGCCACCTTGAATGCGCGCCGGTAGTAGAAGGTGGGAAGAGCGTCGCCTGAGGGGGGGGTCCATGTGTTGACGCCATTCCACCGCCCTGGTTGTCGGTAGGGGATGGGAGAAGAGAGGGGTAGGGGATGGCATGTATTTTTGCATGCTCGGATCTCGCTCCAGCTAGTAGAAGGTGGGGGGGAGCGCGCCCCCCAAGGGGGGAGAGCACGTGTTGACACCATTCCACCAGCCTGGTGCAAGGAGGGACGAAGAAGAGATTGGGCCGACAGGCATTAAAAGTTAAGAAGGTTGGTTTTCAAAGTTGATTGGGCCGACAGGCATTCAAATTTCAGTACGTTGGTTTTGAGACATCCCAAAACTAATGTTGACGCCATTCCACTGCCCTGGTGGAAGGAGGGACGAAGAGAACGGGCCGAGAGGCATTCAAGTTGAAAGAGGCAGGAGGACGAGAATGACCCAATGCCACTCGGGCACCCTAGTAGAAGGTGGATGAGGGTATCGTTGGCTTGACACACATGCATCCCATGCCCACACATGCATCCCATGCCCACACATGCATCCCATGCCCACACATGCATCCTTGCCTACACATGCTTGCATCGAATACCCACAAATGCTGAATGCGTATCCAACCATACGTACATCCAACATAACCAATGATAGCCGGGCCTCGGGGCCAGCTGGCATCGTTGAAGCGTGGAGAGCTGAAGCCCATGGCGCCTGTGATGGCTGCATGCAGCTCCCTGCCGCTCACGTCGTACGCCCATGTGGATTCCGGTGCTATCAGCCCACAGCGACTGGTGATGGTGGGGGTGGTGGGGGTGGTGGGGGTGGTGGGGGGTGATGGAAAGGACGGCAGCGAAGAGCGATTAAAACACGCATGGCTGCATGCAGCTCCCTGCCGCTCACGTCGTACGCCCATGTGGATTCCGATGCTATCAGCCCGTAGCGACTGGTGCACGGGGGGAGGGGGAGGGAGGGTGAGTGGACAGGAAGGCAGCATAGACATAGTCATAGTGAGTGGCCTGTGCGCTGCCCGGATGCGTGCAGCTCCCTTCCACTCACGCCGTATACCCATGCGGGCCCTGGTGCTATCAACCCACAGCGATTGGTGATGGTGGGGACAGGGGGGGGTGGGGGGGGAGGGATGGGGGCAGCAGGGGGCAGAAAGGGTGAGTAGGAGAGATGAGATGCAGCAGCACGGCTGCAGGCCCCCGCCACTCACGTCGTATGCCCAGGTTGCCCCACGTTCTATGTGCCTGCCACGGCCTGAGATGGTGCGGGTGCGAGGATCGGGGGGCGGGATGGGGGGAGCAGGGGGGACAGAAAGGGTGAGAAGGAGAGATGAGATGAACGACAGATGCAACCCACATTGTACACCCCATGTGGCTCCCGGTGTTATCAACCCACACCCACGGTGTCTTGTGCACCAGGGGAGATTGGGGGGGAGGGGGGAGGCAACACGGTGAATGACCCGCATGCAGCCCCCTGCTACTCACAGCATACGCCCGCGTGGATCCTGGTGCTGCTATCAGCCCACAGCGACTGGTGCACGAGGGTAGGCACTTACTGGGGGAGGCGGCAACTAACTAAGCACAGGTTTGGGGGAGGCGCGGAGCAGGCACTTACTAGGGTAGGCGGCAACCAACGACAGGGTTGGGGGAGGCGCGGAGCACGACAGGGTCGGAGTAGGAGCCGTCAAAGAGCAGCTCGATGGTGGGCTTGAACTTGAAACACACAAATGAGAACTGCAGCGCTGCACGGTCTGCTGTGCCCAGGCAAGCCCTGAGGGAGAGATGTAGCGTGCGGACGGAGGGGGGAGAAGGCGGTTGTTGAATGACAGTGGGCTGGAACTTTAAACAGACGAATAAGGATTTCACTGCTGCAGGGTCTGCTGTGCCGGGCCCGGGACAGGCCCCGAGGGACGGGTGTGAGTTTTTGGGGGAGAAGGAGCGAGGATGGGTTGTGGAAGCTTGAAGCGCACAAAGGAGAGGAGCAGTGGATCACGCTCAGGGTAGGAGATGGTATTGCTCGTAACTATAGATGTGCCTGCGGCCTGCCCATGCATTGGGGAGAGATGGACATAGTGGTGGGGGCGAGGGGCGCATGGTTGGAAGAAGAAGAGAGGGAGGGGGTCCACTCACATTGGACAGCAGTAATACAAGGTCTAGGGTGAAAGCCTAACACAAGACAGCAGCAAATTACAAAAGCAGCACCACCATAAGTAGCACCACCATCAGAGCGCCACTCACTTCCTGTTCACATTCTGCTCCTCGTTGATCGCCCATTGGTTGCTCTGCCTGGCGGGAATCATCAACGTGTCCGGCCCAGCCCCTCATACCATCAACACACAGTCGCACCACCACAAGCACCACCACAAGCACCACCACAAGCACCACCACAAGCACCACCACAAGCACCACCACAAGCACCACCACAAGCACCACCACAAGCACCACCACAAGCACCACCACAAGCACCACCACAAGTACCACCACAAGTACCACAACAAGTACCACCACAAGTACCACCACAAGTACCACCACAAGTACCACCACAAGTACCACCACAAGCATCACCACAAGTACCACCACAAGGACCACCACAAGCACCACCACAAGTACCACCACAAGGACCACAACAAGTACCAGCACAAGTACCAGCACAAGTACCACCCACTCACTTCCAGTTGACATCCTGTTCCTCGTTGATCGCCCACTGGTTGCTCTGCCTTGCCGGGATCCTCAGAGTCACCGGCCCTCCGCACCCGTTGCTGTCGCGCACTTGCACCGTGATGTTGGACGGGAAGAACGCCTGGTTATTACTCGGTAACCCTACGTTGACCTCGTAGGTAGCGTTCGCCAGCAGGGGGACGACGAAGATCCGCTGCCCCGCCGCCCACATGTTGCCGACCGAGCGCAGATTGCCGTCCACAGTGATGACTGCATCGTCCTCAATGCGACGGATGGAGAGGTAGCTGGAATGGGGAAAAGGGGGGGTAGCAGGGAGAGGATAACAGATAGAGGCTAGGTAGTGGATCGAGAGGAGTGAGCTACCAGAGGCACCAGGAGCAACGTGCTGTCCTCCCAACCCCATGTTGCTGATCAAGCGCAGATTGCCATCCACTGTGAGGACTGCGTCATCCTCAATGCGACGGATGGAGAGGTAGCTGAGGTGGGGGGAGGGGGGGAAGGAACAGATAGAGGATTTCACAACGGCACCACAAACCCATGCCGTGCTCCCAACCACATGTTAGCCACTGAGCACCGATTGCCGACCACTGTAATGACCACGATGAGCATGCCGTCCTCAACACGACGGGTGGAGAGGTAGCTGGGGTGGGGGGAGAGTGGTTAGCAGAAGGGTAGTAGATAGAGGGGTTTTTAGCGCATTGCTCCCTGACCGGGGGCTACTGGCTTTTTGTTAAACCCTAAACTGTGTAGGCTTCAATACGGCGGATAGGGATGGAATGAAAACTGGAGGGAATACGAGGAGGACAGCACGTGCCTGGACAGGCATGCACGTCCATTCCCCATTCCCCATTCCCCATTCCCCATTCCCCATTCCCCATTCCCCATCCCTCATTCCCCATTCCTCATTCCTCACTTCCCTCACCTGAAGTCCCCTCGTTTGCGTGTGTCGGGCACGCTGCTGTTCTCATACACCGAAAATCCCGGTTCCAAGTAAGTGAACATCACAGTGCGGTAGCACGTGCCGGGACACGCGTACGCGTTCCAAGCCGGCACGGGGCGGCACGCAGGGAAGCGCTTGGTAGGGGGCAGCAGGGCGGAGTTGTTGGCCACTAGGTAGCCGCCCAACGAGGCGTTGAGGAACGAGCCGTCCCGGTCCCACAGAGTGTACAGGTCTGTGGCCTCGCTGCCCCCGTTCACATCGCCGCCCTGAGGGGGGAATACAGAACAGAGGATGGGGGCGGGTAGGTAGGAGTAGAGAAAAGCGCAACAGAAGGGGCCGGGTTGTTGGCTAGAACGTTGCCTTTGGAGGTTGAGCTGAGGGGATTCTGATGGGTAGAGCATGGGAGGGGGTTGGGCAGGCTGTAGCATGGTTGGGGGTTGGGCAGGCTGTAGCATGAGAGGGGGTTGGCCAGGCTGTAGCATGAGAGGGGGTGAGGGCAGGTTGTGGCAGGTCAGAAAGAAGCAAGTAGGGAGGTTGGCTGATGAGAGAACATGGAGGGATTGGGGCAACAATTAGCTGGGAACTGGGACGAGTAGGTGATTTTCGAGATTTTTCACAAGTTGTAGGTGATTTTTGAGAATTCTAAAAAATCACCTAGAATGCTGGGAACTGGCATGGCGGTAGGTGAAGATGAAGTGAACAGGGAAGTGGCATGGAGGTAGGTACTAGGTAGCTAGCACTACTCACTGGGAAGGTGAAGTTGCGGGGAGGGAAGAAGAGCAGGTTGGTAGAGTCCGTGCCTTGCACCGCCTGCAAGGATCCTCACAACACAGACAGGGTTGAAGACAGGGTTGAAGGCAGGGTTGAAGGCAGGGTTGAAGGCAGGGTTGAAGGCAGGGTTGAAGGCAGGGTTGAAGGCAGGGTTGAAGGCAGGGTTGAAGGCAGGGTTGAAGGCAGGGTTGAAGGCAGGTTGAAGGCAGAGTTGAAGGCAGGGTTGAAGGCAGGGTTGAAGGCAGAGTTGAAGGCAGGGTTGAAGACAGGTTGGAGAAAGGGTTGAAGACAGGTTGGAGACAGGGTTGAAGACAGGGTTGGGGGCAAGGGATGCTTGGAATGCCGTGATGAGCGAGTCACCTATGAGGCCTCGGTCGAATCCTCAGAAGCCAGCCATAGCCAGGGAGATTGAAACCAGCATAACCAAACCCCACCGCACTCCACCAGTGGCAGTAACCAGCACACGGCAGGGAAGGCAGCCTCTCACTGCCACATGGGTGGTGGAGTGGAGACCCATGTGCCCATGGGCGCCCCTTGATGCCTGCTCCCATGGCAGCAACCAGGCTTGAGGCACATGCATGCTACGGCCATCACCACCACATGGTAACCACCTCACCGCTACGCTGATGGCGGTGGCCCATGTGTCGTTGGGAGCATCGTTGAGGCCCGCTCCAATGGCAGCAGGTGGACGGTGCAGGGCGCCATGTCATGTCAGCAATCAGGCATGCGGCACATGAGTGCCATGCCAAGGCCCCTACCAGCATTCTAGTGGCGACAGCTGGCACATGGTAAGCGCCTCACCGCTATGCTGGTGGCGGTGGCCCATGTGTCCTTGGGAGCTCCATTGATGCCCGTGCCAATGGCAGCAGCTGGGCGGCACGTGCTGTCAAAGGCGTGGAAGCTGCACGGTGGGCGGGAGACGGGAGACGGGTGGGTGGGGTTGAGACTGTGCGAGCATGGAGAGAGTAGGGGGTGGGGATGAGATGGTGCGAGGGAGACGAGAGTCAGTGGAGGGGAGGAGGCGGGTTGTTGGGGTTGAGAGCGGAACTGACAGGAGAATGAAGGGAGGGATGGAAATGTTTGAACGAGTGTGATGCTACAATACAATGCTACAGTGCAACGCTTCAGTGCAATGCTACAGTGCAATGCCTCATTGATGATATGAAGATGCCATGCAATCATCAGAGCATGGTGACAGCATGTGTGCGGTGGAAGACTGGACATGGTGTCATGTAGGCACGGTGGGCATGGGTGGATGAAAGGCGTGGGCTAGAATGCCACCCACCGGCAGTTGGAGATGGCATGAGCGCGGGAGAAGTCGAATCCAAAGGTGGGTTGGTCGATGATGATGCCAAAGAGAGGGTTCTTCCAGTGGCTCCACCCCTGCGACCGGCCCTGCTGCCCTGGGGCTAGAGGGAACCTGCCTCACAGGAAGACAGACGCACACACATGAGCAGAATTTTAAGGCGAGCTGGTCAATCACCTGTTGAGAATGCCAACAAAAACGACTGAAGGTGAGTGATGCTGGTCAATGACGCTGTTGCAGAGAGGGTTCTCCCAACGGCTTCACCCCTGCGACCGGCCCTGATGGCCTGGCGCCAGGGGAACCTGCATTACAGAAACACACGAACACACATGTGCGTGCGCCCATGCATGCCAATCAATGAAGAGTACGCACGTCTGCAGCATGTAGTCACAGTTGCGCGGGTTGCAATAGTTGGGGGGAACGCCCCACAAGGCGGCTCTCAGTCACTCTCACCCTCCTCACTTGTCTCAATCCAATTGCACCCTGGCACTCACTCACTTGCATCCCATCACACGGACACACATCCGGGGCGAGGAGACACACATGCCCCCTGCCAAAACACACTCCATTGATTATCTCACCCCTGTCAACCCCTGTCAACCCCTGTCAACCTCTGCCAACCTCCATCATGCCCCCTTCCCCTGGTACTCACTCGCAGCCCGTCACGTGCCCACACATCTGCGGCGTGGAGTCACAGTTGCGCAGGTTGCCGTAGTTGGGCGACAGCCCCATGAAGCGGCTGTCAGTCACTCAAAGCCTCGACCTTCATCCCCTCTGCACCTGCACCCCCTCTGCGCCTTTAAGCCCTCCCCCAATACTCACTCGCATCCCGTCACAGGGCCACACATCTGCGGAGTGGAGTCACAGTTGCGCGGGTTGCCATAGTTGGGCGACAGCCCCACAAAGCGGCTGTCAGTCACGCGCACGCCCGTGTTCCCCAGCAGGTTGAGCCCCTGGCGGTTGTCAGCGAAGGTGCTGTTGGTGATGATGATGCCGTCAGAGTTGTGCATGAAGAACCTGACGAGGAAGAGCGGGGGAAGAAGGGGGAAGCGGGCGAGTTGATTTTTTAGTCGACTAAAAAATATTTCATGGAAGAAGGGGGAAACGGGCGAGTTGATTTTTTAGTCGACTAAAAAATCTTTCATGGAAGAAGGGGGAAACGGGCGAGTTGATTTTTTAGTCGACTAAAAAATCTTTCATGGAAGAAGGGGGAAACCGGCGAGTTTCTCCCCAGGAGGTCGAGCCCTTGGCGGGGCGGTTGTCTTGTCAGCGAGCTGCGAAGGTGCTGCTATTGGGGTGGTGAGGATGATACCGTCTGAGTTGTGCATGGCGAAACTGGCGGGGGGGGGGGGGGGAGAGAGGAAGAGGGAGAGAGAGTGGAGGAGAGGGAGGGGGGGAATAGAGCAGCGAAGTGCTGTCGTCACCCACACCACACGCCCGTGTTCCCCAGAGGTGCCGGTTGTCTGTGAATGGGATGTTGGTGGTGATGATGACACCGTCCGAATTCTGCACAAACATGCTGGTGGTGCGGTGGTGGACGGGGGGCATAAGGTGGTGCGGGGAGGAGGGGGATCGGGGGGATAAGGTGCCGCCCGGCCAGCAGGTTGAGGCCATGTTGGCTCTCTGCCAACATGCTGTTCGTGATGATGCTGTTTCAATCGTGCATGACGAGAGGAGGGATGAAGAAGCCAAGAGAGCCACCACGGCTTGCAGGTTTCATCCTGTTCTCCAGTGGCCCCCACCCACCAGTTCTGGCCGTTAAAGCCCGGGGCCCCAGCCAAGAAGGCACACCCCCTGCAACGCCTGTACAGAGCCTATAGGGTCACAGCGTGGTTGTGTATGCGCTTACTGGCCACCCACCCATCAGTGCCCCCCACCCATCAGAGCCCCCCACCCATCAGAGCCCCCACCCACCCATCAGCGTTCTTTTGGAAATTTCCAATCAAGGCTAGGTGGCACTCACCCGTCTCCAGCTTGCTTGTAGAGCAGCAGCCCACTGATGGTCCCCGTGGAAGGCTTCCACTGCCACTGCACAATGGTGAATGGGTTTTGGTGAGTGGGAGGGGCGTGTGAGGGAGCACGCACATACATGCACTTATCACTTGAGCATGCACGCACAGACCAGTCCGTCCCCAGCTGGCTTGCAGAGAAGCAATCTGCTGATGGTCCCCGCGCGCTGCCACTGCGATGGATGAGTGGGGCAAGCAAGAGGAGAAAGGAGAATCCTCCGGCCCGGGCTGTTAGGACTCACCTTTGTGCGTGTCCATATGCCTTGTCTGTACTCCTTCTATGTAATACAAAGGACCAATTAGCGACCACGTCTACCTGGGCCTCACCCCCTTGGAGTGGGTCCTCCACCCTGGTCCCCTGTTGTTGTGGGGCCCCTCCTCTCTCTCTCTCTCGCTCCCATTCCTTCCCTACCTGAGAAAGTGGCGAGTCCAGAGACCACGTCTGCCTGGGCCGGACCCCCTTGGGGTACGTGCGCCACCCCGGTCCCCTGTTGCTGTGGGCCACGTTGTCGCGGTAGATGCCAAACGGGCCGTTGGCCGGTACAGTGGCATTCAACCCAGGGTAGCTGAGAGTGAACCCGCGCACCCTATCCCTCAGCTCCATCCAGTAGCTGATTTGCGGGAGGAGAGGGGAGGAGAAGGGGGGCGGAGGGAGGGAAAGGGTCACGGAGAGAGTTAGAGCGCAAACGGGCAGCTTGAGGAGGGAGACGCCAACGGGCCTGTTGGCTGGCACAGAGGCCTTCAGCCCGGTGTAGCTGAGAGAGGGTGGCCGCGCACCCTGTCCCTCAGCTCCATCCAGAAGCTGATTAGGAGGGAGGGGGAGCAGGGGCGATGGACGAAGGGGGGTGGAGGGGGGAACTATGGGATACGGAGCAAGGGAATGAGGGAGTGCAACGGTAGATGCCAAAGGGAGCCACTGGCCATGCGGGATCAATTAAATCCAGTGTGGGTAATTCACCCTGAGCCCGTGGCACTGAATTGCCTCGATGCTTCAAGTAACGACCCAAACAGATCTTTGAGGCGCCTCAAAAGCTGAATTGCCTCGATGCTTCAAGTAACGACCCAAACAGATTTTTGAGGCGCCTCAAAAGCTGAATTGCCTCGATGCTTCAAGTAACGACCCAAACAGATTCGTTCGACTGATGCATTTGGCTGGCGACACCAGGGTCCACTCCACTGTCTTGCACCCACACCCGCGTTGCCCATGCGGTTGTTGTTGGTGTTGGTGATCCCAAATTAGGTGGGGCTGTTGATTGTCTCGCCTAACCGCGATGGTTTCCTGCTTCGTTCTTACCTCACAACCGCACACTTGCACGGAAGCAGGTGCTCAGAGCGGGTTTGATCGCACACTTGCACGGAAGCACGGGGTGACTTTTGAGTCGAATGAAAAGACACTTGCACGGCACACCCAGAGTCCTCGGATCCACTGCGACATTCCCCATGAGGTTGTTGTTGGGGATGGTGATCCAAAAGGTAGACGGGCGGTTGCCGCTAGACCCTGTCTGTGATGGGTCACTCAATTCTTCCCCGTCCGTCCCCACTCACCCTTGCACGGAACCAGAGCCTCAAGTCCTTGGAATCAGAACCTACCCCGAGTCCTCGGAGCCCGCAGCGACGTTGCCGATGAGGTTGTTGTTGGGGTTGGTGATCCAAAAGGTGGACGGGCGGTCGTCCGTCTCCTCCGTCTTGGTGGGGTCGGACGAGAGGGGGATGAGCACCTCCACTGTTGGGTTGGCAGGCAAAACGGGAGGGAGGAGGGAAGTAAACGTGGGGAGGTCAATGGGAGCGGGGGGTCAAAGGGAGCACAGAGTGGTAAGGACTTGGAAAATTGCTGTCCGTCTCCTCCGTCTTGGTGGGGTCGGACGAGAGGGGGATGATTCCACTGTAGGGCATGCAGGAAAGAAGGGGGGAAGGAACGGAGGTGGGTGCGGTGGCCACAGTCGAAGGTGGATGGCTGGTCGTCCCGTCTCCTCTGTCTTTGTGGATTCGGACGACAGGGGAAAGAGCACCTCCACTGCAGGGCAGGAAAGAACGGGGGGGGGGGGGCGGAAGAGGTGGCGGGAAGGAAAGTGTGGGGAAGGGGAGGTGGGTGTGGTGGGGAACATGGACATTAGAGGATGGACCGACCGTCGTCCAGCTCCTCTGTCTAGGTGGGGTCGGACGAGGGGGGAACGAGGGCCTCCATAGACGGCTGGGAAAGAAGGGGGGGAGTGGAGGAAGTGGATGTGGTAAGGGATGGCTTGGGGGACTTCGGACGGGTTGTCGTCCATCTCCTCGGTCTTGGTGAGGTCAGACGGGAGGGGGATGAGCACCTCCACTGTAGGGTTGGGCAACAGTAGGATGGCGGGGCACTGGGGCCTGCGAGGTTGAGCAGGAACGTGTAGCAAGCTCCCCCCCTCTCTATGGGCTGCTGTACTCTACCCCAATCCATCCCATCCCATCTGCTCTGCAATGGACACTCTTCAATCCCACCAGCACAACACATCACCGCACGAACCCCACCTGCTCGCGTCTAAATGCCGAGGTTGTGCAGGAACGTGTTGCCCGCCTCCCCATCCTCAACTTCCAAGTAATCTACTCCTAGACCCATTTGCCTGGGTTGAGCTGCACGTCAAACCCTGCCCCGACCCACCTGCCCTGGTCCAGATGCCCAGGTTGCGCAGGAAGGTGTTGTCAGTCTCCCCACCCTCCTCCACCATGAAGCAGTGCCCCCTCGTGTGGTACGCCACGTTCTCCTGCACGGTTAGATTGAAGGTCGTGTGCACCACCACACAGCGCTGCCCGGGAGGGAGCGAAAGGGTTCACAGGAGAGCAGGAGGGGAGAATACAGGGCAGTAGAGGTCTTGAGGTTGTGAATATCCCCGCCCTTCCTCCACCATAAAGCAGTGCCCCCTCTGGGGTATGCCACGTTCTCCTCCATTATCAGGTTGATTGTGGTGTGCACCACCACACAGGGCTGCCAGGGAGGGAGGGGGAGAGCATGTGAGAAAGCAATAACACAGCAAGGAGGGTCATTGTGTTGTCCGTCTGCCCGCCTTCCTCCACCATGAAGCAGTGCTTCCTCGTGTGGAAGGCCACGTTCTCCCCCATTGTCTGGTTGAAGGTCATGTGCCCCACCACGCAGCGCTGCACTGGTTGAAGGTCATACCACGCAGCGCTGGTACAATGAGGGGGGGGGGGAAGAGCAGCATAAGGGGGCCATGTAGCGAGAGCAATCCGGGTCCCTCTTGCCTCGTGTGGTAGGCAACGTTCTCCTGCACTGTCAGCTTGAAGGTGATGTGCCCTGCCGTGCAGTGCTGAGAGGGAAGAGGGAGGGAGCATACGAGACCTTATAGTGAGGGCAAAGAACGGCAAGTGCCTCGTGTGGTAGGCCACGTTCTCTTCTACTATCAGGTTGAACGCCGTGGCCGCATGCACCACTACACAGCGCTGGTTCAGGGGGGAAGGGAGCACAGGAGAGCGAGCAAGACAGGAGGATACAGCGAAAATAGAGGTCTTTGTGTTGACGGCCTTGCTTGCTGCTTGCTGCTTGCTGCATGCTGCATGCATTTAGTAGCATCTCTAAAACAGGCTCACTCTCCCACCCCTCACCTGCTTGCCGCCACCCCTCACCTGCTTGCTGTCGTGCATCACGTTCTTGCGCACCACGCTGCGCCCCTGGTCGTCCCCGCACACATGAAAGTGAATGTTATATCTCCCCAGCTTGCCCTGCTGCCCCATCTGTGCAAACTCCACCCCCTCGATGAACTGCGGGGTGCGGCTCATAAAAACCATGAAGTGCCCGCCCTCGCGGTGGTACGGTGCCGGCTCGTCCGTGCCTGTGATGGCGATGGTGCGGTTGAGCAGGGCCACTTCTGCCCGCTCGTCGATGAACCCCCCGAACCCGTCCGGCACGCCCTTGGGGTCGCCGAAGTGGTTCAGGCGGAGCGGCTTCTCGAGGAAGATCTTGGAGCCGCCCGAGGGGAGAGCCACCACTGGGGGGTGTGGGGGGAGGGGGAGTCGGGGGCGGAAGGGGAGAGGGGTTTGGTTGGTGAGCATAAAGCGTGGGACACCTTGGGGAGTCCGAAGTAGTTCAGGCAGGGAGAGGCGTGACGAGAAAGGTCTTTGAACCGGCGGAGGGTAGAGCCACCACTGGAGAGGAAGGGGGGGGACAAGGGGGAAGGGGTTCTGGGTGGTGAGCATAATGCGTGGGGTCCACTTGATTATCCCCCACAAATCTCACATACTGTGTCGACTATCCCCACACCACAACATCAACCTGGTCAGGGGAGTAGCCCGAGGATGTGACTGACACCTCCTAGCCCTCATGCAGGACTGTTACTTTCCACTCACTGTTCACATTTCCATATTTATTGCCTCCACTCCACACCCCGCCACCCACCATCAACGATCCCAACAACCTCCGCCTGGTGAGGGAAGTATTTGGTGGATGAGACAACAGCCTGCTCTCCACACACCGTCCATATTCCCATACATGACAGGCTATCCCTGCATATCCCCACCTACCATCAATGATCCCCACCACCTCCGCCTGGTCGGGGAAGTAGTCGGTGGATGTGACAACAACGAAGGCGTCCAGGGGCCATGCGGTGACGTCATCCTGCACTGTAATCACCAGGTCGTTCGGCTGAGCTGTTGCCGTGAGCTTCGTCCACGCTGGCGTGCTACTGCCACCTGGCATGCCGTGCAGATCCACCTGGCCGCCCACCTGGGATCAACAGATGAAGGGAGGCAGAACATTCAAGGCACAGCAAATCCACCTGGCCATGCAGGTTCTTGGTGAATAGATAATCCGCACGGTTATTGGGGGTGTGGGGAGGGGGGGCCCGGGGAAGGGAGGAGGGATGCCTCTCACCACCTGTAGCTCACCACTGCAAATGCCTTATGGCCGAGGTTCCTCGGACACGCGGGCTCAGCCAGCAAATTCTCTGTAAACAGATTATCCGCGCGGTTGATGGGGTTTGGCGTGAGAGTGATCTTCACCCTCTCCTGCGTGGAGGAGAGGCGTCCCAATGGACAGCTCACAGACTCACAGGTACCCCTGCACCACTATGAAAGTCGGCCGCACTCAAGATTACTCTACTCAGGATTACTCTACTCAGGATTATTCCAAGGGTGTGCCGTACTCACCACTGCAAACGCCTTATGTCCCAAGTTGCGAGGAAAAGCGGGCTCAGCCGGGAGATTCTCGGTGAAGAGATAGTCGGCACGGTTGTTGGGGTTGGGCGTGAGAGTAATCTTGATCCTCTGCTGAAAGTGCTGCTGCGGCCTGCCGATGGAGAGATTCCCCTGCACCACAATGAAGGCTGCGCTTAGATCGATCTTGGGGAGAGCAGGCGAGTCGAGCACGCGGAGGAAGCCCCGGATGTTGAGCAGAGTGAGGGCGACAGGGGACGTGTCCAGCAGCACAGCCTCCCCGCACGCGATGGTTACGTTGGCGCCTGCTGCGGCGCCCTGCCCGGGGATGGGGCCATTCCCCCAGGTTGCTGGGTCGCTCCACTTCTTAAAGCCTGCAAGGGGAGAGGGAGGAGGGAGGAAAAGACGTGGATGGATGTTGAGCAGAGTGAGGGCGATGGGGGATGTGTCGAGCAGGAGAGCCTCCCCGCACGCCACTGTCACGTTGGCACCTGCTGCAGCCCCTGGCCAGGGATGAGCCATCCTCCCCAGGTTGCTGGGTCGCTCCACATCTTAAAGCCTGCAGGGGAGGGTGGGGGAGGGAGGAGAGGAGGAAAAGGGAGGCATCGGGATTTAGCACTGTGAGGGCGACGGGTGACGTGTCCAGCGGGAGAGCCTCCCCGCACGCGATGGTCACGTTGGCACCGGCTGCGGCACCCTGGGCGGGTATGGGGCCGCCTCCCGACGTGGCTTGTTCCAGCGCTTGAAGGTTGCAGGGGGGAAAAGGGGAGAGCGGGAGAGGGGGGGGAGGGAGCATGAGGAATTAGATGGGGAGGGGGAAGGAGGAATGTGCCGAGGAGAAGAGAGAGTCAACTGCTGTCTCCCCAAGTGGCTGGGTCACTCCACCGCTTGAAGGCTGCAGGAGGGGTGGTTGTGGGGGGGAAGTCGGGGAAGGGGAAGCATCAGGAGTCAGCAGAGTGGGAGAGACGGGCGAGAGAGTGGAGGGGAGGGATTCGGAGGGAGGGAGGGGAAGGGGGAGGGGGAATGGAGTGGGGGAAGGGAGTGGGGGGAGGGAGTGCGGGCTTTGAGGGAGGGGGGCAGGGGCGTTAGAGGAAGGCGGGTTGCCGGTCCAGAGGGGAACGGAGCAGTCGGGGCGGAGTGGTTGAAAGCGGGAAGGAGGGGGGGCGGGAGGCGGGGAGACACAGAGGAAATTCGAGTTCATGGGGGAAGGAGCCGGGAAGGGGTGGGGGGAGGAACGAGGGGGAGGGAGAAGGGGATGGGTAGGGGGAGGCGCACTGGTAGGTTCTTCGAGGGTGGGGCACGGCGGGAGGAAGTTATCTAGCACGTTGGCTCGCCCAGCAGTCGCAGGCGACGCCATTGCGACGATGACGACGGCGATTGCGACGGCGACAGTCCACGTGCCTCTCAGCCATGCTGTGCGAGAGCCAGGCGGAAGGGCGGAAGGCCCGCGGCGGCCACGACGGGGGAAGCGCGCGGAGGGTGAATGGGCGGAGCGGACGGAGAGTGGGCGCGCGGAGGGTGAGCGGGCGGGAGGGCTGCGGCGGCAGGGGAGGGAATGGATCGCTTGGCGCGGAGTCGGTGCGTCAACGGCGGGAGAAGGCGGCATCATGGCGGAAAATGCGCGGCCTTGGCGGGATTCCTGGCAGAAACGCTGGCCGTCAGCGTGCGGCAGTGCTACCGAGAAAGCTGCTCTGCTTCGACCAGTTCTTCTTTGCCTCGAGTCGTCGCCCACCTCGCCAAGTGTGGTCTACAAAGCAGTGGGTAGAGAGAACAGCCTGCCTGTGAACCTGAGCCTTGGTTCTCCCATCTAGATTCTGGACTGAGCTGAATGTGGCAGGCAGGCACTATCTGGAAGAGAGAGCTTAGCTTACTCCCTCGAGTCTCGACTCGACTCGAACCAAACAACCGCGAATCAGGCAGCAGACGCTCAGGTCTGGCCTGTTGGTCTGCTGACTGGACTCCTGGTCCCACTCTGGGACAGATTCATGTGTAACGAAGCATCGTGCACTGTGCATACGGCAGGGAGAGTGAGGCATTCCTTTCTGGCGGCAGGTGCACGGACAAGTTGCCCCCACCTACCAGCGGGACAAAGATTGAGCGTTACTGTACTGTTAAACGGTTAGCCAAAATAGTGTACGAGGTGTTCCCCTATGATGTGATCTGAAAGTGATGGGCTTTAGTGTTTCTTTGGTGACATCTTGTTTGGTTTGGTGTAGGAAATAGATGTATCGCATTGTTTAGTCGCTGTATATAAAGGAACTCACATAATATCGAACACCCACCTCTCTTGTGGTACTTTGGGATTGCTAGTACAATCCCATTTTGAATGAATCTCCACATATATGCAGCCGACAAGACTTTGTGAGGTGTTGGAAATGATAAAGAAACTTAAAGACCTTTCAGGAGACTTGCGTGGGTGTACGAATATGTGAAGACTGCAACGAGGATCACCGAGTCAACACTCCTACAGTACCACCGATGGATGACGTAGGTTGACGACGCCTTGCATAGGTTACGAAAGGGCAACGGTCGTGGATCGTTGACCGTGCAACCCAACAGTCAGAATTGCAAGAGTCTGTCAACTTATACATATTATCTATGTAGAAGTTCTAGGCTAGACTGAGGTATGCTTCTAGTGAGTACAACCAACTAGTAATTTGTTCTAGGTTTCCACTTCTAGTAATCATTCGTTCTCACTTTGACATGGTATCACGCGTAGGTTAGCATCCCCCACCTACCGCTTCCGCCCGTACCCTAGCTAGGCCACGTCGCGCCTCCTAGCCCCGTCGCGCCTCCTAGCCACGTCGCCCCCCCCCCCCCTCCTGGGCCACGTCGCGCCACCCTAGCCCCGTCACGCCACCCTAGCCCCGTCGCGCCTCCTAGCCCCGTCGCGCCCCTCCTGGGCCCCGTCGCGCCACCCTAGCCCCGTCGCGCCACCCTAGCCCCGTCGCGCCCTGCCTGGCCCCGTCGCGCCCTGCCTGACCCCGTCGCGCCCGCTCGGCCGCGTCGCGCCCTGCCTGGCTCCGTCGCGCACGCCTGGCCCCGTCGCGCCCTGCCTAGCCCCGTCGCGCCCTGCCTGGCCCCGTCGCGCCCGCTCGGCCCCGTCGCGCCCCGCCTGGCCCCGTCGCGCCCGCCTGGCCCCGTCGCGCCCTGCCTAGCCCCGTCGCGCCCTGCCTGGCCCCGTCACGACTGCCTGGTCCCGCCGCGCCTCCCTGGCCCTGCCGCGCCTGCCTGGCCCCGCCGCGCCTGCCTGGCCCCGTCGCGCCCTGCCTGGCCCCGTCGCGCCTGCCTGGCCCCGTCGCGCCTGCCTGGCCCCGCCGCACCTGCCTGGCCCCGCCGCTTGGCCCCGTCGCGCCCTGCCTGGCTCCGTCGCGCCCGCCTGGCCCCGTCGCGCCCTGCCTAGCCCCGTCGCGCCCTGCCTGGCCCCGTCACGCCTGCCTGGCCCCGCCGCGCCTCCCTGGCCCTGCCGCGCCTGCCTGGCCCCGCCGCGCCTGCCTGGCCCCGTCGCGCCCTGCCTGGCCCCGTCGCGCCTGCCTGGCCCCGTCGCGCCTGCCTGGCCCCGCCGCACCTGCCTGGCCCCGCCGCTTGGCCCCGTCGCGCCCTGCCTGGCTCCGTCGCGCCCGCCTGGCCCCGTCGCGCCCTGCCTAGCCCCGTCGCGCCCTGCCTGGCCCCGTCACGCCTGCCTGGCCCCGCCGCGCCTCCCTGGCCCTGCCGCGCCTGCCTGGCCCCGCCGCGCCTGCCTGGCCCCGTCGCGCCCTGCCTGGCCCCGTCGCGCCTGCCTGGCCCCGTCGCGCCTGCCTGGCCCCGCCGCACCTGCCTGGCTTTGCCGCACCTGCCTGGCCCCCGCCGCGCCTCCCTGGCCCCGCCGCGCCTGCCTGGCCCCGCCGCGCCTGCCTGGCCCCGCCGCGCCTGCCTGGCCCCGCCGCGCCTGCCTGGCCCTGCCGCGCCTGCCTGGCCCCGCCGCGCCTGCCTGGCCCCGCCGCGCCTGCCTGGCCCCGCCGTGCCTTCCTGGCCTCGCCAGCACCTGCCTGGCCCCACCGCACCTGCCTGACCCTTTCGCCCCGGCTCGTCCTGCCGTGCCGCCTCGGGCTCCGTCTCCTCTGCTCGCCCGTGCTGAGGCGCTTCGCGGCCGCCGTGCTGGAGGGGGCTGTCGCTGTGTTCCTGTGGAGCTGTGCCGCTGACCCTGCACGATGGCGGACTTCGTGCTCCGACTGGACGCGGAGGGCCATGCGGTTGACTTCGCCGCCTGGCTCTCCGATCTCCGCCGCCACCTTACAGGTCAGCGCCAGGATGGCCGCTCTTTGGTTGTCCATGTCGACGGCTTGCTCCCCCATCCCCCCGCACCTGCTCCCCTCCCTGCTGATCCCTCCTCTGATGACCGTAAGACCTTCTCTACTGCTGCGCTTGCCCGTGCGGTCTGGGACTCCCGCGATGCAGTCGCTCAGGTTGCCATTAGCCACGCCCTCCCTGTCTCTGAGCGCTCGCGTTTTGCTACTATTGAGACGGCCAAAGCTTACTTAGACGCTGTTATTGCCCGCTATTCCACACCCGCGTCTGCTTCTGCTGGTCGCCTGCTCTTCCCTATGCTTTTCCCAGACCTTGCAGCTTTCCCTACCGTCGCAGACTTTGCCACTCACCTGCGTGCCCTAGAGACCCGCTATCGCACTGCCAGCACTGCTGCCCAGCTCACTGCGCTCTCCCCCCCTTTCTGCATGACGCTCTATTTTATCGCCATGCGCCTGCCAGACCGCCTCGCTAGTGCTCGCGATCACTTTCTTAGCCAGCACCCGGGTGACCTCACTCTCACTGCCTTTGTCGACACCCTCACCGAGATCGAGACTCGCCAGCGCACTATCGCTCAGTCGAGCGGTGCGCCGGCAGTTTCTATCTTTCACGGTTGTGCCCCCTCCCAGTGTGCGTTCACTGACGTTTCGGCTGCGGTCGCCTCGGCGGCCCCTCTCACCGAGTCGGCTGGTGCGGTCCACCCGCAGCAGCGCTCGCGCCGCGGTGGCCGTGGTCGCCAGGGGGGTAGGGGTGGTGGTGGCAGTAGTGGTGGTGACGGTAATCCGCCTGCGGGGACTACCACTCGTGGGCAGGAGCAGCAGCCCCAGCCGCAGCCGCCGCCCCAGCAGCAGTTACCGTCCCAGCAGCAGTCGCCGCAGCAGTGGGCCCGTCTCTCGCCTGGTTGGCCCGGCACCTCCGGAGGTAGTGGCCGTGGTGGCGGCCCGTGCAGCTTGGCGTCTACCGGCGGCTCCGGTGCTGTCACCTGCCAGTACCAGCTTCAGACCGGGCCTCTTCGCGGCACTCTCTGCCGCCGCCCGCACCCGACCGCCCGCTTTTTCCGCCGCCTCGACGATCTCTTTCGTCGTCGCTTTGGCCCGGCCCCGGACCTCCCCGACTGGCACAGCCTGCTCCGCCAGGGCGTGCCGATCTTTGAGTTAGATATGGATCAGCTAGGTGCTGCTTTGCATGCTTTGTATTCTGACCCTTCTAGTTTTGCTGGATCTTATTACCCTGTGTACTCTAGTTTAGGTGTTGCACCACTGTGTAGCTTAGCCTCCCCTGCTGCGTCAGGCGTAGGACTGCCTAGGTTGCCTAGTCTAGTCGCTGCACCGGCTCCGTCCCCGGCCTCCACCACTGCGGCGCTGTCCTTCACTCTCGACTCCGGTGCTTCTGCCTGCTTCTTCCGCGACCGTTCCACGCTCACGCCGCTTGCTGCACCTGCTGTTGTCTCTCTCGCTGACCCCTCTGCGGGTCCGGTCGTCGCGCGCAGTTCTACGTCCCTTCCCTGTCCGGCAGTTCCCTCAGGCTCCCTTACTGGCCTCCACGTTCCCTCGTTCTCCAGGAACCTGGTTGGTGTCGGCTGTCTCCAGGACCTCGGCGTCACCACCACGTTCCCCGGGCACGAGCGGTTCGCTGTCTGTTCTGAGGCTGTCTCAGGTTCCCCCCTTGCGACGTTCCCCCGGGACCCGGTGTCCGGTCTGTTTACCCTAGACACCGCTTCCCCCCCGGTTGGTGCGTCCTCCCAGGTCGCTGCAGCTTGCTCGTGTCGGTCCCTCGCTCACCCCTCCCTTCTCTGGCACCACCGCTTAGGTCACCCTGCTCTCCCGCGTCTGCGTCTCATGTCCCAGCACGGTCTTGTCTTAGGTCTCCCTGCGTCGCTCCCTGCCCTTCCTCCCTCGACTGCGCCACCGTGCACGCCTTGCGTCGAGGGTCGGCTTCGCCGTGCTCCTCACTCCTCCTCGCTGCGTCCTGCTACTGCCCCCCTTCAGACCCTGCACTTGGACGTTTGGGGCCCTGCCCCCGTCCCCGGACCGCGCGGTGAGCGCTACTTCCTTGTGCTCGTCGACGACTACACGCGCTACACCACGGTGTTTCCCCTGGAGCGGAAGGCCGACGTGCCCGACGTTCTAATCCCGTGGGTTGTTGCTGCGCGTCTCCACCGCGGTCTCCCCGTGTTGTGTCTCCACTCCGACCGTGGCGGCGAGTTCGCCTCTGGTCGGCTTGGACAGTTCTGTCGTGCGGAGGGCATCACCCAGTCGTACACCTTGCCGGACTCGCCACAGCAGAATGGGGTTGCTGAGCGCCGCATCGGCTTGGTCATGGAGGTCGCCCGTACCTCCATGATCCATGCCGATGCCCCCCATTTTTTGTGGCCGTTCGCTGTTCGCTACGCTGCTCACCAGCTTAACCTGTGGCCACGCTCCCAGCGGCCGCAGGTTTCGCCGACCCTCCTTTGGACCGGGTCCCCGAGTGACGCGTCTGCGTTCCACGTCTGGGGCTGCCTTGCTCACGTTCGTGCCTCTGGCACGGACAAGCTCACTGCCCGCACTGTCCCCTGTGTCTTCCTCGGTTTCCCCCTGGACTCGTCTGACTGGCTTTTCTACCACCCGCCGTCTCACCGCTTCCTCCACTCTCGTGACGTCACCTTTGACGAGTCCGTCTCCTTCTACCGCCGCTTCCCTCACCGAGGTCTCCCAGTTGCCCCCCCATGTTCCTTGCTCCCTCTCCCCCGGTAGCCCCTGCCCCTCTCCCGCCTCGTCCTGCCCCGTCTGGTGTCTCCCACGTCACTCCCCTCCCGTCGGTTGTCCCCGTTGAGGAGTCTGCTGACTCTGGTGGTACCCCCGGTCCGTCCTTGCCGTGTCCCCCTTCCCCGGTGCCTCCGCCCCCACTGTCGCAGTCGCCGACCCCGCTGCCGCCGCCGTCGCTGTCGCTGCCGCAGCCGTCGCCGCTGTCGTCACCGCCGCAGCCGTCGCCGCCGCCGCCGCTGTCGCAGCCGCAGCCGTCGCCGCTGTCGCCGCCGCCGCAGCCGTTGCCGCCACTGCCGCTGCCGCTCTTGGCCCCTGGGGGTGCTGGTGTGGAGGAGGGTGTTCGTCCTGCGGCTTCTGGGGGTGCTGCTGGTGTTGGAGGGGGTTCTCGCTCTGGGGGTGTTGGTTCTGGGGGTGCTGCTGTTGAGTGTTCTGCCGACGGTCGTTCTGCCTCTGCTGGTCGGAGAGTTCCGGCCCAGCCGTCGTCGCCGCCGCAGCAGCCGTCGGCGCCGGTTTCCGCTCTCCGCCTGCTCGGCCTTCCCTCACCGGACCGCGCGCCGGTGTCTCCCCCACCGGCTGCTGACCTCCCTGTCTACGGTCCTGTGTTCCCGCCGCCGGACTCGTCTCCGGCCCGTCTTCCTCCTCGTTCCCCTCCTGTGTCTCCTCCGCTGTCCCCTGACCCTACCCCTCCGTCTCACGTTTGGGCTCGCCGTCCCCCCCGTGCTCGTCCCGTCTCTCCTGTCCTGCCCACCCACCCTATGTTGCTCCGTTCCCGCTCGTCTCGTCCTCCCCTCCTCCCGTCCCCTCCTCCCTCGTCCCTTGCTGTTGCACCTCCTCCGTTCTCTGACTACCTCCGTGCTTCTCGTCCCCTTGTCCTCGGGTCCTTGCCTCTCTTGTTACCGACCCTGCTGTTCTTGTCTCGCGCCTTGACGCGCTTGTCGCCGCTGTCGCTGACTTCGCTTCTACCCGCCGCCTTGACTACGCTACCGCCTGGTCTCTGACCCTGCCCGTCCTCTGTCCGTCGGGGGTGCTCCTGCCCTTGGCAGTGACGTCCTAGAGGACAGGCAGTACGAGCTGGCTTTCCTTTCCGAGGCTGCTCCCCATCTCTGCTCCATGCTCCTAGTCCCTGAGGGTGACCCAGACGCCTTCGACATCCCGACCCCTCGCACCTACGCTGAGGCCACCTCGGGACCTTGGGCCTCTCAGTGGATAGCTGCCATGGAGCAGGAGATGGCATCTTGGAGGTCCACAGGCACTTACGTCGACGCAGTTCCCCCGCCTGGGGTGAACGTAGTCGATGGTCGGTGGCTCTTCAAGGTGAAGCGCCCCCCTGGAGAGCCGCCTGTCTTCAAGGCGCGCTACGTGGCCAGAGGTTTCAGTCAGCGCGAGGGGGTTGACTTCTTCCAGACCTTCGCCCCGACCCGAAGATGACCACTCTTCGGGCGCTGCTACACGTAGCAGCACAGCGTGACTACGAGCTTCACTCCCTCGACTTCTCTACTGCCTTTCTTTAGGGCAGCCTACACGAGCAGGTCTACCTGCGCCGACCACAGGGCTTCACTGATACCTTCCCTCCTGGGACCCAGCGGCTTTCTCAGGCGCCCGGTCTACGGCCTGCGTCAGGCTCCCCGCGAGTGGCACGACACGCTACGTGCCACGTTAGCAGACCTGCAGTTCTTTCCGTCCTCTGCTGACCCTTCACTGTTTGTGCGTTCCGGCTAGACTCCGTTCTACATCCTTGTCTACGTAGACGACCTGGTCTTCGCTACTCCTGACAGGGACGCACTGGCCTCTGTGAAGGCTGAGCTGCTGAAGAGACACACCTGCACTGACCTTGGAGAGCTGCGTCGCTATCTTGGCCTGCAGATTTTTAGGGACAGAGCAGCACGCACCATCACTCTGACCCAGTCACACTTGGTGCGTCAGGTCCTTCAGAGGTTCGGTCTTCAGTTCTCCTCCGCACAGCCCACACCTCTACCCGTAGACCATGGGCTCTCTGCTCCCGTTCCTGAGGAGCCAGTAGAGCCCAGTGGCCCCTACGCAGAGCTGGTGGGTTGCCTCATGTACCTGATGACTTGCACGCGCCCAGATCTCGCATACCCTCTCAGCATCCTGGCTCGCTTTGTGGCTACAGGCAGACACCGACCTCAGCACTGGTCTGCCGCTAAGAGGGTTTTGCGTTATCTTGCTAGTACATCAGGCATGGGGTTAGTGCTAGGAGGACGCAGGCCAGTGGTCCTTACTGGGCACACAGACGCTTCTTGGGCAGACGACGCTGAGACGCTCAGGTCGTCACAGGGCTACTGTTTCAGCCTTGGTTCGGGTGCTATCTCTTGGAGATCCACTCGCTCGTCGTCTGTGGCTCAGTCTAACTGTGAGGCTGAGATCTACGCTGGTGCCATGGCGGCACAGGAGCTCCGCTGGCTGACCTTCTTGCTCACAGACTTAGGTGAGCGGCCTAGCTCTGCCCCGGTCCTGTACGCTGACAACAGGGCCATGATACTCCTGTGTCAGGAGCCTCGGCTTGAGGGCAGAGCGAAGCATATCCAGCTGCGGTACTTCCTCCTGCGCGAGCTACAGCAGCGCCGCCAGGCCCGCGTAGTTCACTTGGCCTCAGGTGCCAACACAGCTGATATCTTTACTAAGGCGCTTGCGCCTAAAGATCATCAGCGGCATTGTGTACAGCTTGGTCTTGTTCCTGTAGCTGCTCCCTGTTAGGATCCTGATTGTGTACTCTCTATTATATATGCTTGTCAGACTGGCCTTGTGGCCTTACCTCCGGTGGCTGGACTAGTAGTGCCACCCTGGCTTGCTTCAGTTTTGGTTGTATTCTTGCTGACTGGTCTCCAGAGCCCTGCCTCAGTGGTTGGACTAGTAGTGCCGCCCTGAGCTGTTTGCTTCTTGTTTAGTTTCACCCTTGTCTAGCCTAGGGGGTGTGTCAACTTATACATATTATATGTGTAGAAGTTATAGGCTAGACTGGGGTATGCTTCTAGTGAGTACAACCAACTAGTATTTGTTCTAGGTTTCCACTTCTAGTAATCATTCGTTCTCACTTTGACAGAGTCAAGAGTCAGCACTGTCAACTTCTACATATTGTTGGGCTGAGAAAAGCCCTAGGATCTTTTCAGAGACTAAGTCCCACTTGTCTTAAATGCTTGAGTAGTGCACCGAAAGAGTTGAGTAGTTGAATCCTTGCATTAGCATGTGAGATCAAGTGATTGATTAAAAGAAACAAGCATATAGCAATATATAGAAAATAAGAGATGAAGCAGTTGTAGAATACAGTTGAAGGAACGGTTATCGAGTCGCACATCGACCCGAATGTCGGTTCGGTTATCACCCTTGCAGTCGTAACGGTCAGTCGCAACCTCCGGTTGCAACCCTTTGATTCCCTTCGTCCTTTCGTGTTCTTTCGTCCAACCTCCTCGTGTAACCTCCGTTGACTCGCGTACTCGATACGATTTTTCTCAAGTGTAGTGTTACACTTCAGAAACACCTAAGTCTTCGAGGTATTTCCAACACTCCCCTTCGTTTCTGGAGTGCTGACGTGTCCGGATTCGGTGACGTTTATCTGCCTGGTCAGCAACATGCAGTAATCGAACTTTGTCTTTGCAAGCTTCTTCGTCACGTAATCTGCAGCCATTTCTGTCGTGGGGCAGTAACTTGTTTAAGTCTCCCCTTCGCGATCTCATCCTTGACAAAGAAATACCGCAGAGCGATGTGCTTGGTTCGATTAGCGAACCCGTTTTTTGTTCGCGATTTTGATCGCGGATTGGTTGTCGCAGAATAACGAGAAGGCGGGCATGGTCGCAATTTTCGCTTCCTCGAGCAGCTCCCGCAGGTAAAGTCCTTCTTTGGTTGCAGAGCAGAGGGCGATGTATTCCACTTCAGCCGCGGATAGCGCGATTAGTTCCTGCTTACTCGATTGTGAGGAAATAGTACCGATAGGCTCTAGTCGGTAGATGTAGCCCGTTCTGGAGCGACGATTCTCCCTATCTCCCGCGTGGTCGGTGTCGACATAGCCGAGTAGTTGTACGGACGATGGTGTTGTCGGCGTAGGTAAGTTCGGTCGTCAGCGTAGAGACGAAGTAGAATAGTGCCTGATTTAGCTGCTCGAGATCCTCTTGCTCCGGCTGCTTCAGGTGTGTCGCCAGCTGGCTCGCGCTTTAGGACAGGTCCGGTCGACAGGTTACTGCTGCGAACAGTAGACAGTCGAGCTTCTGTTGATATTCCTGGATTTGCTTCGCGGGGAGCTTTGCGGGGGTGTCGCTGTTGTTCCCGTAGCGATAGGGAGTCGCGACTGCGACCGGCGTTAGTCCGAACTTCTTCGCGACAACGCCTGCGTACTTTCCGACGTGTAGGTAGAACACCGAATCGTCTTCGACGACGTTCAGACCTAGGTACTAGCTCACGGTGTATGACACCGTGAGTGTTAAGTCACTCCTCAGCTCCCCGTCGAACCAGGTGACGACGTCGGTAGTGGAGCCGACGTAGAGCAGGTCATCGACATAGACGATGAGTAGGACGAAATCCCCCTCCTTCTGTAATCGGTACATCCCTTTATCGTACGGTAGCTGCAGGAAGCCGATCCTGACGAGGCGGCCGTGAAGGTGCTGCTGCCAGAGCCGCGGGGCTTGTTTGATTCCGTAGAGGGATTTTACCAGCTGGCACACTTTTGTGGGATCGTCGATGAATCCGTGGGGCTGCTCGACAAAGATTTCGGCATCCACAGGTGCGTACAGGAAGGCGTTGGCGTCATCGATCTGGCGCAGTGGTAGCTTTTTGTGGCCGCGACGGCGAGCAGAATGCGCAGGGAGGTATGTCGGGAGACTGGGGCGAATGTCTCTGTATAGTCCGTTCCGTATCGCTGGTCGAATCCTCGTACAACCCAGCGAGCTTTGAAGCGGTCGATGGAGCCATCCGCATTAGTTTTGATGCGGTACACCCATTTCCCCGAGAGAACGTTCTTCCTGTTGTTTTTAGTTGCAGGTACCAGCTTCCACGTATTTCGGTCTTGCAGGGACTTTAGTTCTTTTTCCATTGCTTCCTTCAATTTCGCCTTGTGTTCCCCCCCTAGAGCCTGCGACAGAGTCGTTGGCTCGCACGGCGACGGCGGCGGCGGGCTCTGGACGGCGACCCATAGTCCAAGTATCTGCAGGCCCGTGGGTGTGTGTCGAGGGGAATGGGCATTCTCAGGATAAGCTGCTTCGTCACCATCTTCGGGGTCAGGTAAGAAATTGGGTCCGATGCGTTCAGAGATATTTGTGTCGACCGGTTGTGGTGTAGTGTAACCCTGGTCAGCGAAGTGGTAATAGGTGTCGAGGTTGTTACTATCGAGAGGATTGTCGTTGTCGAGTGGGACGGGCACGGAGCAGTAAGGGAGTGGTCCGGCAGCTTCCGAGGCTTAAGGTATGTCTTCTTCTGCTGCGTCAGCTTCGGCAGCACGGTCGGCAAAGGATTGATGGCTTTCAAAGCCGTCGGTGGGGTCTATTGTGTTGGCGATATTGTCCAGGTAATGCTGCAGCGTCAGTCTCTCATAGAAATCACATCGCGTGAGGCCACGACGGTTTTGTCCTGAATGTCGAGAAGCTTCCATGCTTGGAAATGTTTTGCGATGCCGAGGTGTAGTCCCCACCGTGCTCGTTGAGAGAATCGTCCTGCTCGGGCTGTGTGGGGTCTGTACTGTACCATGCAGCCGAAAACTCGAAGTAGTTTTGTGCTGCCCTGTTTTCCTGTCCACAGCAGGTTCGGTGATGCGCTGTTGGAAAGTGATGATGAGGACAGCAGGTTGCAGAGGTGGACTGCATGCGCCATTGCGTCAGGCCACAGTGTGTTGGGCAGTCTCATCCCTAGTGGCAGCCTTCGCATCGTCGTCTGCAAAGTCCGGTTCATGCTCTCTGTGACCCCTGCTGCTGGTGAGCGTAGGGTAGAGACACCAGGCGTCTGATGCCTCTTTCTGTCAGATAGCTCTTGAACCTTTGTGACTAGTACTCCATTGCCCCGTCTGACTGGTAGCTCTTGAGTTGGGAGCCCGATTCTCGTTCAGCGATGGGGAGCCACGTCGTGAAGGCTTCAAACACTTGATCACGTGACATGAGGGTGTAGTGCCAGACCTATCGCGTTGCTGCGTCGATGAACGTGATGACATAGTTATGCCCTGCTTCACTGTCGGCTCGAGGCATATTTAAGATGTTGCTGTAAACTTTTTCCATCGGTGCGTATGCAGGTGCGCTTGGATTGTGGTGCGACGGGAAGGGTTGGTGGGGAAGATCAGCTTCAAGACACGTGAAGCATCGTGCGCGGGGTCGTCGAAGCTCCTGGCCGCTCGTTGTGAGAAGAGTTTCCTTTTCTAATACTCCAGCGTGTATGGTCTGTAGTACTGTGCTGTTTGCAGGGTGTCCGAGGTGTTGATGCTAGATGTCGTCGAGAGCACGATGGCTGGGTGAGCGTTGGTACGCGTCGGTGTTGGAGAAGAACGCGATGACCGTGGCGAGACTGCGACAGACTTCTCGGGTGATGGGCATGAGTTGATCTGCTTTGGATGGCGGTCCTCGGATTGCTGGTGGTGGCGCGCGGCTGGGTCCTGCTGTTGTTACCACAGGTAATGTCGATGAAGGTGTACTTGCTGGTACTTGTCGTTCTTGACGAATGACTGCTAATGCCCGTGTTCTTTCTGCTGCAGGGATGGTGTTGTAGAACCAAAAGCCGTCTAGAGTGAAGTCGGGGTCAAGGTCCGGCGAGAGCGTCCAAGCAGCAAACGACACATTGCCATCGATGTCGGCAGTTCCGCGGTCGGGGACGAAGTCCAGCACGAAGACGCTTGACTTCAGGAGAGCGCGACCGGTGAAGAGGCCGCCCTTGCTGTGGTTAAGTCGAAACTCGTTGGCGTCCGAGTCACACTCCAGGTGAATTCCTTTCGCCATTAACTGGCTGACGCTTAGCAGATTGTATGCTAAGTTGTCGACTATGAGAACCTTGTTGAGTTGCAGTATGACGTTTGTTTCCATTGACTGAAGTTGAACAAACTCCTTGTCTGTTTGTCTTCAGGTTTTCGTTGTTGGCGATAGTGATGATGACATCGCGGTTGAGCATCACTCTTGTTGCACGAAGCGCTCCGAGGAACACATGTGTTTGGCCGCAGCAACTGTCCAAGAACCAGGTGTTTCGCCCGGTGGGTTTGGCGTTGGCGACTGCAGCATACGTGGGGTTGACTTGAAGACCTTGTGAGCGCAGTGGCGGCAGTTCTTCTTCGTCTAGAGCGTAAGTGGGTGGTGATCTGGGTGTGCAGTTGTTGATGTGCACCATGCAGTTAATAATGTTCGGTGCGCCTTGTGCAGGTGTAGAGGAGCGGCTTGGCGGATTCTCTGAGTGGAGGAGACTTGCGGGTCTGCTGGGCGATAAACTCAAGGGCGTGTGCAGTCAACCTTGGAGTGCCCGAATGTCTGACAGTTGTGGCAGAATGGCGGCACGAAGGTGAGGCCTCTGGTGTCATATCGCTTCTGCTTGTCGCGTCGATTGTAGTTGTCGTTTCTTCTGTGAGTGTAGAAGGCTAACGGTTGCTGATTGCTTCGTGGTTGTCTTTCTTCAACAGGTCCATCTCTTGTTGTTCAGCATGGAGCTCGGTGCAGAGGTGCATATCGGAAATTCGTCCGTGGGCGCGAAGAAGCGAGCGGGTGGTTCTCCATTGTGGTCCGAGCTCGGCGAGAACAAGTGTCACGGAACTTTCTTCACTGATTCTGCCTCCGCACCGAAGCAGGCGGTCGCGGAGTGTCTGGCAGCGACTCATATACTACATCGCCTTTTCCCCGGTTTTCATTTGTATTGTTGTCAACTGCTGCATGAGTCTGCTTTGTGTCATGCTGTCGTTTGCTTGGTAGAGACATTTCAGATGATGCCAGGCGAGCTCCGCGGAGTTTCCGTAGCTCCGATACGTTCTGATGCTCTGTTGCTCTTGTGGTGACAGATTTCGCAGGAGAACTGTGTACGCCAACAGCGACTGATAAGTGAAGATTTCCTGCTCCTTTGCAGTGCCATTGCTTGGAAATGGCAGGGACCCGTTGAAGTATCTGAAGAGGTGCGCGGCCTCCATCAACAGCTCGAACTGAAAACTCCAGGTAAAGAAATCGTGCCCGTTGAACGATAAGGATGTCTGCAGTTTGATGACATGTGAAAACTGCGCCTGGAGACTCAATATCTCGTTTGGTGTCTGCTGTGATGCAGCTGCTGTCGTTGAGCACGGGGTGGCATGAACTCGAATGTCCCCGGTGAAGAGTGATAAGGCGCAAAGGTAGGTGCCTGATTGTGCCTCCCGAATGATGAGTTGTCGAGGCTCATTGGTGCTTATCCCATATTTCCCCCATTGCTCTGTATTGAATGCGCAGGTGTCCTTGTCTGCTGCTGGTCAAAGTGTGACATGAAGCTGAAGAACTTTCCATAAGGTTTGGGTCCACGCCTGAAGAGGGTGAAGGGGTCACCATTTTTTGTACTCTTCCAGTTGTTTCTTGAGTAGCACCGGCCTCAGTTTGTAGTCCTGAAGTGTGTAGTCCAGAGATGCCGGGTTGAGTGTCTTGGCCGCTGGGTGAGCCCGTAGAAGACTTCTTGCCCTTGTTGTCCATGACTTGTAATTGATGAAGTTTTGATGTGCTTTGATTGTAGATAGAGCGTTGTTGCTGGGACTTTGGTCTCTGACCAGCTCTCATACCATGTTGGGCTAAGAAAAGCCCTAGGATCTTATCAAAGACTAAGTCCCACTTGTCTTAAATGCTTGAGTAGTGCAGCGGAAGAGTTGAGTAGTTGAACCCTTGCACTAGTATGTGAGAGCAAGTGATTGATTAAAAGAAACAAGCATACAGCAATATATAGAAAATAAGAGATGCAGCAGTTGTAGAATACAGTTGAAGGAACGGTTATCGAGTCGCCAGCGACCCGATTGTCGGTTCGGTTACCACCCTTGCAGTTGTAACGGTCAGTCGTAACCTCTGGTTGCAATCCTTTGAGTCCCTTCGTCCTTTCGTGTTCTTTCGTCCAACCTCTCGTGTAACCTCCATTGACTCGCGTACTCGATACGACTTTTCTCAAGTGTAGTGTTACACTTCAGAAACACCTAAGTCTTCGAGGTATTTCCAACACATATATTGTTATATAGAAGTTATACGCTAGATAGGGTATGTTCTTAGTGGGTACAACCCAAAAACTATATCTCCCCTGTTCTCCCTTGTTCTAATCATTCATTCTAGTTTTAACATGGTATTACGAGTAGGTAGGTCCACCCACCCGCTTCTGTCCTGTGCCGCTACCTACCGGACCCTCGTGCCCTAGCTGGCCCCGCGAGCCCCTACGGCCCCGTCGCGCCCCTACGGTCCCGTCGTGCCCCTAGCAGGCCCCGTCGCCCCTACAGCCCCGTCGCGCCCCTAGCAGGCCCAGTCGCGCACCTACGGCCCCGTCGCGCCCCTTCGACCCCTCGCGCCCCTAGCCGGCCCCGTCGCGCCCCTAGCTAGCCCCGTCGCGCCCCTACGGCCCGTCGCGCCCTACCACCCCCGTCGCGCTCCTATGGCCCTGTCGCTCCCCTAGCCGGCCCCGTCGCCCCTACCGGCCCCTTGCGCCCTAGCCGGCCCCGCGCGCCACTACGGCCCCTCGCCCCCCTAGCCGGCCCCGTTGCGCCCCTACCAGCCCCTCGCGTCCCTAGCCGGCCCCGTCGCGCCCTACTGGCCCCGTCGCGCTCCTACGGCCCTGTCGCGCCCCTAGCCGGCCCCGTCGCGCCCCTGCCGGCCCCTTGCGCCCCTAGATGGCCCCGCGCGCCACTACGGCCGCTCGCGCCCCTAGCCGGCCCCGTTGCGCCCCTACCGTCCCCTCGCACCCTAGCCGGCCCTCGCGCCCCTACGGCCCCTCGTGCTCCTACCCCCCCCCCCCCCCCCCCCGCCGCGTCCTCACCGGCCCCACGCGCTCTTGCCGGCCCCGCTCGTCCTAGCCGGCCCCTTGTGCCCTAGCCGGCCCCTTGCGCCCTAGCCGGCCTCGTCGCCTGAGGCGCCGAGCCGCCGAGCCGTCGTGTCCCCGAGCCGCCGAGCACCCGCACCGCTGAGCCGCCGTGCCGCCGAGCCGCAGAGCCGCGGTGACGCCGTATCCCCGAGCCGCCGCGCCACCGAGCTGCCGAGCCACCGAGTCGCTGCGCCGCTGAGCCGCTGTGCCGGTGTTACACTGTCTGATGGCGGACGCCGTTCTTCGCTTGGACGCTGAGGGGCACGCGATTGACTTCGCCGCCTGGCTCGTCGACCTCGCCGGCACCTGACAGGTCAGCGCCAGGAAGGGCACTCCCTGGCTATGCATGTTGATGGTTTGCTTCCCCCCCCCTGCGCCTGATCCCCTTCCTGTTGACCCTACCACTGCTGAGAGCGAGGCTTTTGCTGCTGCTGCGCTTGCTCGAGCTGTCTGGGATTCTCGCGACGCAGTAGCCCAGCTTGCCATTAGCCATGCCCTCCCCCTGTCTGAGCGTCCGCGCTTTACTGCTGTCGCGAACGCCAAGGACTTTCTCGTTGCAGTTGTTGAGCGTTACTCCACACCTGCTTCCGCGTTTGCTGGCCGCTTGATCCTACCCATGCTCTTCCCTGATGTTTCTGCATTCCCCACGGTCGCTGACCTCGCTACTCACCTCCGTGCACTAGAGACCAACTACCCGCTGCTAGCTTTGCCGCCCAGCTTACTGCCTTCCCCCCACCTTTCTGCGCTACCCTGTACCTCATCGCCATGTGCCTGCCTAACCGCCTAGCCACTGCCCGCGACCACTTCCTTAGTCAGCACCTGCCGACCTTACCCTGACCGCCTTTGTCACTACTCTGTATGAGATAGAGACTTGCCAGCATACTATCGCTCAATCGAGTGTGTTGCGGCAGTCCCTATCTTTCAAGGCTGTGCCCCCTCCTAGTGCACGTATGCTGACGTCTCCGCCGCAGTTGCCACGACTGCGCCCGCACCGGAGACAGCAGCTGTGGCTTACCCGCAACAGAGCCAGCGCCAGCGCCGTGGCTGACGTGGCCCCAAGGAGGACGTGGAGGTGGCGCTACTGTGGTGGTGGCGAGGACAGTGTTCTAACGAGGGGGTTGGTGCTGGTGCCCAGGAGCAGTAGCAGTCGCCGCATTCGCAGTCGTCGCAGTAGTAGCAGTCGTCGCAGCAGCAGTAGCAGCAGCCGCAGCAGCAGCCGTGGGCTCGTCTCCCGCCGGGTGGTCAGGAGCCCCTGGCGGTGGTGGTCGTTGTGGTGGCCCTCGCAGGTCGTCGTCCACTGGCAGCTTCGGTGCTGTGAGCTGCCAGTACTAGCTTCAGACCAGGCCCCTGCATGGCACGGTGTACCGCCGTTTGCCCGCTGCTTCTGCCACCTCGATGACCTCTTCCGTCGCCTCTTTGGTCCCGCCCTGGACCTCCCTGAATGGCCCAGCCTTCTGCGCCACGGTGTGCCTGTGTTTGACTTAGACATGGATCTGATTAGTTCTGCCTTGCATTCTCTGTATGCTGACGCTTTGAGTGTTTCCGGATCGTAATACTCTGTGTT
>BQMB01001159.1:0-42554 GCA_027943415.1 Closterium sp. NIES-67 | reverse complement strand
AAAGAGAGGGACGAGAGGGAAGGTCCCAAGAGAGTCCCCAACCAAGGAAACCCCATAAGCACAAAGATTCCCTCCCTATAGGAACCCCAACTTTGACATTTGTCCCTTCCCAACCAATCCATCCAAGTTGGCCACCCTTGCCAACCTAGCTTGGTTGTTCCCAACCAATTTGCAGCTGTTACAGTGAGTGACAAATTTCCCAAACCCCCAAAGGTCCCAACTCCATATAGAGTCACCCCACAACTTCACTTTGTAACCGCCGCAATTGTAACGCAAGCTCATGAACTTTGAATCTTCATAGCTTTCGCGTTCTTGCTCCGATTGAAGGGATTCTCGTTGCGTCGGAAAGATCTTCTCAAGATCTATCATCACAAAAAACCTGCTCAAACAAAAATAACACAAAACACATTCCCAAACTCCAGAACACACCACACACAAATTCTTTCACATTCAAACCACACATGCAAGTTGAAAACATGGGATGGGAGGCAGACAGAATGTGATAGCATATGATGACATCACACAACAGTTGTTGGTTGTCGCCAGGTATTTTGGAGCGCTGTTGTGTAACTTACTCTTGTTGTCCTTGGTTTGTCGTTGGCGGAGTCATGTTGTGTCATGTCTGGTTCAACTGGCTTTGCAGTGCAGATATCTCGGATTCCGCTCGTGCTTGTTCAGCACGCAGTCACGACAACTCCTGCTGGTACAACTTGTTAGTAAGACGTACTTCGTTGATTGCTCTCGCCCTTTCTTCGGCAGCCGTGGCATTAGAAAACGACAAGTCCACTATTTTGCAGAAGTTTTGGGTGGCTTTCGGCATGCCGACACTGTGAACACAGTCGTGGTTGTACGTTACTGCTGATTAACCAAGATAGTAGAAATTCAGTAAGCACAAGGCATCAACCTCCCAAAGTGTTGGTATTGCAATAGAAATAGAGTGCAAGGCTAAGGATCGTTGGCTTTGATGGCCAGGTGGAATGAAGCGCAAACAACGAGTGTCGAAAAATTTAGTAGTGAGGAAACAATACAATGAGGCAACATCAAAACAACTGGGAACCAGGATATAGCTGGACCAGGAGCACATGGTCGAGGCTCAGCAAAGCTGAGATGTGTGGTTTGTAAATTGGTGCGGAGCGTGCATATTCAGGCATGAATCTGTAAGGCGGTCAAAATGTAGGCAGCTCATCAGGAGACCACATTTGGGTGTCGCGATTTGAATTTTGTAGCAGACTGCGCTGCATCCCTGTTATAGCAGTGCACGCCTTACTAACTAAACCCTGAGAGAAGGAAATACCATTTCCTTACACCGGGTCTCTTTTGCTCTCATACAAAAGCACTGCTATAAGACGTTCCGAACCAACTCGGTAGAACACATTTCATAGCACATGAAAACATGTGAGTAAAATAATGTCAATCGCTTTGAGCTGTGAACATACATTTTTTATGTATTTCCAAGAATGTGAAGAATTCAAACTGGTGCAGTTTTCTACAAAAACAAATTCCATTGTATGCTTTTAAAATAACAAAAACACAAAATTATAGAATGTCGTGGTTGTAATAGATACGCAACCCTAAGACAATTTCGTCGACTCTTGTTTTGTTTCTGTGTGTGATACCAATGAATCCATCCGCCTTGTCCAAAACAAATCCGATGGCATATTCTGCATCGACATATGGAGAAGATGGTGTTCTGTCATGCAGAGCGTGTTGATATGCACACGGAGCCGGTTCACCAGACCCATGTTAGCATTCACATATACATCTGTGTTAGGATATATATAAACAAAGTAGCCATGCTACGGTACATGTTATATAGGGTACTATGCTTAGGTATACCCATGTGTCTTGCAGCCCCTTCATCATCTTTTCCTCCTCGTGACATGGTATCGAGCTAGGTCTCGCTCCTAGCCATCACGCTTCCGCCCTAGGTGCTACCCACTCCCCTCCCACCCTAGCTTACCTCCTTAGCCTAGATTAGGCATTAGTATGTCGCTCTAGCCTGTGCCCTAGCCTACGCTCTAGTCCTAGGCTGCTGCCCTGCCTTCGCGCTGCCCGCATTTTGCTGCCAGCCTAATCGCTCGCTGCCGCTGCCACCAACTGCTCGCTGCCTTTCCCACCAGCTTGTCGCCAGCCTGCCGCTGCCAGCTCGCCGCCAGCCTTTGGCTGCCTGCTCACAGCCACCAGCAAGGCGTACGCCACTGCCAGCTCGCTGCGGCCAGCAGCTAGCTAGCAGCTCGCCGACGCCAGCTCACCGTCAGCAGATTCCTGCCAGCTTGTTGCCTGCACACCGCCAGCAGCACACTGCCAGCTCGCCTGCTAGCCAGCCAGCTGCCAACCAGCCACCAGCGAGCCGCCAGCCAGATCCCAGCTAGCCGCCAACCAGCCGCCAGCCAGCTGCCAGCCAGCCGTCAGCCAGCAACCAGCCAGCCATCCAGCTGCCAGCCAGCCAGCCGGCAGCCAACTAGCCAGCCAGCTGCCAGCCAGCCAGCTGCTAGCCAGCCAGCTGCCAGTTCACCGCCAGCTAGCCGCCAGCCAGCCACCAGCGAGCCGCCAGCCAGCCGCCAGCCAGTCGTCAGCTAGCTGCCAGCCAGCCACCAGCCAGTTTGACAGCCAGCCGCCAGCCAGCCACCAGTGAGCCGCCAGCCAGCCACCAGCCAGCCGTCAGCTAGCTGCCAGCCAGCCACCAGCCAGTTTGACAGCCAGCCGCCAGCCAGCTGCCAGCAGCTGCTAGCTGACCACCAGCTAGTCGCAATCTAGCTACCAGCCACCTGCAAGCCAGCCGCCCGACAGCCGCCAGTCAGCTACCAGCCAGTCGCCAGCCAGCCACCACCTAGTCACCAGCCAGCCAGTTACTAGCTGGCCAGCCTGCCGCCAGCCGCTCTCCGCTGACAGCCAACCTGCCGCTAGCCGCTGCTGCCGCCAGCCTGCCACTCGCCTCTGCTGCCTCCAGCCTGCTACTAGCCGCCGCCGCTGCCAGCCTGCCCCCTTGCTGCCACTGCCGCTAGCCTGCCCCTAGCTGTCACTGTCGCCAGCCTTCCGCAAGCCGCCGCTACTGCTAGCCTGCCGCTCACTGCCACTGCCGCCAGCCTGCCGCTAGCCGCCGCTGCCGCCAGCGTGCCGCTCACTGTTGCCTGCTGCACCTGCCACCAGCCTGCTACTAGCCGCCTCTACCGCCAGCCCGCCGCTAGCTGCTTGCTGCCGCCTGCCAGCTCTTGCTCCCTGCCCGCCGCTGGCGTGCCGTCTTGTGCCTTCCAAACGCCAGCTGCCCGCCATCTGCCAGACCGCTGCTTAGGCCACAGCCGCCACTGCCGCTGCCACCGTTCGTGCCCCTGCAGCCACTAGCACCTCCCACTAGTCTACTCCTCATTTCAGGGGTTCCTCGCCACCTCCCCTGCCGGCATGACGACCTCGTCGGGATCTGTTCTTCAGGGGGTCGCCAAAGACCTGGTGGTCGGCTTTGCTATCTAGCTTCTCGCTCTCCGCCAGCAGCTGGTGCGCCAACGTGTGGACTGCATGCTACTGGTGGCCCACATTACTGGTGAGCTGCCTTCCCCCCACCCCGTCCTGAGTCCCTGGCCTCCGACGAGACGTTGGCGCAGCGTAAGGCGTACGCAGCTGCCTGAACTGCCTACACCAACTGGCAGGCTTGCGACGCTGCTGCTGCCATCACCCGCTTGCTGCCGGTGGAGGAGCAGGCGCGTTTCGAGTCACAGGAGACAGCGAAGGACCTTTGGGATGCTGCTGTTGCCTACTACTTGTCCCTGTCCTCTGCCGCCCTCAGCTGCCTCCTCTTTTGGTGCCTCTTCCTTGACCCGACCTCCTTCCCTATGCTCGCCAACCTCGTTGTACACCTCCGCAACCGTGAGGTACACTACAGGGCTGCTAGCCTTGAGCCACAGCAACAGCAGTGGTGGGGTCCTGAGAGTGTTGGGCTCGGTGGAGGCCTTGGAGGTTGCGCCCTGGGGTAGTCATTGCTCTGGGGCACATGTTGTTTCTCTGGGGGCTTGGGGGTCTGGGGGCTTGGGGGTCTAGGCCCCCTATTGTGTGGGAGCCTCTGCTATGTGTAATCTATGCTCCTTGTCAGCCCCTGCTGAGACGGCCCCCTCCTTTACTCTGGAATCATGCACGTCACACTGCTTCTTTCGAGACTGTACTGCACTCACACCGCCTCTTGCATTGGTTTCTGTCTCCCTTGCTGACTCGCCAGCCGCGATCGTTGCTCGCAGTACCACGACTCTCCGCTGTCCAACTGTCTTGTCTAGCTCCCTTACCGGCTTGGTTATCTCCACGTTTTCCATGAAATTGGTTGGTGTCGGCCAAATCCAGGACCCTGGCATCACCACTACGTTCCCGGGATACAAGCGATATGCACCTTGTATGGACACGGCTGTCTTGCCACCATTAACCACAAACCTGTGTCTGATCTCTTCACATTGCACACAGAGTCTCCCCAGGTAGCTGTGACCATCCAGATGTCGCTCTCACCCACCCGGCACTCCTGTGGCACCACCGCTTGGGTCACCCTATTCTACAACGTCTGCGTCACACGGCACACCACGGTCTAGTCGCTCGTCTCTCCGCGTCGCTCCCTTCCCTCCCCAGCATGCACCTCTTACGTCGAGGGCTTGCAGCACACCGCCCCTCACTCCTCGTTTTTTCCCACCATTGCTCCCCAATAGACTGCGCACATGGACCTCTAAGGCCCCGCTCCGGTCCAGGGACCTCGCGGAGAGCGCTACTTCCTGATTGTCATTGACAACTTCCGGTTCACCACAGTTTTCTCGTTGGAGCGGAAGGCCGATGTGCCTGACGCCCTCCTCCCGTAGCTCCATGCCGTCCACGCCCGGCGCTCCCTACCTGTGCTCTGTCTTCACTCCGACCGTGGTGGCGAGTTCATGTCAGGTCGTCTAGATCAGTTTTATTGTGCGAAGGGCATCACCCAGACGTTCACCCTTCGAGACTCGCCGCAGCAGAATGGGATAGCTGAGTGATGCATCGGCTTCGTCATGGAGGTGGCCCACATCTCCATGGTCCATGCCGGTGCCCCCCATTTTCTGTGGTCGTGCGCTACGTGGCTCACCAGCTTAACCTGTAGTCACGCTTCTCGTAGCCACAATTCTTGGTGGCCCTCCTCTGGACTGCATCTTCCAGTGACACGTCTGGGGCTACCTGGCTCACGACTGCGCCCCCGGCGCGGACAAGCTCTTAGCCTGCACCGTCCCTGATGTCTTCCTCGGTTTCCCGCTTGACGCTCTTGACTGGCATTTCTACCACCTGGGACAACACCGCTTCTTTCACTCTTGTGGCGTTATGTTTGACGAGTCTGTCTCCTTTTACGCTTACTTCCCTCACCGTGGCACTTGTATTCCTCCTTCACCGCTCTTTCTCACTCCTGCACCACCTGTCGCTCCCCTCCCACCCCGCCCGGCCCTATCTAGTGTCTCTCACGTCACTCCCCTCCCCTTGGTTGGGCATGTGGAGGATTCTGCTAACAATGGAGACCCCATGGCTGGGGGTGCACCTGCCATAGTTGCGATGCCCCTCCCCCCAGCCCCGGTGCCCAAGGCACCACAGCAGCCTCCCCCGCTGCCGCAGCAGCAACAACAGTAGCAGCAGCAGCAGTAGTGGCCGGGGATTGTGGACAATGGGGGTGCTTGTCCTGAGGGTGGTGACTTTGGGGGTGTTGTTTTTGGGGGTGCTCGGTTTGGGGGTGCTATTCTAGGGGGTGCTGGCTCTAAGAGTCCAGGCGGTAGCAGTAGTAGAGCTGGGGGTTCTGGCGTGGGCCGAGATTAGAACCAGCCGCAGCCACAGTCTGCCCTTTGTCTCATTGGCCTTTCCTCTAGTTCCCTTGATCGTTCGCTCGTCCCTCCTGCCGCATCTCCCCTCCAACCTGATCCTGTATACGTTTTCCCCCTCGCTCTCCTCCATCCCCTGTCCTGTCCCCCATTGCCCCCCTACCCCACTGGGTGCGTCGTCCCCCTAATGGTCGTCCTGTGTCTCCTCATGCTCGTGTCCACCCCATGCTTCTTCGTTCTCGTGCTCCTTCAGTCCCCGTCCTAATGCTCCCTCCCCAGTAGTCCCTCCCCCTGTCCTTTGCTCGTCCCTTTGACTCTACTCGCAATGCTCATCCAGTCGTCTCCCGCTTGCTTGCGTCGCTTATCATTGACCCTACTGCTCTTCCTGAGAGTGTCTCTACCCTAGTCATTGCTGTCAATGACTTTGTCCCTAGCCATCGCCTTGACTACGCTTCTACTTTGGTCTCTGACCCTACCTGTCCTCCGTCCGTCGCGGGTGCATCTGCCCTTGGCAGTTGTTACGATTAAAGACAGAGTCTAGGTGTACTGAGGAGCTATAATTACGCATAATATAAATCCGAGCATGTGGACAAGAATGTCGTCCCCACAAGAAACGTCGGCGACGAAAAACTAACAGTTGGAATTTAGCAAAACTCGATATGTTTTAGCTCTTAATCTCACCCATGGTTCCCAATTTGAGTCATGACGATTAATGGAGTATCCGCGATGCTACGGCTTTCGACGCACAGTGGGGTAAGCTGTAGGAGAACTTAACTCAATCTCACAAGGAATAAGAGGAGCAAGAAAGACGTTGGAAGGGAAGAGAGGGATGAGGAGAAGGTCCCAATAGAGTCCCCAACCAAGGAAACCCCAAAAGCACAAAGATTCCCTCCTGATAGGAACCCCAACTTTGACCTTTCTCCCTTCCCAACCAATCCAACCAAGTAGGCCACGAGTTCGCCGGCCCCCTCGCTCGCTAGCCCCGCGCTCATTGGCCCTGTGCTCACTGGCCCTGCGCTCGCCGGCCCCGCGCATGCTGGCCCCGCGATCGGTGGCCCCGCGCTTGCCGGCCCTGTTCTCGCTGGCCCCACGCATGCCAGCCCCTCGCTCGGCGGCCCCTAGCTCACCGGCCCCCAGATCCGCTGTCTCCAGCTCTGCTGGCCCCAGCTCCCCCGGCCCCAGCTTCGGCAGCCCCAGCTTCATTGGCCCTTGCCCGCGTTGCCTTTACGCCGTCGAGCCGCAGTGCCATCATGCTTCTGAGTTGCCGCGCCGCTGGGCCGCAATGCCCCCATGACGCCGTGACGTTGTGTCGCTGAGCCGCCGAGCCGCTCTGCTGCCCCGACTTTCTAACCTTGGCTCCCCTCTTAGCCGGCGCTCCAGCCGGCTGTCTCCACCAATCTACACCGCACTCCACCACGCTGCACCGTACTCCACCGCTCTCAACCAAAATCCATCGCTCTCCACTGCTCTCCGCCGCGTTCCTCCCCCCTCCAGCGGCAGGTAGCTGCACAAACCGTGGTGATGGCGGAGTCTGTTTTCTGCCTGGACGCGGAGGGTTGGGTAATTGATTTTGAGGCGTGGCTCATTGACATTTGTCACCAGCTGACCGGTCAGAGCTTGGACGGCTTCTCCCTGGCCGTCCATGTCGACGGTAAGCTCCCCTGCCCCGCCTTGCCTGCTGCCTTCCCTGACGCCCCCATGGTTGCTGAGCGTGAGGCCTTTGCCACTGCTGAGCTTGCCCACGCTGTCTGGGAGTCATGCGACGCAGTGGCACAGCTTGCCATCAATTACGCCCTCCCCCTGTCTGAGCGTCCCCGCTTTCCCGCTGTGACAAATGCGAAGGAGTACTTAGATGTGGTCATTGCGCGCTATTCCACTCCCTCCTCCGCCTCTGCTGGCCGTCTAATCCTTCCCATGCTATTCCCTGATCTTGCGTCCTTCCCCACTATCGCTGAGCTTGCCACCCATCTCCGTGCGCTTGAGACTAGCTACCGCGCTGCTAGCAGTGAGGCACTGCTCACTGCATTCCCCCCGCCGCTTTGCGCTACCCTTTAATTCATTGCCACACACCTCCCTGACTGCCTTGCCACTTCCAACGACCATTTTCTTAGTCAGCACCCAGGTGACCTCACCCTTACCGCCTTTGTCCGCGATAGAGACCCGCCAGTGCACTATCGCTCAATCTAACGGTATTGCGGCGGTCCCTATCTTCCAGGGCTGTGCTTCCTCCCAGTGCGCTTGCTCTGACATTTCTGCCGCTGTCGCTAAGACAACCCCTGCTGCCCAGACTGCCGCTGTGGCCTCAGCGCAGCCGTGTCAAAGTAAGGGCCGCCACCTCAAGGGGTGGCGTGGTGGAGGGAAGGGTGGCGGGAGTGGTGGGGATGGCGGATGGTGTCCGTATCTTTGAGCTGGATATGGATCAGATTAGGTCTGCTATGTATGTCATGCATGCGGATTGTTAGGATTAAGGACAGAGTCTAGGTGAACTTAGGAGCTAGAATTACTCAAAATATAAATCCGAAATTCTGGACAGAAAAGTCGTCTTCACAAGAAACGACGTCGACAAACAACTAGCCGTTGGAATGTCGCGAAACTTGGATATGTTGTAGCTCTTAATCTCAGCTACCGTTCCCAATTTGAATCATGTTGATTGATAAAGTATTCGCGACGCTATGGCTTTCGACGCACTAGGGGGTAAGCTGTAGGAGGAGAACTTAACTCAATCTCAAAGGTTCAATCAAAGTTCAAGAATCTCACAAGGAATTAGAAGGAGCAAGAGAAAGGTTGGGATAGGAAGAGAGGGATGAGAGGGAAGGTCCCAAGAGAGTCCCCAACCAAGGAAAACCCCATAAGCACAAAGATTCCCTCCCTATAGGAACCCCAACTTTGACATTTGTCCCTTCCCAACCAATCCATCCAAGTTGGCCACCCTTGCCAACCTAGCTTGGTTGTTCCCAACCAATTTGCAGCTGTTACAGTAGAGTGACAAGTTTCCCCAACCCCAAAGGTCCCAACTCCATATAAAGTCACCCCACAACTTCACTTAGTAACCGCCGCAATTGTAACGCAAGCTCATGAACTTTGAATCTTCATAGCTTTCGCGTTCTTGCTCCGATTGAAGCGATTCTTGTTGCGTCGGAAAGATCTTCTCAAGATCTATTATCACAAATACCTGCTCAGACAGAATAACACAAAACACATTCCCAAACTCCAGAACACACCACACACAAATGCTTGCACATTCAAACCACACATGCAAGTTGAAAAAACATGGGATGGGAGGCAGACAGAATGTGATAGCATATGATGACATCACACAACAATCTCCCCCTCTGGCTGCCAACCATCATCGACCATACCACATCTCAAGCATGCATACTCAATGCACACTCATCCCAGCAAGCTTCATGCCCTTCCAATGATCCGCCTCCGCCAGACGCTTGGTGAAAATATCTGCTGCCTGCTGATGGGTCTTCACTATCTCCAGCCGCACCTCCTTATCAAGGAGTCTCCTCACCCAATGCCACTTAGGCCTTATGTGTTTTGTCAGCCCATGCAGACAAGCATTCTTGGCGAGCTTCACAGCGGACTCATTGTCACAAAACACAACTGTCGGCTTCTCCTGACCAACTCCCAACTCCTCCAACAAACGCCTTAGCCACACTACTTCCTTGGCCCCATGGTGTAAGGCCATGTACTCAGTCTCACATGAGGACAATCCCACCTCATTCTGCTTCTTGCTGCGCCAGCTCACAGCACCACCTCCTAGCAAGCACACATAACCCCCAATGCTGGTGCCATCCGCTTTCACTGAGTTGAAGCTAGCGTCAGTATAGCAACTCAAGAGCATCTCTCCACTCTTCACATCTGCAGCACCTCTCTGCAACCGCTGCCTCACTCCACTGTACTCCAATCCCACTGATGCCGTAGCGCTCACATAGCGGACCAACCTCTTGGCCGCTTCCAGCTGCTCATGACTAGGGCGTGAGACCACACTAGCCAATCGTGATGTAGCAAATGCAATGTCAGGCCGTGTATGATTTGCAGCATAATTCAGCGACCCAACCATCGAATGAAACAGCTTCCTGTCACTATCACCCACTACCTCCTCATCAGCACATGGCTCCACAGTAAACCCTGAAGGTAGTGGTGTTGCTGGCTTTCCCCCATCTTGCAGCCCATACTTCTCAGCCAGCCCCTCACAGTACTTCCTCTGGTGCAACCTCAGCACACCCTTTTCCACATCTCTCTCCACGTGCATCCCCAAGTAGTACTTCGCCTCACCCATCTTGGAGCACTTAATGTCCTTAATATTGCTCTGATACCACTTGTTAGGATGAAGGACAGAGTCTAGGTGAACTTAGGAGCTAGAATTACTCAAAATATAAATCCGAAATTCTGGACAGAAAAGTCGTCTTCACAAGAAACGACGTCGACAAACAACTAGCCGTTGGAATGTCGCGAAACTTGGATATGTTGTAGCTCTTAATCTCAGCTACCGTTCCCAATTTGAATCATGTTGATTGATAAAGTATTCGCGACGCTATGGCTTTCGACGCACTAGGGGGTAAGCTGTAGGAGGAGAACTTAACTCAATCTCAAAGGTTCAATCAAAGTTCAAGAATCTCACAAGGAATTAGAAGGAGCAAGAGAAAGGTTGGGATAGGAAGAGAGGGATGAGAGGGAAGGTCCCAAGAGAGTCCCCAACCAAGGAAAACCCCATAAGCACAAAGATTCCCTCCCTATAGGAACCCCAACTTTGACATTTGTCCCTTCCCAACCAATCCATCCAAGTTGGCCACCCTTGCCAACCTAGCTTGGTTGTTCCCAACCAATTTGCAGCTGTTACAGTAGAGTGACAAGTTTCCCCAACCCCAAAGGTCCCAACTCCATATAAAGTCACCCCACAACTTCACTTAGTAACCGCCGCAATTGTAACGCAAGCTCATGAACTTTGAATCTTCATAGCTTTCGCGTTCTTGCTCCGATTGAAGCGATTCTTGTTGCGTCGGAAAGATCTTCTCAAGATCTATTATCACAAATACCTGCTCAGACAGAATAACACAAAACACATTCCCAAACTCCAGAACACACCACACACAAATGCTTGCACATTCAAACCACACATGCAAGTTGAAAAAACATGGGATGGGAGGCAGACAGAATGTGATAGCATATGATGACATCACACAACACGGATGACTCTAGTGTGACTAGACCTTATAACCATGTGTTGCCTAGTGTAGGTGTGCCCCCTGTGTGTAGTCTAGGCTCCCCTTCTGCGTCAGGAGTAGGACCACCTGCCTTGTTTAGCCTCTGCTCGACTCTAGCTCCTCCGCCTGTGGACGCTACCGCTGCGCTCTCTTTCATGCTCGACTCTGGTGCGTCTACTTGCTTCTTTCGCGACCACTCTGCGCTCACGCCGCTTGCTGCCCCTACCGCTCTAGTGCTTATTCACCCCTCCTCAGGTCTGGCAATTGCACGTAGCTCCACTACCCTTCCCTGTCCGGCGGTTCCCTCGTGCTCTCTTACAAGCTTGCCCATCCCCTCGTTCTCCAGAAACCTAGTTGGTGTCGGCTGTCTTCAGGACCTCGGCATCACCACTATGTTCCCCGAACATGAGCGGTACATGGTCTGCACCAAGGCCACCAATAGTGCCCTTCTCACCATGTTCCCCCAGGACCTGGTGTCTGGCCTGTTCCCCCTAGACACCGCGTCCCCCTCGGTGGGAGCGTCCTCCCAGGTCGTCGCACCCTCCCAGGTTGCTATGGCTTGCTCGTGTTGGTCGCTCACCCACCCGTCGCTGCTGTGGCACCACTGCTTAGGTCACACCATACTCACCCATCTGCATCACATGTCCCATTACGGTCTTGTCTCAGGTCTCCCTGCATCACTCCCTCCCCTCGCTTCTTCTCCTGCGCTGCTGTTCATGCCCTGCATCGAAGACTGGCTGCGCCATGCTCGTCACTCCTCCTCTCTTCCCCATACCACTACACCTGGACGTCTAGGGCCCAGCCCCTGTCCCGGGGCCGCATCGAGAGCGTTACTTTCTAGTGCTTGTTGACGACTTGGCCAACTCTGTCATGTGGAGGGCAACTCCCCTTTGTACACCCTGCCGGACTCTCCGCAGCAGAATGGGGTTTCGCCGACCCTCCTCTAGACCGGGTCCCCTGGTGAAGCGTCTGCGATTCACGTCGGGGGCTGCCTTGCTCATGTTCTTGCCTCTGGCATGGACAAGCTTACTGCCTGCACCGTCCCTTGTGTCTTCCTTGGTTTCCCCCTGGACGTGTCTGACTAGCTTTTTTACCACCCGCCGTCTCACCGTCTCTTTCACTCTCATGACATCACTTCTGACGAGTCCGTCTCGTTCTACACCCGCTTTCCCCACTGAGGTCTCCCAGTCACCCTGCCTCTGTTCCTGGTTCCCACTCCCCCAGTAGCCCCTACTTCTCTTCCTCCCCATCTTGCCCTGTCTGGTGTGTCTCACGTCTCTCCCCTCCTGTTGGTTGTCCCGGTAGAGGATTCGGCTTACTCTGGGGGCCATGCAAGTCCATTCTCACTGCCTCTCTCCGCCCAGGTGTCTCCTCTTCCGCCATCGCAGCAGCCGACGCCATCGCCACCGCAGCAGCAGCCGTTGTCGCCGACATTGCAGCCAGCGCAGCAGCCACAGTCGCCGCCGCCGGAGGGGTCCACGAGCTCTCGGGTTGCGGGCGTTGAGGAGGGTGCAAGTCCTGGGGTTACTGATGTGGCTCATCTTGATGGTCCTGGGTGTGGCACCGGCTCTGGAGAGGGTTCTCTTTTTGGGGGTGTTGGCGTGGAGCGTCCCGGAGGTAGCCATGCTGCAGCAGGAGGTTCTAGTGTCAGTACAGAACAACAGCAGCAGCATTCGCCGCCGGTGTCCGCCCTTCCCCTTCTCGGTCTTCCCTCCCCTGACCCACCCGATTGCGCCTCCCCTGCCGCCGCCTCCCCCGCCTATCTATGGCCCATTGTTTCCTCAGTTCCTCTCAGGGTCACTACTTTAGCCTTGGTGCAGGCGCTGTCTCGTGGAGGTCCACCCGCTCATCGTCGGTTGCACAGACTAGCTGCGAGGCTAACATCTACGCTGGTGCCATGGCGGCACAGGAGCTCCGCTGGCTGCCATTCCTACTCATAGACTTAGGTGAGCGGCCTAACTTTGCCCCAGTCTTATACGCTGACAACAGGGCCATGATCCTCTTGTGTCAGGAGCCTCGACTGGAGGGCAGAGCGAAGCACGTCCAGCTGTGGTACTTCCTCCTGCTCGAGAAACAGCAGCATCGACGCCAGGCCCGCGTAGTTCACTTGGCCTCTGGTGCCAACACAGCTGATATCTTTACTAAGGCGTTTGCGCCTAAAGATCATCAGCGGCACTGTGTACGGCTTAGTCTAGTTCCAGTAGCTCCTCACTTGCTAGGACCTTGATTGTGTACTTCTCTTATTATATTCTCCTGACTAACCTTGTGGCTTTTGCTCCAGTGGCTGGAGTACAAGTGCCACCCTAGTTTGCTCGTCTTGTTTGTACTCTTCTGACTGGTCTTCATACCATTGCCTCAGAGGTTGGACTAGTAGTGCCACCCTGAGTTTCGTGTCTCTTGCCAGGCACCACCCCTTGTCTAGCCTAGGGGGTGTGTCAAAATATATTTGTGTATGTTGTAGGCCAGATAGGTGCATGCTCATAGAGGGTACTGCACTATAGCACAAAACCTCTCTGTATGGCACAATCTAGTTCATTCCGTTATTCTAACACTCGGCACCTAATGCCCCCCCTATAGAATTTGTAGGGTTGTTATTTCTACAATGGAAACCTGAGTGGATTTTTTGTTTTACACATTTCTTGAACCCCTTGTACATGCAATGCCCCCTCCTACAGTATCAATGTGGTGGGAAGATAAGGGAAAAAAAAGGTGGGGGTGGGGGGGGGGGGGAGGGGGGTATATCTTATCTCATACAGCTCTAAAAACTGATCTTATAAATGGGAAATCCTAATACAAGACATAGCATCATCTATTCTATGGGGGTCTTATATCCAGGCTTTTAAGGCAGGTTGTGGGGTGTGTGAAAGGACAGACTCTAGCCGTTGGGGACTTAGAGCATGTTCCTACGAGCCTCTTCCCAGGCAACCTCTTCTCTGACTCACGCGCGAGCTTGAGAGCGTGTTTCCAGGACCCTTTTTTGGAATATTCCCGTTTCATAATTCCGTTCCAATGCTCTCAACCACATAAAAATAGCTGGCCTAAAAAAATTACTGTGCACATCTACGCTTGTCCGAAAATATGTTCGTCTGAAAAGAGGTTTTAAATGTTAAATTATATAAATATAATTGTAGGCTTGGTAGGTTTTACTGAATCCTATTGTAGAGAGGACTACCCCCTTTCTTGTATCTCCTTCTCTTCTATTCCAATCACTCTCTTCTCTTGATATTTCCCTCCTAGCACCTAAAACCTCTCGCCATTCCATGGCAGCTCTTCCTAGCTAGCTTATTTTAACATTGTTTCAGAGCAGGAGGTCCGCTCTGCAGGGCCGCCTCCTCACGCTTCTGCTGCGCACTCCTTCCACTCTTGTTACTTCCGCGCCACCGTCGCGGCCGTATCGTGCTGCCATGGCAGCTTCGTCGTGCTGCCAGGGCAGCCTCGATGTGCTTCCGTGGCTTCTATGGCACATCGTGGCGGCTTCATCATGGCGCCGTGCCGCCGTCGTTAGTCAGTGCACGGGCGCCAGTGGGTTGCGCATCGGTTTAGGCAGCAGGTTGCAAGCCCTCACTCCAGCTCGCCGCACCTCCCTAGCGTGTCGTGTCGGACCCAGCTAGCCTCGTCGGACCCAGCTCGCCACATCGGTCCCAGCTCTCCGCTCCGGACCCAGCTCGCCGTGTCGGTCCCAGCTCGCAGCATCGGTCCCAGCTTGCCACGCCAGCTGGCTCCGCCCTGCCGCAGCTCAAGGGTGCCTAGCTCCTTCATTCCCTGCAGTCACCTCTGCTACAAGGAATGGGGGTGCTAGGCTTAGAGGTGTTGCATGTGGGGTGGGCTTATGCAGGCCAAGGTAGCGGCGCAGCTCTCCTAGGACAGTGCAGGTGTGTCTCCTCAGCAGCTCGGCCTTCACGGAGGCCAGCGCATCTCTGTCAGCAGTAGCAAAGACCAGGTCATCTACGTAGACAGGGATGTAGAACGGAGTCCAGCCAGCACGAACGAAGAGCGAGAGGTCTGCAGAGGATGGAAACAACCGCAGGTCAGCTAGTGTAGCACGCAGCATGTCGTGCCAATCACGGGGCGCCTGTCGCACGCCGTAGACCAGGCATCGAAGGAGCCACTAGGTCCCAGAGGGGAAGGTACCGGTGACGCCCTGCGGTCGACGCAGGTAGACCTGCTCATGTAGGCTGCCCTAAAGAAAAGCAGTGGAGAAGTCGAGGGAGTGGAGCTCGTAGTCACGATGTGCTGCTACGTATAGCAGCGCCCCAAGAGTAGTCATCTTCGGGGTTAGGGCGAAGGTCTGAAAGAAGTCCACCCCCTCACGCTGACTGAAGCCTCTAACCATGTAGCGCACCTGGAATACAGGCGGCTCTCCAGGAGGGCGCTTCACCTTGAAGAGCCACCGGCCCTCGACTACGTTCACCCGAGGTGGGGAAACTGCGTTGACGTAGGTGCCGGTGGATCTCCAAGATGCCATCTCCTACTCCATGGCAGCTATCCACGGAGAGGCCCAGGGTCACGAGGTGGCCTCAGCGGAAGTGCGAGGGGTCCATATGTCAAAGGCGTCTAGGTCACCCTTTGGAACTAGCAGCATGGAACAGATGGAGAGCAACCTCGAACAGAAAAGCAAGCTCGTACTGCCTGTACCAGGGCAGAACGTCACTGCCAAGGGCAGGAACACCCCCGATGGACGGAGGGCAAGTAGTACTAGAGACCAGAGCTGTGGCGTAGTCAACGCAGCGGGTAGAGGCGAAGTCAGCGACATCAGCGACAAGAGCGTCAAGACTCGAGACAGGAACAGACAGGTTGGTAACGAGGAAGGCAAGGACCGGAGGAACAAGAGGATGCACAGCACGAAGGTATTCACACAGAGGGGGAGGCATGACATGTTGGAATTAAGGACAGAGTCTAGGTGAACTTAGGAGCTAGAATTACTCAAAATATAAATCCGAAATTCTGGACAGAATAATCGTCTCCACAAGAAACGTCGTCGACAAAACACTATCCGTTGGAATGTCATGAAACTCTGATATTTTGTAGCTCGTAATCGTAGCTACCGTTCCCAATTCGAATCACGTTGATTGATGGAGTATTCGCCACGCTTTATCTTTTGAAGCATGGAGGGGTAAGCTGTAGGAGAAGAACTTAACTCAATCTCAAACTTCAATGAATGTTCAAGAATCTCACATGGAATTAGAGGAGCAAGAGAAAGGTTGGGATAGGAATAGAGGGATAAGAGAGAAGGTCCCAAGAGAGTCCCCAACCAAGGAAACCCCATAAGCACAAAGATTCCCTCCTTATAGGAACCCCAAATTTGACCTTTGTCCCTTCCCAACCAATCCAACCAAGTTGGCCACCCTTGCCAACCTAGCTTGGTTGTTCCCAACCAATTTGCAGCTGCTACAGTAGAGTGACGAATTTTCCCAACCCTCAAAGGTCCCAACTCCATAGTGAGTCACCCCACAACTTCACTTTGTAACCGCCGCAATTGTAACGCAAGCTTATGAACTTTGAATCTTCATAGCTTTCACGTTCTTGCTCCGATTGAAGGGATTCTTGTTGCGTCGGAAATATCTTCTCAAGATCTATCATCACAAATACCTGCTCAAACAAAATAACACAAAACACATTCCCAAACTCCAGAACACACCACACACAAATTCTTGCACACGTTCAAACCACACATGCAAGTTGAAAACATGGGATGGGAGGCGGACAGAATGCGATAGCATATGATGACATCACACGACACGACACAGAGCGACGACGGGGGAGGAGACGGGAGGAGGGGAGTACGAAACACGTGGGAACGAAGCAACATAGGGTGAGAACGTAGAACAGGAGAGACACGATGAGCACGAGAGGGACGGCGAGACCAGACGTGCGATGGAGGCATCGGGTCAGAAGACAGAGGAGGAGACATAGGGGGGAAACGAGGCTCGAAACAAGCCGGGGATGAGTCCGGCGGAGAAAACATAGGAACGTGGACAGGTAGCGGATGAGGCGGCGGCGGAGGCGCAGGCGAGCGCTCACGGGAGGGAAGGCCGAGCAGATGAAGTGCGGACGCCGGCGGCGACTGCTGCTGCAGCTGCTCGACGCCGACACATGGACCTTCAGCCGCACCGCAGCCACCTTCGGAGCACTCCACTCCAGCACCCCTAGAGCGAGAACCCTCTCCAGCACCGGTGCCACCCTCGAGCCCACCAGGACAAGCCATGACAGGAACCCCAGGACTAGCACCCTCCTCAATGCCAGCACCCCCAGAGTCCACGAATGGGTGCTGCTGCTGCGACGGCGGCGGCCGCCGCGGTGGAGGCGGCGGTGGCGGCGGCGTCGTCTGTGACGGCGGGGGAGGAAACACCGTAGGAGAGACAAGTAGCAAGAATGGCGCCGCAGGACCACCAGAGTCAGCCGACTCCTCGACCGGGACAACCGACGGGAGGGGAGTGATGTGAGACACACCAGACGGAGCAGGACGGGGAGGAAGGTGAGCAGGGGCTACCGGGGGAGTGGGGACCAGAAACAGGGGAGGGAAACTGGGAGACCTCGGTAGGGAAAGCGGTGGTAAAAGGAGACAGACTCGTCGAAAGTAGCATCACGGGTGTGAGAGTACGACCCCGTTACACCACTTGTTCCTTTCCCTATTTCCTTTCTATTCCATTCCTCTTTTTATCTCATCTCATTTGGTTTCCTATTCTCCATTTTCCATTATCCTTTAGTTTATCCTGTTAGTATCATTATATCACCGACCAGGCTCGGGATGTACTGGTACGCTATATCTAGCATAATCCTGCCGTAATCCCTTAAAGCCAATAGCCTCACGTGGCTATACTCTGGGTAATTCTTTTTTCTAGAAGGGTCTATTCCCTTGGGATAGGATAAACCTGGTTACCTGGTTCCTCGACACATTCAATGCTGTGACAACGGAAGTGAAAGAAGCGGTGAGAGGATGGGTGGTAAAAGTGCCTGTCACAGGAGTCCAGGGGGAACGAGGGGATGTGCAGGCGTGTAAGAGTGCCTGACGAGACCACCGGAGAGGGAAGGGTGGTGGAGCTACGGGCAACTACCGGATCGGAGGAGGGGTCTGCAACTGCGACGGTGGAAGGGGCGGCAAGCAGCATAAGGGAAGTTTGGTCGTGGAAGAAGCAGATACACGCACTGGAGTCAAGCGTGAAGGAGAGCAAAGGGCTGCCGGCGGAGGGGCTAGTGTAGAGCCTAGGCTAAACAAGGCACACGGTCCTACGCCTGACGTAGCAGGGGAGCCTAGACTACACACAGTGGACACACCTACGCTAGGCAACACTGGGAAAGAGGGTCCAATTACACTAGAGTCATCAGCAAACATGACAGACATAGCATTCCTAATTTTCTCCATGTCAAGCTCAACCGGCCCCTCGCACCCAACCGGCCCCTCGTGCCTAGCCGCCACCCCTCGAGCCCGACCCGGCCCCTCGCGCCGTCCCCGGCCCCTCGCGCCGTAGCCAACCCCTCGCGTCCTAGCTGGCTCCTCGCGCTGTTGCCAACCCCTTGTGCCTAGCCGGCCCCTCGCGCCCTAGCCGGCCCCTCGCGTCCTAGCCGGCTCCTCGCGCCGTTGCCAACCCCTCGTGCCCAGCCGGCTCCTCACGCCCAGCCGGCCGAGCACGCCCAGCTGGCCCTTCGTGCACTAGATGGCCCCTAGTTCCCTAGCCGGCCCCTCGCGCCCAGCCGCCCCCCTCGAGCTTAGCTGGCCCCTTCTCGCTCCGCTGCCGGTCCCTCTACCGCCTAGCCGGCCCCTACCACTAGTTCGCCCCCCCCCCCCTTTTGCGCACCCTCCGGCTCTGCGCGCGCTCGGTCTCTGTTCCCGAGAGTCCTGCCGCCACGTCACTGTCTCGCCGTGCAACTGAGTGCCTATATCCCTGTGCCACTGCGCCGCAGTGTCCCCGTGGCGCTGTGCCACTGTGTCCCGGTGCTGCTGAGGTTTCGCGATGGCAGACGCCATGCTACGTCCGGACGCAGAAGGGCACGTGATTGACTTCGCCGCCTGGCTTGTCGATCTTCGTCGGCACTCCTTGGCTATGCATGTTGATGGCTTGCTTCCCCGCCCCTCCGGACCTGATCCCCTCCCTGCTGATCCCACCACTTCTGAGAGTGAGGCCTTTGCTGCTGCTGCGCTCGCTCGCGTTGTCCAGGATTCTTGCGATGATGTTGCGCAGCTTGCCATTAGTCATGCGCTTCCCCTATCTGAGCGTCCCTCCTTCACTGCTGTAGCAAACGCCAAAGACTTCCTAGATGAGAGGTTGCACATTGCTCCACGCTTGCCTCCGCCTCAGCTGGACGCTTGATCCTCCCCATGTTCTTCCCTGAGCTCTATGCTTTCCCCACTGTCGCTGATCTCGCCACTCACCTCCGTGCACTAGAGACTAGCTATCGCGCTGCTAGCACTGCTGCGGAGCTCACTGCCTTCCCCCCGCCGTTCTGCACTACCCTGTACCTTATTGCCATGCGCCTGCCTGACCGCTTAGCCACTGCCCGCGACCACTTCCTTAGCCAGCACCCTGGTGACCTCACCTTGACCGCTTTTGTCGCTGCCCTTTCTGAGATAGAGACTCGCCAGCGCCCTATCGCTTAGTCGAGCGGTGTTGCGGCAGTCCCCATTTTTCAGGGCTATGCTCCCTCCCAGTGCACATACGTTGACGTTTCCGCTGCGGTCGTTACTGCTGCTCCTGCCGCTCAGGCAGCAGTGGCGGCCTTCCCGCAGCAACAACGATAGCTCCTTCCCGCAACAACAATGCTGCGGCCTTCGTCTGCCGCTACTGCTTCGCTGTCCTTCACACTTGACTCCGGTGCGTCTGCCTGCTTCTTCCGCGACCACGTTGCGCTTACGCCGCTTGCCACGCCTGCTGCTGTCGCACTTGTTGACCCCTCCTCTGGTCCTGTACTTGCTCACAGCTACACTACCCTTCCCTGTTTAGCGGTCCCCTCGGGTTCCCTTACAGGCCTGCACATCCACTCGTTCTCCCGGAACTTAGTCAGTGTTGACTGTCTTTAGGGTTTTGGCGTCACCACTACATTCCCGGGTCACGAGCGGTACGCCGTCTCTACCGAGGCCACCTCAGGTTCCCCCCTTGCGACGTTCCCTCGGGACCCGGTGTCTGGCCTCTTTACGCTGGACACTACTTCCGCTCCGTGCTCGTGTAGGTCGCTCACTCACCCGTCGCTTCTGTGGTACCGCCACCTAGGTCACCCCGCGCTCCCGCTTTTGCGTCACATGTCCCAGCACGGTCTCATCCTAGGTCTCCCTGCGTCGCTTCCTACCCTCCCTCCCTCGCTAGCGCCGCCGTGCATGCCCTGCGTCGAGGGCCGGCTCTGCCGTGCTCCTCACTCCTCCTCGCTTCGTCCTGCCACCGCACCCCTCGAGACCCTGCACCTAGACGTCTGGGGCCCAGCCCCCGTCCCTGGACAGCGTCACGGATGCTACTTTCTAGTGCTCGTTGACAACTACAAGCGCTACACTATGATTTTTCCCTTGGAGCGGAAGGCCGACGTGCACGACGTTCTTATCCCGTGGGTCGTTACTGCGTGCCTCCACCGCGGTCTGCCTATGCCTTGTCTCCACTCCGACCGTGGCGGCGATTTTGCCTCCGGTCGGCTTGGACAATTGTGTCGTGCGGAGGGCATCACCCAGTCGTTCACCCTACTAGACTCCCTGCAGTAGAATGGGGTCACTGAGCGACGCATCGGCTTGGTCATGGAGGTGGCTCGTACCTCCATGATTCATGCCGATGCACCTCATTTTCTGTGGCCGTTCGCCGTTCGCTACGCCGCTCACCAGCTTAACCTCTGGCCGCGCTCCCAGCGGCCGCAGGTTTTGCCGACCCTTCTTTGGACCGGGTTCCCTGGTGACACATCCGCATTCCACGTCTGGGGCTGCCTAGCTCAAGTTTGTGCCTCTGGTAGGGACAAGCTCACTGCGCACACTGTCCCCTGTGTCTTCCTCGGTTTCCCCCTGGACTCCTCTGACTGGCACTTTTACCACCCGCCGTCTTACGGCTTCTTTCACTCCCGAGACACCACTTTCGACGAGTCTGACTCCTTTTACCAATGCTTTTCCCACCGAGGTCTCCCAGTTTCCCCTCCCCTGTTTCTAGTCCCCACTCCCCCAGTAGCCCCTGCTCACCTTCCTCCTGGTCCTGTTCCGTTTGGTGTGTCTCACGTCACTCCCCTATCATCGGTTGTCCCGATCAAGGAGTCGGCTGACTTTGGTGGCCCTGTGGCGCAGTTTTTGCCGCCTGTCTCTCCCCTGGTGTTTCCTCCTCCGCCGTCGCAGTCGCCGCCGCCGCCGCCACCGCAGCTGCCGCCGCCGTCGCAGCAGCAGCAGCAGTTTGTGGACTCTGGGGGTGCTGGCGTTGAGAAGGGTGCTAGTCCTGGGGTTCCTGTCATGGCTTGTCCCGGTGGGCTCGAGGATGGCACCGGTGCTGGAGAGGGTTCTTGCTCTGGGTTAAAACTAATCTGATCCATGTCTAGGTTAAAAACAGGCACATCGTAGCGTAGCAGAATCGGCAAGTCAGGGAGGTCCGGGGCCGGGCCAAAGCGAGAACGAAATAGGTCGTCGAGGCGGCGGAAGCACCGGGCGGTCGGGTGTGGACGGCGGCACATAGTGCCACCAAAGGGTCTGGTCTGGAGCAGGTACTGACAGCCCAAAGCACCGGAGCCGCCGGTAGACGACGAGCTGTGAGGACCGCCACCTTGGTTACCCCCTCCAGGGGATCTCGGCCACCCCGGCGGGAGGGGGTCCACGGCTGCTGCGACTGCTGCTGCTGCTGCTGCTGCTGGACGCCTGCCCCACCCCCCTTGGTAGAACCACTGTTGCTGCCACCACCACTACGCCCTCCCTTGGGGCCGCGACGGCCCCGACGCAGCCGCTGCTGCTGCAGGAAGGCCACCGCTGTTGTCTCAGCGGGAGGAGCAGCAGTAGCGACCGCAGCGGAAACGTCAGCGTACATGCACTGGGAGGAAGCACAGCCCCGAAAGATAGGGACTGCCGCAACACCGCTCGACTAAGCGATAGTGCCCTGGCGAGTCTCTTTCTCAGAAAGGGTTGCGACAAAAACGGGCATGGTGAGGTCACCAGGGTGCTGGCTAAGGAAGTGGTCGCGGACAGTGGCTAAGCGGTCAGGCAGGCGCATGGCAATAAGGTACAGGGTAGCGCATAACGATAAGGGGAAGGTAGTGAGCTCGGCAGTAGTGCTAGCAGTGCGATAGCTAGTCTCTAGTGCATGGAGGTGAGTGGCAACATCAGCGACGGTGGGGAAAGCAGAGAGATCAGGGAAGAGCATGGGGAGGATCAAGAGTCCAGCTGAGGCGGAGGCAGGCATGGAGTAGCGTGCATCTACTGCATCTAGGAAGTCTTTGGCATTTGCCATAGCAATGAAGCGGGGACGCTCAGATAGGGGAAGCGCATGACTAATGGCAAGCTGCGCTACAGCATCGCGAGATTTTAGACAGCGCGAGCGAGCGCAGCAGCAGTAAAGGCCTCACTCTCAGAAGTGGTGGGATCAGCAGGGAGGGGATCAGGTGTGGAGGGGCGGGGAAGCAAGCCATCAACATGCATAGCCAGGGAGTGCCCATCCTGGCGCTAGCCTGTCAGGCGGCGAAGTCGATCGCTGCCTGGCTCATCGCGTCAGCGCATGGGCGGCAGTGGGCCGCGCACTGGTTTAGGCACCAGGCAGCAAGCCCGCACTCCAGCTCGCCGCACCTCCCCAGCTTGTCGTGTCGGACCTAGCTCGCCACGTCGGACCCAGCTCGCCGCGTCGGTCCTAGCTCGCAGCGTCGGTCACAGCTCGCCACGCCAGCAGGCTCCGCCCCGCCGCAGCTCAAGAAGGCCTACTGCCCTCCTTCCTTGCAATCACCTCTGCTGTAGGGTATGGGGGTGCTAGGCTTAGAGGTGTTGCATGTGGGGTGGGTTTGTGACTACCAAGCCTAGGGGGTGTGTTAAATTATATTTTATAAGTATATAATTGTAGACTTCGTAGGTCTTGCTGGATCCTACTGTAGAGGGTACAACTCCCTCTTTGTATGTCTCTCTCTTCCTAGTCTCAACCTCTTTTCTCTCGTCAACTTCCTCTCCTAGCTCCTAAATCTCTCGCCATTTCATGGCCGCCTACCTTCCTAGCTAAGTTAGTCTTCTAACACGAGGAGCCAGCTAGGCGCGAAGGGGCCGGCTAGGCGCGAAGGGCCAGCTAGGCGCGAGGGGTTGGCGACGGCACAAGGAGCCAGCTAGGCGCAAAGGGGCCGGCTAGGCGCGAAGGGCCAACTAGGCGAGAGGGGCCGGCTACGGTGCGAAGGGGTCGGCTAAGCACGAGGGGTCAACTACGGCGCTAGAGGGGCCGGGTGGGCGCGATAGGGGTCGGCGAGGCGCGGTAGGCTAGGGCGCGGGGTGGAAGCGGGTGGGAGGCAGGCCTCAGGATATCAGGGTAAAATACCCTTACGACCCTTACTATAAGGCTGGGGCTGGTATTGGACCCTTATATTTAAAAGTGGTTTAGTTTTGGACCCTTACGAAAAAAACTAAGCTTGTACCAAACCCTGATTTTGAAACGTGGTGTAGCGTTAGCACCCTGATGCGAAAAAGTTCCTTTACGAAATACCCTGATGTGATTCTACATGCAGGACCCTCATTTGGGGGCAAGATTTTTCCCCCGAGTCACGCCGCAATCAGCGCCATTGCTGCTCTGTGCTGGCGCGCGTCAACGAGTTAAAAACAAACCAAGCAGCATCAGGGGTCGCAGCGTGCATGGACAGCGCGGCAGCAAATGGTCCTGCGGTGACCTGTTCTGCAGGCAAACGACCTGATTGGTGCAAAGAAGGGGGCACAGCTATCGATCCCTTTCTCCTCTGTTCGGTGTACCACTTCTTGTTGAACTGTTTCTTTCAAGCTATTCTTGAGAGCACCGAGTTACAATCTGCTCTGTGTTTGTATCTCTCACCCGCTTCCCATATTCCACTCGCCCCGATGACAGCCATGGACCACGACAACGGTGATGAGGAGGAGGATGGTGGGCGGAAACACCCGCTATCCCCTCCGCGATCAGCCCTTAGTTTCCTCCGTCGCGCACCAATCACAGTCGCTCAGCCGTGCCCACCTCCCCAACCTCCCCTTGCGTTGGGTCACCTCCTCTGACCGAACCCATAGCAGATGTCCCTGAGCGTACACCCCCATCTCCCGCTGCTCTACCGGTTTCTGCCTCTAGGGGTTCTCCTGCCCCATCCCCAACTGATGTGGGCTTGACATCGTCTTCCGCGAAGCGGAAAGCGAGCAGCCAGCAACAGAAGTGGCTGCAGCAGTGTCTTCCCTTCGCTCGGTCAATGGACAAAGCGCCTGTTGAGGAACTCGACGATGTCGCCGGCGACGATGATGATGAGGATCACGAACCCGCCGACCAAGAGAGTTTCAAATATCCACAAGCTGCTTTTGCAAAAGCGCACCGACGTTTTAAGTCTGCTTGGGAGAGTTTGTTCCCTTGGCTTGTCCTCGACCGTGCTGACGATGGTTTCCCTGTATTGCGCTGCAGCACTTCCCTGTAGGCGCGGACACCAAGTACGGCAAGGACGGATGCGGCGGGTGTAACATGCAGAAGAACAGCATCCAGACTCACCAGCGCTCCAACGCCCACCGCGACGCCTACCGTCTGATGAAGGCAAAGCAGTCGAGGATGTTGCGGCAAACTCTCCTAAACGAGTACGAGGGGCTCGACAAGAGCATGCTACATCTCATCACTGCCATGAAGACAGCGGTGTACACGTGCCAATCGGAGGCGCCGATAACATCCTACGTCGGCTTCATGAAGTTCATGGCTTCAGTGCAGACACCTTATCTCCTTCTGGATCAGAAGGGCGCCTACTTTTCAGAGTGAGTAACTTCGAATTCATATTCACCGGGCCTTGTATTTTCGATCTTAGTGCGTTTTTTTCCAAGTACCAAGCGAGCATATTGGTGTTTATGCAACATCTCTGATTACTCTTGTTTCATCGTGCTTATGCTTGGCGGATACGGATTCAACGAGTTGGTCGAGGCCGCATCGAAGTACCTACGAGAAGAGCAGCTGAAGAACATCGCCAACAGCCCTTATCTCGGCATCGCTATTGACGAGAGCACGGACCGTGTCAGAGGGAAGCATTTGATAGTATATGTGACTTACATCAAGGATGACCATGTGCGTACCGAGTTCCTGACACTCCTCACCGTGCAAAAATGTGATGCAGCAAGCCTCACTGAAGTTCTGGAGACTTACATGCGATCGGTCAGCATCGACATGGAGAAGATCATCGAGATAAGTACGGACGGCGCGTCTGTCATGGTAGGCGAGCACAAGGGCGTCGTCGCACGGTTGCGTGTTAAGATTCGGCACCTAGTGTCATGCCACTGCATCGCCCATCGGTGAGTTGACGCCGGTGTTTGTTGTTTGACTGGTTGTCTTTCGGTTGTTGGTTCCCAAGTCGCATGCGATGTTACGTTCTACTGTCTCACGCCTGGTGTGCGTCTGTGTGTTCCCTCCCTCCCTCTCTGCCAGTGAGTCTCTGGCAGCCAAAGACGCGGCGGCGAAGGTTAGAGACTTCTCCGTCATCGACCATGTCATCAGAACCGTCTCTGAAGGCTGTCAAGGAGCGGGATATGGCACAGGCGCTTCAAGAAGCTGCAGAAAGAGCTGTGTGACACGAATCTGGAGCTCCAAGGAATCTATGACGTCCGCTGGCTTTCACGGGGGAGCGCAGTGAAGCGGTTCACGCAGCTGCTGCTGGCTGTAGTCGTGCTTCTGCACGAGTATCAGCACGAGCTCTACGGACTTCTAAAGAGTTTCAAGTTTCACTTCCTTTTTGTACTTCCTGGCAGATTTGCTCGAGGTCCTCAACCACCTCAACACGAAGTTTCAGAAGAAGCAGGTGAGGTTTCTGACGGCAGTGACCTTGTGTTTGTTTAACCGCAGATCCTGCTTGTTGTTCTTTCTCTTCTTTACGCCCGACCTCAGGTGGACATTACACTGGTCGCTGGCGAGGTTAACCTGGTGTGCAGGAAAATTGACGTCCGCTACATCGACTGCGAAAACGCTTTCGGCGGGGACTCACCGCTTCTAGTGAATTTCTTGAAGGAGCATGCCAACCCCCAATTTCGAGAGGTGACAGTCGAAGGTGTCGACAAGGAAGACGCTCCGATTGTGCATACCTTCACGCTCAGCGAGGAGCCATGGGAAAGACAGAAAGGCAAGGGGGACTACCCATCCTGCGTGAAGCTGTACAGGGAGTATGCGGCGGAGGCAAAGACACGACTGGAGCACAGGCTCGACGACCTGCAGGATCTTAATGGCGTGAAGTTGTTTCGGCCGCTTGTATACCCCGAGGATTGGGCATCATTGATGAAGAAGGCCAGGGAGTGGTTGGCACTGCGAGATAAGCTTTTCCATTTTAAGCTTCTCGGTAAGTGTTTTATGCTTCAAATCTTATTTCCCCCGCATGGTAAACCTCCTTCGCTGTCACACTGTTGCTGCCTTGCACGCCCTAAACTCCTCCCGCATTGCGTCCGCCCTCCCCTCCTCCTCCCCCCCTTCCGCCCATATATCCCACCTATATCCCCCATCTGAGTTCTCAGGGGTCAACTTCAAGACCTGCGTGTCAGAGCTGCATCTCTTCCTCCACACGATGAACACCAACCATGCGAATCTCGGCTTTCACAAGTCCCTGAAGCTCATGCTGGATAGCACGGACTACAAGGGAGCATACCCTCACATCGTGCGGCTTTGGCAGGCGGTCGCCGTGCTGCCCCTCAGCACGGTTGAGTGCGAGAGGGGCTTCAGCCGCCAGAATCGCATCAAGTCGTGGACGCGCAGCTGCTTGGGCGATGGGAAGCTCGAGGACCTTATGATAGTGGCCCTCGTGCAGTACGACTTGGAGTGGCTGAAGATGGTTGAGATTTTCCGATCAATCAAGGACTGCCGCCCTGCTACCCAGTTTGACATGGCCGACTAAAAGCATCGGGAGCAGAGGGTCTCCTCTCCAGCAGCAGCAACAGCAATTGCAGCAGTAGCAGCATCACGATTCACCAGCAGTAGCAGTGGCATCACCAGCACTAGCAACACCATCAGTAGTAGCAACTCCAGCAGCAGTAGTATTTGGCATGGTGTAGGATTAGTGTATCAAAAATTGAAGAAATGAGAATGTTAGAGAGAGGGTACACACAGATATACCTAAGTGTTGTACCCTCTAAGAGGCTACCCTATACAGTCTATACAAACATGACAAATACACATGTTTGACACACCCCCTAGACTGCATAGGGGAATGTCCAAAACAAGCAGCTCAGGGCGGCACTACTAGTCCAACCTCCGAGACAAGGGTCTGAGAGACCAGTCAGAAGGAGTACAGACAAGGAAAGAACAAGAGCAGGGCGGCACTACTAGTCCAGCCACTGGGAGAGGACACAAGTCCAGTCTGAGTATACATATAAAGGACAGTACAAAGTCAAGGTCCTAGCAAGTGAGAGGCTACAGGAACTAGACCAAGCTGTACACAGTGCCGCTGATGATCTTTAGGCGCAAGCGCCTTCGTAAAGATATCAGCCGTGTTGGCACCTGAGGCCAAGTGTACTACGCGAGCCTGATGTCGCTGCTGTAGCTCACGCAGGAGGAAGTACCGCAGCTGAATGTGCTTCGCTCTGCCCTCGAGTCGAGGCTCCTTACACAGGAGGATCATGGCCCTGTTGTCAGCGAACAGGACCGGGGCAGAGCTAGGCCGCTCACCTAAGACAGTGAGCAAGAAGGTCAGCCAGCGGAGCTCCTGTGCTGCCATGGCACCAGCGTAGATCTCAGCCTCACAGCTGGACTGCGCCACAGACGAGGAGCGAGTAGCTCTCCACGAGACGGCACCTGAGCCAAGGCTGAAGCAGTAGCCCTGGGTAGACCTGAGTGTCTCAGCGTCGTCTGCCCACGAAGCGTCTGTGTGTCCAATAAGGACCACTGGCCTGCGTCCTCCTAGCACTAACCCCATGCCCGATGTACTAGCAAGATAACGCAGAACCCTCTTAGCGGCAGACCAGTGCTGCGGTCGGTGTCTGCCTGTGGCCACAAAACGAGCCAGGATGCTGAGAGGGTATGCGAGATCTGGGCGAGTGCAAGTCATCAGGTACATGAGGCAACCCACCAGCTCTGCGTAGGGGCCGCTGGGCTCTACCAACTCCTCAGACACTGGAGCGGAGAGCCTGTGGTCTACAGGCAGAGGGGTGGGCTGTGCAGAGGAGAACTGAAGGCTGAACCTCTGAAGAACCTGGCGCACCAAGTGTGACTGAGTCAGGGTGATGGTGCGCGCAGCTCTGTCCCTGGAGATCTGCAAGCCAAGGTAACAGCGCAGTTCTCCAAGGTCAGTGCAGGTGTGTCTCTTCAGCAGCTCTGCCTTCACAGAGGCCAGTGCGTCCCTGTCTGCTGTGGCAAAGACCAGGTCGTCGACGTAAACAAGGATGTAGAACGGAGTCTGGCCAGCACGAACGAAGAGGGAAGGGTCTGCGGAAGACGGAAAGAACTGCAGGTCAGCAAGCGTAGCACGAAGAGTGTCGTGCCACTCACGGGGAGCCTGGCGCAGGCCGTAGACGGGGCACCGCAGGAGCCACTGGGTCCCAGCAGGGAAGGGGCCAGTAAAGCCCGGAGGGCGACGTAGGTAGACCTGCTCGTGTAGGCTGCCCTGAAGGAAGGCAGTGGAGAAGTCGAGGAAGTGAAGCTCGTAGTCACGCTGAGCAGCTAGGTGTAACAGAACCCGAAGAGTAGTCATCTTCGGGGTCGGAGCGAAGGTCTGGAAGAAGTCCACCCCCTCGCGCTGACTGAAGCCTCTAGCCACGTAGCGCGCCTTGAACACACGCGGCTCTCCAGGAGGGCGCTTCACCTTGAAGAGCCAGCGGCCATCGACTACGTTCACCCCAGGCGGGGGAACCGCGTCGACGAAGGTGCCGGTGGATCTCCAAGATGCCATCTCCTGCTCCATGGCAGCTATCCACTGCGAGGCCCAGGGTCCCGAGGTCGCCTCAGCGTAAGTGCGAGGGGTCGGGATGTCAAAAGCGTCTGGGTCACCCTCAGGGACTAGCAGCATGGAACAGAGATGGGGAGCAGCCTCGGAGAGGAAAGCAAGCTCGAACTGGCGGTCCTCCAGGACATCACTGCCAAGGGCAGGAGCACCCCCGACAGACGGAGGACAGGCAGGGCCAGAGACCAGAGCGGAGGCGTAGTCAAGGCGGCGGGAAGAGGCGAAGTCAGCGACAGCAGCGACAAGGGCGTCAAGGCACGAGGTCGGAACAGACGGGTCGGTAACGAGAGAGGCAAGGACGCGAGGAACAAGAGGACGAGCGGCACGAAGGTAGTCAGACAGCGGGGGGGGTGCAACAACAAGGGAGGAAGGAGGAGGCGACGGCAGAAGGGGAGGACGAGACGCGTGGGAACGAAGCAACATAGGGTGGGAGCGCAGGACAGGCGAGGCAGGACGACCACGGGAGGGACGGTGAGACCAGACGTGCGACGGAGGAGTCGGGTCAGGAGACAGAGGAGGGGACACAGGAGGGGAACGAGGGGGGAAACGAGCCGGGGACGAGTCCGACGGAGGGAAAACAGGGCCGTAGACAGGAAGAGGAGGAGACGATCGGGGAGGAACCAACGCAGGGTCGGGGGACGGCAGGCCGAGCAGGCGAAGGGCTGACACCGGCGGGGACTGCTGTTGCGGCGGCACAACGGCGACACCGGAACTGCTAGCTGCTCCTCGGCTACCCCCGACACTCTCCACACCAGCACCCCCAGAGGGACCACCCCCAGGGCTACCGGGACGAGCACCCCCAGAGTCAGCGAACGGGTGCTGCGACGGCAGCGGCAGCGGCGGCGGCGGCGGCAACGACGGCTGCAGCGGCGGCAGAAGCGGTGGAGGAGGGGACTGGGGAGGGGACGCCAGGGGAGGGGCGGTTGATGAGGACTGCACAGGAGGGCCACCAGAGTCAGAAGACTCCTCAACCGGGTCCACCGACGGAAGGGGGGTGACGTGGGACACACCAGAGGGGGCGGGACGGGGAGGAGGAGGAGGAGAGCCAGGGACTACCGGGGAAGGAGGGACCAGGAACAAGGGGGGAGTAACCGGGGGACCACGGTGGGGGAAGCGACGGTAGTAGGAGACGGACTCGTCAAAGGTGACGTCACGAGAGTGAAAGAAGCGGTGAGACGGCGGGTGGTAAAAGTGCCAGTCGGACGCGTCAAGGGGAAAACCGAGGAAGACGCAGGGAAGGGTGCGGGCAGTGAGCTTGTCCGTGCCGGAGGCACGGACGTGAGCAAGGCAGCCCCAGACGTGGAACGCAGACGCGTCACCAGGAGACCCAGTCCAAAGACGGGTCGGCGAAACCTGCGGCTGCTGAGGGTGCGGCCACAGGTTAAGCTGGTGAGAAGCTTAGCGCAGCGAACGGCCACAGAAAATGGGGTGCACCGGCATGGATCATGGAGGTGCGAGCCACCTCCATGACCAAACCGATGCGTCGCTCAGCGACCCGATTCTGCTGTGGGGAGTCCGGTAGGGTGAACGTCTGGGTGATGCCCTCCGCACGACAAAAGCGACCAAGGACACCTGAGGCAAACTCGCCACCACGGTCTGAGTGAAGACGCAAGACAGGGAGACCGCGGTGGACACGCGCAGAGACAAGCCAGGGGATGAGAGCGCCAGGCACGTCGGCCTTGCGCTCCAGGGGAAAGACTGTGGTGTAGCGAGTGAAGTCGTCGACAAGCACAAGGAAGTAGCGCTCGCGACGCGGCCCAGGGACAGGGGCGGGGCCCCATACGTCCAGGTGCAGGGTCTGCAACGGCGCGGCGGTAGGGGGAAACGAGGAGGAGTGAGGGGCACGGCGAAGCCGACCCTCGACACAAGGCGTGCAAGGTGGGGCTGGGGAGGAGGGAAACGCAGGGAGAGAACCTGGGAGACCAAGGACAAGACCGTGCTGGGACATGTGACGCAGACGCTGGAGCGCAGGGTGACCTAGGCGGTGGTGCCAAAGGAGGGTCGGGTGAGTGAGGGACCGACAGGAGCAGGCGGCAGCAACCTGGGTGAGCGCTCCAGCCGGGGGGGTCACGGTGTCCAGAGTGAACAGGCTGGACACCGGGTCCCGAGGGAACGTGGACAGGGGGGCACCAGTGGCGGCCTCGGTACAGACAGCATACCGCTCGTGACCAGGAAACGTAGTGGTGACGCCAAGGTCCTGGAGGCAGCCGACACCAACTAGGTTCCTGGAGAACGAGGGGATATGCAGACCTGTAAGAGAGCCCGAAGGAACCACCGGACAGGGAAGGGTGGTGGAACTGCGGGCGACTACCGGACCGCCAGAGGGGTCAGCGAGAGAAACGGCAGCAGGGACGGGAAGCGGCGTCAGGGTGGTGGAGTCGCGGAAGAAACACCGAGAAGCGCCAGAGTCCAAGGTGAAGGAAAGCGAAGCAGAGGCGTCTAGCGACGGAATGACGGCAGAAGCACCAAGACTACACAAAGCAGAGGATCCTACGCCTGACGCAGCAGGGGAGGGTACACTAGGCACACCTACACTAGGCAACAGTGAGTAATAGGCGGGAAGCACACTAGAGTCATCAGCATACATCACATGCAGAGCAGAAACAATGGCATCCATGTCCATATCAAAAATCTGAATCTTACGACTAAGCAAACTGTGCCAGTCCGGGAGGTCTGGCGACGGGCCGAAGCGCTGACGAAAGAGGTCGTCCAGGCGACGAAAACAGCGGGGAGTGGAGTGACCGATCTTACCGCAAACGAAGCCGCGGCGAGGACCGGTCTGGATCTGGTACTGACAGCGCCCGCCGCCAGAGCTACCACTCGACACACCACCACGCGCCCGGCCACCGCCAGCGCCGGGCCACCCGGGCGGGAGGACACTCGTCTGCCGCGTCTGCGACGGCTGCGGCGGCTGCTGCGATGGCTGCGACTGCGGCGATTGCTGCGGCTGCTGCAACTGCAGGGGCGGCGGCTCAGCTGGACTGGGCAAGGTCCCCTCGTCCGCTCCAGCACCAGACGACCCGACCCCACCACTACCCCCTCCCGCACCCCCGCCGCCGCCTCCGCCGCGCCCAACCTTGGGGCGGCGGCCCTTCCCCGAACGAAACTGCGCTGCAGCAGCAGTCTCAGCCACTGCGACAGAGCCGTCGGAGAAGGTACACTGGGCGGGGGCACAACCCTGAAAGATAGGGACAGGCACGACAGCGCTCGCCTGGGCGATGGAGCGGTGACGGATCTCTATCACAGTCAGGGTGTCTACAAAGTCAGTGAGGGTGAGGTCGGCAGGGTGAAGGCTAAGGAAGCGGTCGCGGGCGACAGCAAGGCGGTCAGGGAGGCGGGTGGCAAGCAGGTAGATGGTAGAGGTAATGGGCGGCTGGTGGGCTCTAAGCTGTGCGTCAGTGCAGGCGGCGCGCCAGGTCTCCTCTATCGAGCGCAGGTGGGCAGCGAGGTCAGAGACAGTGAGGAAAGAAGCAAGGTCAGGAAAGAGCATCGGGAGGATCAGGCGACCCACCGAGGCAGCCGGAGGGGTGGAATAGCGCTTGATGACAGCATCTAAGTATGCCTGAGCAGTAGTGAGGGACCTAAAGCGAGGACGCTCAGACGGGGGGAGGGCGTTGCTAATGGCAAGCTGGGCGACAGCATCGCGAGAAAGCCAGACAGAGCGCGCACGGGCAGTGGCAGCAGTAGACTCACGCTCAGTGGGGGTGGGGTCAGCGGGCAGAATAGCAGGGGGGTCTGGGCAGGGGAGCGTACCGTCAAGGTGTGCGGAAAGCGGTTCACCATCCTGCCGCTGGCTAGTGAGTTGGCGGCGGAGGTCGGCAAGCCACACCTCGAACTCTAGGGGCTGACCTTCAGCGTCGAAGCGAAGCTCCGCCGCCATCAGGAACAGTCCAGTGCGGTGCAGGGCAGTGCAGTGCAGTGCAGTGCGGTACAGTGCGGTGCAGTGCGGTGCAGTGCGGTACAGTGCGGTGCAGTGCGGTGCAGCGCGGTGCAGTGCGATGCAGTGCGGTGCAGTGCGGTGTAAGGCAGTACAGTGTGGTGCGTGGCGGTACGGTGCTGGGCAGTGCAGGGCGGGGTGGGGGGGAACCATACCAGTGAGGAGGACGGGGCCGGGGCAGCTAGGCCGGGCAGGTGCGACCGGACTGGGCGAGGACGACGGGGCCGGGCGGGCGCGACGGGGCCGGGCTGGTGCGACAGGGCCGGGCCGGGGCGACGGGGCCGGGCGAGCGCGACGGGGCCGGGCAGGGGCGACGAGGCCGGGCGGGGGCGATAGGGCCGGGCCGGTGCGACGGGGCCGGGCAGGGGCGACGAGGCCGGGCGGGGGCGACAGGGCCGGGCCGGTGCGACGGGGCCGGGCAGGCACGACGGGGCCAGGCTGGTGCGACGGGGCCGGGCGGCTGCGACGGGGCCGGGCAGGGTGCGACGGGGCCGGGCGGGTGCAACGGGGCCGGGCGAGCACGACGGGGCCGGGCTGGTGCGACGGGGCCGGGCGAGCGCGACGGGGGGCCCAGGAGGGGCGCTGCAGGGGCCCAGGAGGGGCGCGACGGGGCCCAGGAGGGGTGCGACGGGGCCCAGGAGGGGCGCTACGGGGCCTGAGAGGGGCGCGACGGGGCCCAGGAGGGGCGCTACGGGGCCTGGGAGGGGCGCGACGGGACCCAGGAGGGGCGCTACGGGGCCTGGGAGGGGCGCGACGGGGCCCAGGAGGGGCGCTACGGGGCCCAGGAGGGGCGCGACGGGGCCCAGGAGGGGCGCTACGGGGCTTGGGAGGGGCGCGACGGGGCCCAGGAGGGGCGCTACGGGGCCTGGGAGGGGCGCGACGGGACCCAGGAGGGGCGCTACGGGGCCTGGGAGGGGCGCGACGGGGCCCAGGAGGGGCGCTACAGGACCCAAAAAGGGCGCGACGGGGCCCAGGAGGGGCGCTACGGGGCCCAGGAGGGGCGCTACGGGGCCTGGGAGGGGCGCGACGGGGCCCAGGAGGGGCGCTACGGAGCCCAGGAGGGGCGCGACGAGGCCCAGGAGGGGCGTTACGGGGCCTAGGAGGAGCGCGGCGGGGCCCAGGAGGGGCGCTACGGGGCCCAGGAGGGGCACGACGGGGCCTGGGAGGGGCGCGTCGGGGCCCAGGGAGGGACGCGACGGGTCCCAGAAAGGGGCGCGACGGGGCTAGGGGGGGTCGCGACGGGGCTAGGGGGGGCGAGCGGAAGCGGTAGGTGGGGGGGGATCCTACCTACGCATGATACCATGTCAAAAATTGAAGAAGTGAGAATGTTAGAGAGAGGGTACACACAGATATACCTAAGTGTTGTACCCTCTAAGAGGCTACCCTATACAGTATATACAAACATGACAAATACACATGTTTGACATAGTGCGCTATGCTTTGCAGTGTGAACATCTATAATGCTAAGCAAACTTATCCAGTCAAGAATGAGTATGGCGTTTGTACACCCTGATGTGGAAAAGTAGTTTTTTTAGCACCCTTATAAACCAAAGTAAAAAAAAAAAAAAAAAAAAAAAAAAAAAAAAAAAACACCCTTACAGAAAAAGTGGTCGTGGGTATCAAACCTAGAATTGAATAATGTGAGAGAGAGAGTACACAAACATATACCTAAATGTTGTACTCTCTAGAAGGTGACCCTATACAGTCTATACAAACATGATAACTACACATGTTTGACACACCCCCTGGACTGCATAGGGGAATGTTCTAGACAAGTAGCTCAGGGTGGCACTACTAGTCCAGCCTCTGAGACAAGGGTCTAAAAGACCAGTCAGAAGGAGTACAGACAAGGCAAGAACGAGTACAGGGCGGCACTACTAGTCCAACCACTGTGAGAGGACACAAGTCCAGTCTGAGTGTATACATATATATATATATACGACAGTACAAAGTCAAGGCCCGAGTAAGTGAGAGACTACAGGAACCAGACCAAGCTGTAAACAGTGCCGCTGATGATCTTTAGGCGCAAGCGCCTTCGTAAAGATATCAGCTGTGTTGGCACCGGAGGCCAAGTGTACTACGCGAGCTTGGCGCCGCTGCTGTAGCTCGCGCAGGAGGAAGTACCGCAGCTGGATGTGCTTCGCTCTGCCCTCGAGTCGAGGCTCCTGACACAGGAGGATCATGGCCCTGTTGTCAGCGTACAGGACCGGGGCAGAGCTAGGCCGCTCACCTAAGTCTGTGAGCAAGAAGGTCAGCCAGCGGAGCTCCTGTGCCGCCATGGCACCGGCGTAGATCTCAGCCTCACAGCTGGACTGGGCAACCGACGAGGAGCGGGTAGCTCTCCACGAGACAGCACCTGAGCCAAGGCTAAAGCAGTAGCCCTGGGAAGACCTGAGCGTCTCGGCGTCGTCTGCCCAAGAAGCGTCTGTGTGTCCAGTAAGGACCACTGGACTGCGTCCGCCTAGCACTAACCCCATGCCCGATGTACTTGCAAGATAACGCAAAACCCTCTTAGCGGCAGACCAGTGCTGAGGTCGGTGTCTGCCTGTAGCCACAAAACGAGCCAGGATGCTGAGAGGGTATGCGAGATCTGGGCGAGTGCAAGTCATCAGGTACATGAGGCAACCCACTAGCTCAGCGTAAGGACCACTGGGATCTACCGACTCCTCAGGAACTGGAGCGGAGAGTCTGTGGTCCAGAGGAAGAGGGGTGGGCTGTGCGGAGGAGAACTGAAGGCCGAACCTCTGAAGGACCTGGCGCACCAAGTGTGACTGAGTCAGGGTGATGGTGCGGGCGGCTCTGTCCCTGGAGATCTGCAAGCCAAGGTAACGGCGCAGCTCTCCAAGGTCAGTGCAGGTGTGTCTCTTCAGCAGCTCTGCCTTCACGGAGGCCAGTGCGTCCCTGTCAGCTGTGGCAAAGACCAGGTCGTCTACGTAGACGAGGATGTAGAACGGAGTCGAGCCAGCACGAACGAAGAGCGAGGGGTCTGCAGAGGACGGAAAGAACTGCAGATCAGCAAGAGTAGCACGCAGCGTGTCGTGCCACTCACGAGGCGCCTGGCGCAGGCCGTAGACTGGGCGCCGCAGAAGCCACTGGGTCCCAGGGGGGAAGGTGCCAGTAAAGCCCTGAGGACGACGCAGGTAGACCTGCTCGTGAAGGCTGCCCTGAAGAAAGGCAGTGGAGAAGTCGAGGGAGTGAAGCTCGTAGTCACGCTGAGCCGCTACGTGTAGCAGAACCCGAAGAGTAGTCATCTTCGGGGTAGGAGCGAAAGTCTGAAAGAAGTCCACCCCCTCGCGCTGACTGAAGCCTCTAGCCACGTAACGCGCCTTGAACACAGGCGGCTCTCCAGGAGGGCGCTTCACCTTGAAGAGCCAACGGCCATCGACCACGTTCACCCCAGGTGGGGGAACTGCGTCGACGAAGGTGCCGGTGGATCTCCAAGATGCCATCTCCTGCTCCATGGCAGCTATCCACTGAGAGGCCCAAGGTCCCGAAACCGCCTCAGCGTAAGTACGAGGGGTCGGGATGTCAAAAGCGTCTGGGTCACCCTCAGGGACTAGCAGCATGGAACAGAGATGGGGAGCAGCCTCGGACAGGAAAGCAAGCTCAAACTGGCGGTCCTCCAGGACGTCACTGCCGAGGGCAGGAGCACCCCCGACAGACGGAGGACAGGCAGGGTCAGAGACCAGAGCGGAGGCGTAGTCAAGGCGGCGGGTAGAGGCGAAGTCAGCGACCGCAGCGACAAGGGCGTCAAGACTCGACACTGGAACAGACGGGTCGGTAACGAGAGAGGCAAGGACCCGAGGAACAAGAGGACGAGCGGCACGAAAGTAGTCAGACAGAGGAGGAGACGCAACGACAAGAGAGGACGGAGGAGGAGACGGGAGGAGGGGAGGACGAGACGCGTGGGAGCGGAGCAACATAGGGTGAGTGCGCGGGACGGGGGAGACAGGACGAGCACGGGAGGGGCGGCGAGACCAGACGTGAGAGGGCGGCGTCGGGTCGGGAGACAGAGGAGGGGACACGGGTGGGGAACGAGGGGGAAAACGAGCCGGGGACGAGTCCGGCGGAGGGAACACGGGGCCGTAGACGGGAAGAGGGGGAGACGGCCGGAGAGGAACAGGCGCAGGGTCAGGGGACGGAAGGCCGAGCAGACGGAGGGCGGACACCGGCTGGGACTGCTGCTGCGGCGACACAACACCAACGCCAGGGCCACAAGCTGCGCGACGGCTACCTCCCGAACCCTCCACACCGGCACCCCCAGAAGGGACACCCCCAGAGCCCGAAACACCGCCAGCACCGGTACCACCCCCAGGCCCGCGGGGACAAGCCACGACAGGAGCCCCGGGACGAGTACCCACCTCAACTCCAGCACCCCCAGAGTCCACAAACAGCGGCAGCGACGACGGCGGCGGCGGCGGCGGCGGCTGCAGCGACGGCCTCGACGGCGGCGGCGGCGGAGACGACGGCTGCAGCAGCTGCGGCGACGGCGGCTGCGGAGGCGGTGGAGGAGGAGACACCGGGGGAGGGACAGACGGCGAGGACTGTGCCAAAGGACTACCAGAGTCAGAAGACTCGTCGACCGGAACGACCGACGGGAGGGGGGTGACGTGAGACACACCAGAGGGGGCCGGACGGGGGGGCGGGGGGGGGGAGGGGCAGGGGCCACCAGGGAGGGAGGAACCAGGAACAGGGGGGGAGTAACCGGGGGACCACGGTGGGGAAAGCGGCGGAAGAAGGAGACGGACTCGTCAAAGGTGACGTCGCGAGAGTGAAAGAAACGGTGAGACGGCGGGTGGTAGAAGTGCCAGTCGGACGCGTCAAGGGGGAAACCGAGGAAGACGCAGGGGAGGGTGCGGGCAGTGAGCTTGTCCGTGCCAGAGGCACGAACGTGAGCAAGGCAGCCCCAGACGTGGAACGCAGACGCGTCACCAGGGGACCCGGTCCACAGAAGGGTCGGCGAAACCTGCGGCCGCTGGGGGTGCGGCCACAGGTTAAGCTGGTGAGCAGCGTAGCGCACGGCGAACGGCCACAGAAAATGGGGTGCACCGGCGTGGATCATGGAGGTGCGAGCCACCTCCATGACCAAACCGATGCGTCGCTCAGCGACCCCATTCTGCTGCGGGGAGTCCGGCAGGGTAAACGTCTGGGTGATGCCCTCCGCACGACAGAAGCGACCAAGGACACCTGAGGCGAACTCGCCACCCCGGTCGGAGTGGAGGCGCAAGGCAGGGAAACCGCGGTGGAGACGAGCAGAGACAAGCCAGGGGATGAGAACGTCAGGCACGTCGGCCTTCCGCTCCAGGGGAAAGACGGTGGTGTAACGTGTGAAGTCGTCGACAAGCACTAGGAAGAAGCGCTCGCGACGCGGCCCATGGACCGGGGCTGGGCCCCAGACGTCCATGTGCAGAGTCTGCAGGGGTGCGGTGGTAGGGGGAAAAGAGGAGGAGTGAGGGGCACGGCGGAGCCGGCCCTCGACACAAGGCGTGCACGGTGGGGCGGGGGATGAGGGAAACTCAGGGAACGAACCGGGGAGACCAAGGACGAGACCGTGCTGGGACATGTGACGCAGACGCGGGAGTGCAGGGTGACCAAGGCGGTGGTGCCAAAGGAGAGTCGGATGAGTGAGGGACCGACAGGAGCACGCAGCAGCAACCTGGGTGGACGCAGCTACCTGGGGGGAAGACCCAGCCGGGGACGTCGCGGTGTCAAGTGTGAACAGGCCGGACACCGGGTCCCGGGGGAAAGTGGTAAGGGGGGCACCAGTGGCGGCCTCGGTACAGACAGCATACCGCTCGTGACCAGGGAACGTAGTGGTGACGCCAAGGTCCTGGAGGCAGCCGACACCAACTAGGTTCCTGGAGAACGAGGGGATATGCAGACCGGTGAGCGAACCTGAAGGAACCGCCGGACAGGGAAGGGAGGTGGAACTGCGGGCAAAGACGGGACCACCGGAGGGGTCAGCAAGAGTAACTGCAGCAGGAACAGGCAGCGGCGTCAGCGTCGTGGAGTCGCGGAAGAAACACCGGGAGGCGCCAGAGTCCAAGGTGAAGGAAAGCGCAGCAGTCGCGCGGGGCGACAGTGAAGCGGTGGAAGCACCGAGGCTAAGCAAAGCAGGAGATCCTACGCCTGACGCAGCAGGGGAGTCTACGCTAGGCACAGCTACACTAGGCAACACGGGGTAATAAGAGGGAAGCACACTAGAGTCATCGGCATACATCACATGCAAGGCTGCTACAATGGCATCCATGTCCAAGTCAAAAATCCGAATGCTACGCCTAAGCAAGCTGTGCCAGTCCGGGAGGTCGGGCGCCGGGCCAAAGCGCTGGCGGAACAGGTCGTCCAGACGACGAAAACAGCGAGGAGTGGAATGACCGATCTTACCGCAAACGAAGCCGCGGCGAGGACCGGTCTGGATCTGGTACTGACAGGGCCCGCCTCCAGAACCACCACCCGGTGCACCACCACGCGCACGACCACCACCAGCTCCAGGTCACCCAGGCGGGAGAGCACTCGCCGGCCTCGTCTGCGGCGGCTGCTGCGGCTGCTGCGGAGGCTGCTGCTGCTGCGGCTGCTGCAACGGTGGAGGCAGCGGGGCAGCTGGACCGGGCAGGGTCCCCACGTCCGCACCGGCACCGGACGACCCGCCTCCACCACTACCCCCACCCGCACCCCCGCCACCTCCGCCGCTCCCAACCTTGGGGCGGCGGCCCTTCCCCGAGCGGGACTGCACTGCAGCAGCAGTCTCAGCCACAGCGACAGAGCCGTCGGAGAAGGTACACTGAGCGGGGGCACAACCCTGAAAGATAGGGACCGGTACTGTACCGCTCTCCTGGGCTATGGAGCGGTGACGAGTCTCTATGGCAGTCAGGGTGTCAACAAAGTCGGTGAGGGTGAGAGCAGCAGGGTGGATGCTAAGGAACTGGTCGCGGGCGGCGGCAAGGCGGTCAGGGAGACGGGTGGCAAGGAGGTAGAGGGTAGAGGTCATGGGAGGCTGGTGGACTCTAAGCTGTGCATCAGTGCAGGCAGCGCGCCAGGCCTCATCTATCGAGCGCAGGTGGGCAGCGAGGTCAGAGACAGTGGGGAAGGACGCCAGGTCAGGAAAGAGCAGGGGGAGGATCAGGCGACCCACTGAGGCAGCAGGAGGGGTAGAATAGCGCTTGATGACAGCATCGAGGTAGGCCTGGGCGGTAGTAATGGTTCTAAAGCGAGGGCGCTCAAGGGGGGGGAGGGCATTGCTAATGGCGAGCTGAGCAAGGGCATCGCGGGAAAGCCAGACAGAGCGGGCAAGGGCAGCGGCGGCAGTGGACTCGCGCTCAGCGGGCGTGGGATCAGCAGGCAGCACAGCAGGGGGGTCAGGGCAGGGGAGCATACCGTCTAGGTGTGCAGAAAGCGGGTGGCCGTCCTGCCGCTGACCAGTGAGGTGGCGGCGAAGGTCAGCCAACCACGCCTCGAACTCCAGAGGCTGACCCTCAGCATCAAAACGAAGCTCAGCAGCCATGAGGGGCAGTGGAGGACAGTGGAGTGCGGTGTAGTGCTGTGCAGTGCGGTGCAGGGCGGTGCAGTGCGGTCCAGTGCGGTGCAGTGCGATGCAGTGCGGTGCAGTGCGGTTCAGTGCGGTGCAGTGCGGTCAGTGCGGTTCAGTGAGGTGCAATGCGGTGCAAGGCGGGGCAGGAAAGTGCAGGAGGGTGCAAAGTGGTGCGGGGAACGGGGGACAGTACCAGGAAGTATGGAGGGCCGGGGCAGGCGCGACGGGGCCGGGCAGGCGCGACGGGGCCGGGCAGGCACGTCGAGGCCGGGCAGGCGCGACGGGGCCGGGCAGGCGCGACGGGGCCGGGCGGCTGCGACGGGGCCGGGCGGCTGCGACGGGGCCGGGCGGCAGCGACAAGGCCGGGCGGCAGCTACGAGGCCGGGCGGCTGCGACGGGGCCGGGCGGCTGCGACGGGGCCGGGCGGCTGCGACGGGGCCGGGCGGCTGCGACGGGGCCGGGCGGCTGCGACGGGGCCGGGCGGCAGCGACAAGGCCGGGCGGCAGCTACGAGGCCGGGCGGCAGCGACAGGGCCGGGCGGCAGCGACGGGGCCGGGCAGGACACAGCAAGGCCGGGCGGGGGCGACGGGGCCGGGCGGGCGCGACGGGGCCGGGCAGGTGCGACAGGGGCCGGGCAGCTGCGACAGGGGCAGGGCGGGCGCCACGGGGCCGAGAGGCCGCGACAAGGCCGAGCTGGGGCGACGGGGCCGAGCAGGGGCGACGGGGCCGAGCAGGGGCGACGGGGCCCAGGAGGGTGGATACGGGGCCCAGGGAGGAGCGCGGCAGGGCCCAGGAGGGGCGCAACAGGCCCAGGAGGGGCGCTACGGGCCCAGGAGGGGCGCAATGGGGGGCCCAGGAGGGGCGCGGCGGGGCCCAGGAGGGGCGCAATGGGGGGGGGGGCCCAGGAGGGGCGCTACGGGCCCAGGAGGGGCACTACGGGCCTAGGAGGGGCGCGACGGGGCCTGGGAGGGGCACGACGGGGCCCAGGAGGGGCACTACAGGGCCCAGGGAGGGCGCGACGGGTCCCAGTAGGGGCGCTACGGAGCCCAGGAGGGGCGCGACGTGGCCTGGGAGGGGCGTGATGAAGCCCTGGAGGGGCGCTACGAAGCCCAGGAGGGGCGCGACGAGGCCCAGGAGGGGCGCTACGGGGCGCTACGGGGCCTGTGAGGAGCGCGACGGGGCCCAGGAGGGGCGCTAAGGGGCGCGACGGGGCCCTGGAGGGGCGCTACGGGGCGCGACGGGGCCCTGGAGGGGCGCTACGGGGCCCAGGAGGGGCGCGAAGGGCGCGACGGGGCCCTGGAGGGGCGCTACGGGGCCCAGGAGGGGCGCTAGGGGGCGCGACGGGGCCCTGGAGGGGCGCTACAGAGCCTGGAGGGGCGCGACGGGGGCCTGGAGGGGCGTTACGAAGCCGTGGAAGGGGGGCGCGACGGGGCCTGGAGGGGCGCTACGAGGCCTTGGAAGGGGCGCGACGGGGCTAGGGGGAGGGGTCGCGACTGGGCTCAGGAGGGGCGAGGCGAGGCTAGGAGACGCGACGGGAGGAGCGGAAGCGGTAGGTGGGGGGGGGGGGGGGGGGGCGGGGGGGGGGGGGGGGTCGAAACCTATTTGTGATACCATATCAAACCTAGAATTGAATAATGTGAGAGAGAGAGTACACAAACATATACCTAAATGTTGTACTCTCTAGAAGGTGACCCTATACAGTCTATACAAACATGATAAACTACACATGTTTGACAGTGGGTTTCATACCCTTACATGAAAGACTACTCCAAATCCTATCCAGAGGCCTGGTGGGGGGGGGACCTAACCTACGCATGATACCATGTTAGAATACTAGAATGAATAGAAACAAGGGTGAACAAGGGAATATAGGGTTGAAGTTGTACTCTCCAAGAACATACACCTATCTAGCCTATAACTTCTACATACTAAGATATGTATAAGTTGACACTATTTAGCCTATTATAACATATACCAAATATGTTTGACAGAAGAGGGAGGGAAGGAGGGATAAGGGAGGAGCGTACGGGAAGAGCTGGTCAAGCTAAGGCAGG
>BQMB01001158.1:0-48443 GCA_027943415.1 Closterium sp. NIES-67 | reverse complement strand
CCTGCTTTGTGTAGTCTTGGTGCTTCCGCCGTCGTTCCGTCGCCAGCCGCCTCTGCTTCGCTTTCCTTCACCTTGGACTCTGGCGCTTCTCGGAGTTTCTTCCGCGACTCCACCACCCTGACGCCGCTTCCTGTTCCAGCTGCCGTTTCTCTTGCTGACCCCTCCGGCGGTCCGGTAGTCGCCCGCAGTTCCACCACCCTTCCCTATCCAGCGGTTCCTTCAGGCACTCTTACAGGTCTGCATATCCCCTCGTTCTCCAGGAACCTAGTTGGTGTCGGCTGCCTCCAGGACCTTGGCGTCACCACTACGTTCCCTGGTCACGAGCGGTATGCTGTCTGTACCGAGGCCGCCACTCGTGCCCCCCTGTCCACGTTCCCCCGGGACCCGGTGTCCGGCCTGTTCACTCTGGACACCGTGACCCCCCCGGCTTGAGCGCTCACCCAGGTTGCTGCTGCCTGCTCTTGTCCGTCCCTCACTCACCCGACCCTCCTTTGGCACCACCGCCTAGGTCACCCTGCGCTCCCGCGTCTGCGTCACATGTCCCAGCACGGTCTTGTCCTTGGTCTCCCAGGTTCCCTCCCCGCGTTTCCCTCCTCCCCAGCCCCACCTTGCACGCCTTGTGTCGAGGGTCGGCTTCACCGTGCCCCTCACTCCTCCTCGTTTCCCCCTACTGCCGCGCCTCTGCAGACCCTGCACGTGGACGTCTGGGGCCCCGCCCCCGTCCCTGGGCTGCGTCGAGAGCGCTACTTCCTTGTGCTTGTCGACGACTTCACTCGTTACACCACTGTCTTTCCCCTGGAGCGCAAGGCCGACGTGCCTGGAGCTCTCATCCCCTGGCTTGTCACTGCGCGTGTCCACCGCGGTCTCCCTGTCTTGCGTCTTCACTCAGACCGTGGTGGCGAGTTTGCCTCAGGTGTCCTTGGTCGCTTTTGTCGTGCGGAGGGCATTACCCAGACGTTCACCCTACCGGACTCCCCACAGCAGAATGGGGTCGCTGAGCGACGCATCGGTTTGGTCATGGAAGTGGCTCGCACCTCCATGATCCATGCCAGTGCACCCCATTTTCTGTGGCCGTTCGCTGTGCGCTACGCTTCTCACCAGCTTAACTTGTGGCCGCACCCTCAGCAGCCGCAGGTTTCGCCGACCCGTCTTTGGACTGGGTCTCCTGGTGACGCGTCTGCGTTCCACGTCTAGGGCTGCCTTGCTCACGTCCGTGCCTCCGGCACGGACAAGCTCACTGCCCGCACCCTTCCCTGCGTCTTCCTCGGTTTTCCCCTTGACGCGCCTGACTGGCACTTTTACCACCCGCCGTCTCACCGGTTCTTTCACTCTCGTGACGTCACCTTTGACGAGTCTGTCTCCTACTACCGTCGCTTCCCCCACCGTGGTCCCCCGGTTACCCCCCCCCTGTTCCTGGTCACTCCTTCCCCGGTCGTCCCTGCCCCTCCTCCTCCTCCTCCCCGTCCCGCCCCCTCTGGTGTGTCCCACGTCACCCCCCTTCAGTCGGTGGACCCGGTTGAGGAGTCTTCTGACTCTGGTGGCCCTCCTGTTCAGTCCTCGCCGGCCGCCCCTCCCCTGGCGTCCCCTCCCCTGTCCCCCCCTCCACCGCCTCTGCCGCCGCTGCAGCCGTCGTTGTTGCGGCCGCGGCCGCCGCCGCCGCCGCCGCCACCGTCGCAGCACCCGTTCGCTAACTCTGGGGGTGCTCGTCCCGATAGCCCTGGGGGTGGTCCCTCTGGGGGTGCTGGTGTGGAGAGTGCCGGTGGTAGCCGAGGAGCACCTTGCGGTCCAGGTGTCGCCGTTGTGCCGCCGCAGCAGCAGTCCCCGCCGGTGTCAGCCCTTCGCCTGCTCGGCCTTCCGTCCCCCGACCCTGCGTCGGTTCCTCCCCGACCGTCTCCTCCTCTTCCTGTCTACGGCCCTGTCTTCCCTCTGCCGGACTCGTCCCCTGCCCGTCTCAACCCTCGTTCCCCTCCTGTGTCCCCTCCTCTGTCTCCTGACCCGACTCCTCCGTCGCACGTCTGGTCTCATCGTCCCTCCCGTGCTCGTCCTGCCTCGCCTGTCTTGCGCTCCCACCCTATGTTGCTTCGTACCCACGTGTCTCGTCCTCCCCTTCTGACGTCGCCTCCTCCGTCCTCCCTTGTTGTTGCACCCCCCCCGCTGTCTGACTACCTTCGTGCCGCTCGTCCCCTTGTTCCTCGGGTCCTTGCCTCTCTCGTTACCGACCCGTCTGTTCCGGCCTCGTGCCTTGACGCTCTTGTCGCCGCTGTCGCTGACTTCGCCTCTACCCGCTACCTTGACTACGCCTCCGCTCTGGTCTCTGACCCTGCCTGTCCTCCGTCTGTCGAGGGTGCTTCTGCCCTTGGCAGTGACGTTCTGGAGGACCGCCAGTTCGAGCTTGCTTTCCTGTCCGAGGCTGCTCCCCATCTCTGTTCCATGCTGCTAGTCCCTCAGGGTGACCCAGACGCTTTCGACATCCCGACCCCTCGCACTTACGCTGAGGCGACTTCGGGACCCTGGGCCTCGCAGTGGATAGCTGCCATGGAGCAGGAGATGGCATCTTGGAGATCCACCGGCACCTTCGTCGACGCAGTTCCCCCACTTGGGGTGAACGTAGTCGATGGCCGCTGGCTCTTCAAGGTGAAGCGCCCTCCTGGAGAGCCGCCTGTGTTCAAGGCGCGCTATGTGGCTAGAGGCTTCAGTCAGCGTGAGGGGGTAGACTTCTTCCAGACCTTCGCTCCGACCCCAAAGATGACTACTCTTCGGGTTCTGTTACACCTAGCTGCTCAGCGTGACTACGAGCTCCACTCCCTCGACTTCTCCACTGCCTTCCTTCAGGGCAGCCTACACGAGCAGGTCTACTTGCGTCGTCCTAAGGGCTTTACTGGTACCTTCCCTCCTGGGACCCAGTGGCTCCTGCGGCGCCCCGTCTACGGCCTGCGTCAGGCTCCCCGTGAGTGGCACGACACTCTCCGTGCTACGCTTGCTGACCTGCAATTCTTTCCGTCTTCCGCAGACCCTTCTCTCTTCGTTCGTGCTGGCCAGACTCCGTTCTACATCCTTGTTTACATCGACGACCTGGTCTTTGCCACGGCAGACAGGGACGCACTGGCCTCCGTGAAGGCAGAGCTGCTGAAGAGACACACGTGCGTTGACCTTGGAGAACTGCGTCGTTACCTTGGCTTGCAGATCTCCAGGGACAGAGCTGCGCACACCATCACCCTGACTCAGTCACACTTGGTGCGCCAGGTCCTTCAGAGGTTCAGCCTTCAGTTCTCCTCTGCACAACCCACCCCTCTGCCTGTAGACCACAGACTCTCCGCTCCAGTGTCTGAGGAGTTGGTAGAGCCCAGCGGCTCCTACGCAGAGCTGGTGGGTTGCCTCATGTACCTGATGACTTGCACTCGCCCAGATCTCGCATACCCTCTCAGCATCCTGGCTCGCTTTGTGCCCATAGGCAGACACCGACCGCAGCACTGGTCTGCCGCTAAGAGGGTTCTGCGTTATCTTGCTAGTACATCGGGCATGGGGTTAGTGCTAGGAGGACGCAGGCCAGTGGTCCTTACTGGACACACAGACGCTTCGTGGGCAGACGACGCTGAGACACTCAGGTCTACCCAGGGCTACTGCTTCAGCCTTGGCTCAGGTGCCGTCTCGTGGAGAGCTACCCGCTCCTTGTCTGTTGCCCAGTCCAGCTGTGAGGCTGAGATCTACGCTGGTGCCATGGCGGCACAGGAGCTCCGCTGGCTGACCTTCTTGCTCACTGACTTAGGTGAGCGGCCTAGCTCTGCCCCGGTCGTGTTCGCTGACAACAGGGCCATGATCCTCCTGTGTCAAGAGCCTCGACTCGAGGGCAGAGCAAAGCACATTCAGCTGCGGTACTTCCTCCTGCGTGAGCTACAGCAGCGACGTCAGGCTCGCGTAGTACACTTGGCCTCAGGTGCCAACACGGCTGATATCTTTACGAAGGCGCTTGCGCCTAAAGATCATCAGCGGCACTGTGTACAGCTTGGTCTAGTTCCTGTAGCCTCTCACTTGCTAGGACCTTGACTTTGTACTGTCCTTTATACGTATACTCAGACTGGACTTGTGTCCTCTCCCAGTGGCTGGACTAGTAGTGCCGCCTTGCTCTTGTTCTTGCCTTGTCTGTACTCCTTCTGACTGGTCTCTCAGACCCTTGTCTCAGAGGTTGGACTAGTAGTGCCGCCCTGAGCTGCTTGTTTAGGACATTCCCCTATGCAGTCTAGGGGGTGTGTCAAACATGTGTATTTGTCATGTTTGTATAGACTGTATAGGGTAGCCTCTTAGAGGGTACAACACTTAGGGATATCTGTGTGTACTCTCACTCTATCATTATTCACTTCACTAATTCTGATAGCAGGGCCACTACTAGTCTACATGCCCACTGGGCCACTGCCTGCCACCTGGTCCCATGTGCACCGCAGCACGCGCATTCAATGGTACCCCGAGCGCGGCAGCAAAACAGTCTAGGGCACACAAACAGTCTGAATTCTCAGACACGTGCTTGCATTTCGTCTGAATCGTAAGACAGGCAAAAAAAATCCGTCTGACGGTCAGACGAAGCTCTAAGTACCTGTCTGATTTTCAGACTGCCCTAAAAACTAGCAGGAGCCCTGCTCCGGTTGCGATCCTTCGAGTCGTTTCGTGTTCTTTGTCCATCCCCTCGTGTAACCTCCGTTGACTCGCGTACCCGTTACGATCTTCCTCGAGTGTGGTGTTACACTTCAGAAACGCTCAAGTCCTCGAGATATTTCCAACACCCTCTAAGGCACAAACCTGTCTAGTCTTCAGTAACAACATACCAGTAAGTTATGTTTGACAGTAGGACTGTGCGAAGCATCCAGGTTCGCACACGAAATTCACTTGCGATTGCTTTACAGAATTGTTGATCCGCATGTAGTAAATCGGCAGGATCAGAATCATTATTGATTATGATTGTACTTCATAGGACATCGCCCTTACTCATCGGGTTTTTTTTTGGGGGGAGCTCTGAAAAATCAGGCTACCCTGAGCTATTAGGATACCTCTGAACCAATCTGAGGCCCTTTCTCTACCTATCCTATCCTAGCTTGTTTGACATTAGCACCTATTCCATTTCTTAAACCATGGACTTGCCAACATGGCTGGTACCATTTCTTTGGAGCACTAGTACACTTTCCCTGGTAAACACCTTATCACTGCTACTTGGTGAAGTAACGACGTTCAGGGAGTGTGCTGGGGCCCCGAGACAACTAGTGGGCATGAGATCTGTGGCTGTCGGTGTGCTGAATGGGTACCAGATATCGCAGTGATAACTCAGTAAGTGAGCACGAGGAGGCAGTCATGGCAGCATGTGGTGCAGGTGCAAGGCACTCTGCTTCATGTGTGCTGTGGCACCCCATGCCATAGGTGCCGCCACAGCAGCAGGTTGGGGCAGCTCAAACCATGACCATCCAATGGCATGGCCTCTTTTACAGCACCCCACCCGAATGTGCCAACCAAGATCCTTATGCTCGCCACAGCATGGCAATGCAAGGTCAGGTAAGAAGGCCTTCGCTCTCATCCCCCGACTGACTCTCACTGCCTGACAGCATCCGCCCAAGAGGCACGTCCGCCACACCCTCACTCCCCCTTGCTGCTCCTGCCTCCGCCCCCTCTCTGCTTGCATGCACCTCCCCCCCACTGCCCACTGCCTGTGCGGCAATGCCATGCAGGGAGCAGAGAGCGTGGCGGTGGCGCTGCTGTGCGTGCAGCAGCTGGCGCGCGTGGCAGCGCAGCAGGTGCGTGCGCGCCGTGGTGGTGACGACGGAGGCGAGGAAGGAGAGGATCATGAGCGTCACCACGGCCGACCACACCGCACCCAGCGACAGCGGCGACGCCGCCACCACCTGATGCCCACGCACCACGAGCGAGGGAGAGGTGGCAGGATAAGACAGTGGGTTGCTGAGGGACGCAGTGAACAGCCAGACACAGGGTTGCAACCAATCTCCCACACAGGATCGCACAACACCCTCTGTCCTAGCCCGCTTCGAGGGCAGCCACCAGTGTCACAGCTAGCGTTAACCACGCAGCATGCATGGCTTGCAAGGGCCACCCCTCCAGTACTTAGTGCAGGGTGTCGAGTATGAGAGGGGCACCTGATCAGGGGGGAAGCGAGGTGACAGGACAAGGTGGCGTCGTGACGACATAGACAAACGAAGCGTGGCACAAGTGCAAGGGGCAACGAGGGACGAGAGGTGAAGGCGGTGTGAGGAGGGAGGGGGAGTGGGAGTGGGAGAGGGCACTGACCACAGCGTCGCCATCGGCCACGCGCTGCTTGGCGGAGTCAAGCGCTGCGAGGAGAGGCGGCAGCAGCGAGGAGAGGAAGGGCAGGTGGCTGAGGAGGCGCTCCAGCAGCGACTCGATGAGGTCCACCGAGTGCTCGTGGAAGAGAAACACCACCGCCGCCGCCTGGCGCCACGTGTGGGGGGGGGAGAGGGGGGGGGGGGGGATGGCGATGGGAGAGAGAGATAAAGAGAGACAGTGAAGGGCAGCGGTGGTGGAAGGAGCGGCGCAGCGGGTGGCGCACGGGAAAGTGTGGAGCGAGAGGAGAGAGAGCATGCGAGCAGTGCAGGAGTGAGCGCACCTGCAACGTTGTTTTGACAATGCCTTTGCCGAGCAGCGTGGCGAGGAGGAACTTCCAGCACGGGATGAGCAGATGCCCGCACGTGATGCCCGCCAGGTCAAAGATGGGGTTCGGCACCTACGCAGGGACGCAGGGGCGCAGGGGAGCGGAGCAAGGAAGCAGAGGAAGTGGGACACAGGAAAGCAGGGAAGCAGGAGCGCACGGGAGCAGGGGAGCAGAAGGCAAAGGTAAGGTGAGCGAGGCATGGATGTGCGCTGAGGGCGACAGTGGGTTTGGGCGACAGTGAGTTGGGGGGGGAGTTGGGCGATGCACGGTGGTACAACTCACAGCGGCGAGCAGGAAGATGGTGCCGAAGCCAAAGCGGTGACCGGGCGGCAGGAAGCGCAGGAAAAGGCGGTGCAGCCACGAGTCGTGCTGCTCGCCCTCGTCCTCCTCGCCCTGCTCGTCCCCCGCTTGCCCCTCCAGGCTCCTGATGCTCTCCCCGGACAGACGCGCTGCTCGCACCAGCATGGGGCACGCAGGGGCGGGGGGGGGAGGGAGAGAGAAGGGGGGGCAGATCTAGCAAGAAAGGTAGAAGATGAGCGGTGGAGTGGGAAGATCCCGCCAGGGTTTAGGCCGTGTGTGCATCACAGGGCGTCCGTCACGCCTGGCGCCCCGCTTGCATGTGAACCGTCCCATACGCTCTCCAGCACCCAACCCCTTCCCTTGCCCGCCACCACCGCCATGCCTCCCGCGCGTCTCACCTGCGCGCGCGACGAGGAAGGGCGGCAGCTCCCCCACGGCGGTGCCCGCGCCCCACAGCAGCACCTCGGGCAGCACGGCGCGCAGCAGCAGCGCCAGCGGCACGGCGTGGAAGCCGCCGTGCGCCGACGGCACGTGAGGGAAGAGCGGCGGGCCCAGCGCGGAGCAGTGGCGCGCGGCCCACGAGGCGGCGGAGGCCCACTGCGCCGTGTCGTGCGGCGCGAGCTTGATGTCGGGGCGGCCGCACGCCGTGGCCTTGAGAGTGAAGCGCGCGAGGTGCGGCGACAGGTACAGCACGAAGGTGTGCAGCCCCGAGCCTGGGGGGGCACGGGGACGACAGACGATGCGGGGGGACGCAGAAAAGAAGGAGGCGCGAAGAGGAGGTGGGCCGAGCGGAATAGGGGCGCACGTAAAGGAATGGTGCATGTGAGAGTAATCTGAGAGGTGCGCGAACAGCAAACGGGAGGGGATGGGGAGTGGAGTGGAGTATCCTAGAGAGTGGAGTGGGCACGCGGGAGTGGCGGAGGGGGCGTACCGAATCCGATGGACGACGCGATGCCGAGGCAGACCCACCACACGCCGAACCGCAGGTACGCGAGAGCCTCGTGCACTAGCTGCGGGTGGGGGCCATGGGGGATGGGCGGACGCACGCACGCACGGGACACGGAAGTGGGCTTGCGGGGTGCAGATCTCATGCTGGCGCGGGATGCGCGGAGAGCGGATCAGCGTACCCACCAAACCCTGCAAGCCCCTGTTTCTCCCATCCCTCTCCTCTCCCCCACCCAAACCCCCGCAGCGAGCCCGCCGCCCGGCCCCCGGCGCTGACCTTGTTGTCGGCGCGGTCCAGCGCCACCATGAGCGCCAGCGCCCACCCCGTCGCCATCAGCGCGCCGCACATGGCCCGCGACCCGCCGATGGCGGCGGCGGTAGCGGCGAGCTGCTCGGCGACGGCGAGGGCGAAGTAGCGCAGCGTGAGCAGCGGGCGCGACGCCAACGACAACCCGTCGCGCTGCTGCCGTAGCCGATGCCGCAACGCTGGGCAGGGGAGGCGCGACGGATGACGGGGAAGAATCACATTTTCGTACGAGGGAACGGAAGCTATGCGCATCGCGCAAGCGGCACGAGCACGGCAAGATCTACGCATCAAGTGCAGGAAACAGCGCAAGTACGCAGCGAGCAGCAAGCCGCGGCAGTGGAGATGCAGATCGCGGCGCAGAAACAAGGCACAAGGCACAGGAAAGGGGAGAAAGTCAGCGCGGGCCGCACCTCCGATGGCGGCGTCCCCGTGGCAACAGCAGCCGTTGCCGTCGTCCTCCCGCGGCACCCGCACATCGTCCTTCCCCGCCTCGCCGGGCAGCGCTTCTGCGTACAGCGAGTCCGCCGACGCGCACGCGGCCACGGGCAGCGAGGCGGGCACGGGGTCGGGCTTGGGCGAGACGGCGTGGTGCGCGAGGAAGGCGTCCACGGCGGCGCACTCCACCGCCGGCGCGCAACATGTGGGGGCCGCGCCCCGCATCGCCGAAACCTCGCTGCTCTCACGCCGTTATGCTGACACGGATTCAGCCGTACCGCTCCCTGCAGCTGCCGCCTCTAGGCGCGCACAGCAGCTCGCCGATCCCACTACCACCGCGCCCCCAGCGCCACCTTCATTAACGACCAGGCGCAACGACTCGCATGGGTAACGCTTTCTCGGCAGTTGGACTGCTCGGGATGGTTTAGCTTGTGGAAGGGAGAGGAACTATATATCAAGCATGCGTTTGCAAGATACTGACGTTGTGCTCGAAATACTAATCTGGGGGGGTTAGGAGCAAGAAGGGGGTATAACTAGGTAAGCAAAATTCTCGATGGGACGAATTGTCTTGTTAGAAGAATGAAAAGATAATGACGGCGGTTGATTGGGCAAATATGGCGCAAGATTTGTTCGGCCTTGCTCCTTTGGTCGTCCTGTATCACGTGTCTCACTGCCTGCCATGCCAACCCCATCGTCTCCTATCAACTGCTGCCCCAGGCCTCGCCGCATTTCCTTGCTGATCGTCGGGTGGGGGCTTGGGCTAACAGGGTAGTTACTCTTAGTGTCACGTAATTAAGAATTGTTTCCGACCTAGTTCCGTTTTCCTAACGGATTACATTTCCCCTGATTTCTTGATATTACGGGTTATTTGTCTTGGATTCCGTGCGAATTACGCTTGTAGTGGGAGATATGTCCATAGTGGTACATCACCCCTTCCCCTTCCTGCCCCCCCACTTCTCCTCACTTTGCCACTACGGCGAATACCTGCGTCGTGTCATCCCGCGGATGTCATCCAATTTTGCCCTTGAGCTTGGTTCGGCCCAGCAGGCAAAGAGCGCAGATTCTTCCCTGACTGTTGATTCGTAGCGGGAAGTTTTTCCCCTCCGGACCGCCTGAGGCATAGTACTGTAGAGAAGAAAGCTTTTCCTTAGCCGTGGCGAGGGGTATTATCTGTATTTAGGGCGTGTCCTAAGAGTAAATCCGAATGCTGTCGAGTGAGCTGGATTGCGTTTCAAAAAAAATATAAGAACTCTGTAACACGATTCGGAGAGATTTGGCAAAACAATGAACGCTTAGGACACGCCCTTAGGGTTCGGGATTCGACGAATCCGTATGCAAGCGGGTAATATTCCGGCGATCCCGCAGGGCCAGCGCAAGGCATTGGGATTTGTCAGGAGGAGAGGGGAGAGCGACCAGAATGGGGGGGAGACGAGAAGTGGCGGTGATTGGCCAAACTGCCCCTCCGGCGGTGATTGGCCAATCAAAAGCCCATGGATCCTGATGCTCTGCCCGTTGGGATGGAGGGAAGGAAAGGCGATACAGTACAGTATGTACTGTACAGAATGCGGAAAAGATCCCGTGTGCAAATAGTCCAGGCCAAGTGCCAAGGGATGTTCTGCTGTCATATTTCGGGCTACTTCGAATGTGACAGGGATACTAAGCCAGCTCTCTCACACCAGATTCAACGAATGATATTGCTGAACTCCATGAGCCACGGAGCACACAGCAACAAACCTCTCTCCAAGCCTACAGAACCATTGATTTCTTTTCTGATTCCGTTCTAACGATTGGAACGTACAGCCAGAGGTGTGGTACATGGCAACAAACACAACATGGAACATGCAAAAAGGGTAAAGTCATACCGCCTTATCCATTACCCTTACCATTCTACAACCCAGAAATATTTCACTATTGTAGTTGCCCTGATATCAAGAGGCCTTCTGTGGTGGTGCTGCGCGCTGGCGCGCATGTGGTCCCACCCGCACGCAAGCCCTAGCCACGGATTACTGATGCTGCGCGCCACCTCCGTGGTGCGCCCGCCCCTGACACCATTGGAGCGCACGGTGGCTGTGTTGCCTGCCAATGCCACGAAACATCCCCCCGCCCCCCAGTCCGAGGAACCACGCTGGAAGGGGTGAGCGATGAGGGAAATTGATAATTGTTCTGGCATCTCTTGTGTATTCGTACAGCATATACGTAAGGTGCACTCAAGCAAAGGTTGCTGGGCGTGGAATCCAAACACGTCAGAGAAATTTCTGCAGACACTGGCGGTGCCCAGTAAAACCTGACACGTTGCTGCGACCACTGGGTGTGCCGCACACCTTTCAGGCATGGGGATGGCGGGAAGGAACGTGCTGCGCCGATTGGCCCTCTTTTTTGTTACACGCGCCTTGCGCTGGTTTCGCATGGCGGGACCCAGTGACCCGCTCCTATGTGTGTGCTGGTCTCGGTGCTGTCCTTCCGAACTACACCCCTCATTTCTGACCTGTTCCCAGAAGCAGGATGTGTTTCAAAATCGATTCGCATTGCATACCGACAAACGGCTCCGCGTGTCAAAAACGGGTAAACGCTTTTGGGGACACGCCCTTAGCCGTCATCTAATCAATTTCCATCGTCGCCAGCAAATCATTCCCAGTGTAAGGAATAACGATTCCTTACTGGGGCTCGCCACAGCGAGTACACGCGAACCTCTCGGTTCCGCAGGCTCGCCCCTCAAGTCATGCGCCAAATCAACCCCCGTCGACCTTTTCGGCCCCAACCTCATCCCGAGTCGCCCCGAACCCATTTTGACCCTGTCACCCTCGAGACTATCGAACCCTTGACTGGTCCAACCCTCGACATTCAACCCTGGTCAACTCACCCTATATATTGCCTAGGCCTCATTTCTATCGATTAGGTACAACTCTGTAATCACGTTCCCCTATAGTATTCTGCGTTATACTCTGAGTTATAATTCATAACAGCTGGTATCATAGCTACGTTCCTGCCCATTAGGCTTCCGGTAGGGGAGCAGACCCTATCGAGGAAGGGAGCGGAAGGATGCTGATGGCGAGCGGACGTCGCGGAGATTAATTGCGCGGGCATTGCCGATGCCGTCATATCCTGTCCGATGGATGGCTGGGATTGGCCAGTCCTCCCTTTCCCTAGTTGTAGACGGAATTATTCACCGTCGAAGAGTGGGCGACGTTTTCGCCGTGTTTTTCGGGTATGTTCGTTAGAGCTTTCGTAATTTTCGGGTGTTCGGACGGAGTCTTCGGACTGGCTTCCGAAAAAATGCGAAGGCTTCGTCATGAGGAGACAAGTGCACGGGAGTCCTCAGGCGGCCAGGATTTGGTCGTCAGGAGCGCGCGGGGTAGCGAAATTTGCGGGACGTACGGCGATGTACGTCTGGCACGCCATGCAATGGCAGGGTGAACTGTAGATGTCCGCGGGTCCAGGCGTTTCCGACAGGCTAGTTGCAGGCGATGGACGGGACTTCAACACTGTTTCGGCAATGGATGAATCTGACAATTTCGGAACGACATGATCGCACGACGACGTGTGGGTGCGCAGTTGTGTGGGAGCAGCTGGGATTAACGACCTCAGCGCTATTCACCACGACGACCATCTGGAGGTGATGACGCTCTGCTGGAGTGAGTGTACTCAGCGAGGGCGACTTCCCGCGTGGGGAGGCATTTTTTGTGAACCAGCGATTCATACCCCCACGATCAACATCAACGGAGGTCACCACTCCTGGGTGTGTATTAAGTGTTTTTCCACCGGTCGCCGAATGCGTTAACTGTCAGGAGCTGAAGCAGTGGAAGAAGAACGACAGGAGTATTGGAGCAGCTAAGGGTTAGCGGCGTTCGGGCTGCTGCTCGCTCAGCTACGTCGCCCAGAAAATATCACCATTCCCACCAGGTAGCAGTGTCGACTTATTAATCGACGGCTTCTGGGTGAATAAGGGGGGTGAATCTGCGAACTACACTGTGCAGATGGAGTGTCCCGGGAATTTTCGGCGTTACTGTTGCAACGAAGCTGAGGGTTTCACCTCGCGCAGCAAAAGGAGTTTCCGACGTTTGCGGGTGTAGTTTGACGATTTTCCGACGGAGGAGGGAGCTGTCCAGCGGTTAGTAGGCGAGCTCGTTAAAGCTCCTCTGACTGGAAGTGTGCGCACTCCTATTTCTGCGAATTCTCCTTGTAAGTTAAGCAGCAGCGAAGCGATTTTGGGTAACCTACAGCAGCCGCGAGATGGGTGAACGGCCAGTTGGCAGGGGTACCAGAGTATTTTAGAGTTGGGTAAAAGCTGGGCGGAGATCGACGACGTTTGATGCGCGTTGACCCCGATCAACGGCCAAAACATCATGCCGAGGCGGTGGACTCCGGAATTCCCTAATATAAAGGGTGCCGTTCATGCGTACAGCTGGTGGAGAAATAGAGGGGGCGTTGCTAAAGGACGCCGTAATGCCTGAGTGTTTTATGGGTAGCCGTGAAGCGGAGTTACGGTATTTGCAAAGTACCGTGTGGTTCCGACATTTTCGTTGGAGCAGTTCAACATTTTACAGCTGGAGCAGTACCCGATATCCTCAGGGGTACGAACAACATCGACCGAATTTTGCGGAGTATTATGGGTACATGGAGCGGACGGAGAACAGTCGTTGTTTCGGTTCTTCCCGAATATTTCCGCGTGTACGGACAAAGAAGCTGATGTAGCTGGCGTCATTCATCCCCGGGTTCCATTCGAGGCTTTTCAATAGAGCGGGATTCGTTTCGGTTACTCTTCATTGTCATCGTTGTCAGCCTCTCACCACCACCCGCTACCGCCACCATCGTCAATTCGCGTGATTCGCCCGACAGCATGAACACGACCCTGCCTCGCCATCTGAATAAAAAACAACAATATCGAATTTACATAAAATTTGGAAGCAGTACTGTGGAGCTGTGTTGGGGCCATCTCGCAAGCAGTGTTTTACTTCTGAAGATTTTTTTGAGTTCGTGTGGGAGTCTTCTGGAGCAGTAGTTGTGGAATTTACGGACCTTCAGCGTGGTTTACCCTGAAGACAATTTACCTGGAGTGGATTTTGGAGTCATCGTGATTCACGTTTTTAAGAGGCTGGGATAGATTTCAACGGCATCTTCGAAGCTGAGAATGAGAATTTTCAACAGCAGCGTGGGATTATTTAGACTACCCTGGAGCATTGGGTTTCCTGGAGTTTTGCCTATGAAATTGGGAGCTGTTTCTTCTTGGAGGGGGGAGAAGTGCAGCTGTGCTGCAATTTTACATCTGACCCTTTTGGCGTGTTCCATCATCCATCTTCGAGCAACCTTCGTCATCATTACGCTTCCGCACCTAATTTCGTCACTTCGTGGGACACAGACGCATGATCTTGCATGTGACACGAACGACCTCGCGTGTTGATGAACGGCTCTTTGTCATCCGACTACCACGTCATTCGGCAGTCATCATGATCATACTGCAACGCGTCATCATTACCCGCCCACACGACAGTTAACTCTTCAATAGCATCGGTCATCTTCATCATTTCGTCACTTGGGAGTTTTCGTCATTGCCCATTCGGTCAGTTGAAGAAGTCGATTATCTTCAACGACTCCGATCGATTACGATCGCTGCGACATGTCTCAGCCGTTGGTTGTAGTTTAACCTCATGAAGTCTCGTCATCATTACGCTCATCAAGATTCGACGATCAGGATCGACCGCGATCGTTTTGATGCATTCTAGCCCTTGATTTTGTTCGACCTCAAGATTTCGTCAGGCCGGCATAATCATTACGCTCGTCACAAGGCTAAAGACTTACAGTCACATCGGGGATCACTTTAATGACTGTTCGACCTCGATAAAGGGAGTGCCTTCCTTTAGAAGGTGGGAGAGTGTAAGGAATTACGATTCCTTACCAAGGCTCGCCACAGCGAGTACACGCGAACCTCTCGGTTTCGCAGGCTCGGCCCTCAAGTCACGCGCCAAACCAACCCCCGTCGACCTTTTCGGCCCCAACCTCTTCTCGAGTCGCCCCGAACCCATTTTGACCCCGTCACCCTCGGGACTATCGAGCCCTTGACTGGTCCAACCCTCGGCATTCAACCCTGGTCAACTCGCCCTATATATTGCCTAGGCCTCATTTCTATCGATTCGGTACAACTCTGTAATCATTTTCCCCTATAGTATTCTGCGCTATACTCTGATTGATAATTCATAAACACCCAGGCAAAAAAAACCATATGCGGAAATCAATTTGGCTAATTTGACTACTAAAAACACACACACACACACAGACACAGACACACACACACATGGATACGCACACATACACATGGATACGCACACACACACACACACATGGATACGCACACACACACACACACATGGATACGCACACACACACACACATGGATACGCACACACACACACACACACACACATGGATACGCACACACACACACACATGGATACGCACACACACACACACACACACACATGGATACGCACACACACACACACACCCATGGATACGCACACACACACACACCCATGAATACGCACACACACACACACACATGGATACGCACACACACACACACACACATGGATACGCACACACACACACACACACATGGATACGCACACACACACACACACACACATGGATACGCGCACACACACACACACACACGCACACACGCACACACACACACACACACACACACACACACACACACACACACACACTCACACACACACACACACACACACACACCCACACACCCACACACGCACACACGCACACACGCACACACGCACACACGCACACACGCACACACGCACACACGCACACACGCACACACGCACACACGCACACACGCACCCACGCACCCACGCACCCACGCACCCACGCACCCACGCACCCACGCACCCACGCACCCACGCACCCACGCACCCACGCACCCACGCACCCACGCACCCACGCACCCACGCACCCACGCACCCACGCACCCACGCACCCACGCACCCACGCACCCACGCACCCACGCACCCACGCACCCACGCACCCACGCACCCACGCACCCACGCACCCACGCACGCACGCACGCACGCACGCACGCACGCACGCACGCACACACACACACACACACGCACACAGTCTGTCACATCTGTCGGCATGGCCTCAATACTTCTGTTTTCATGCCACCGTCCTCCCTTGCCTTACCTTGCTCTCGATACAGGCATCGCCCGAGCTGCTTCTGGCCAACCAATCAGGGCTGGACATGCTTGCCACGTCAGCAGCTGACTTGTCCAAGGTGCCCTGGGAGAAGACCATGGCTGACGAGGACGCCCGCTGCACCGCTGTCGCTGCCATGTCGCAAGCCATACAACAGGCAAGCAGGGGTTGGGACATTTGGCAGCATCTCATTATCACATACCCTTAGTTCAATTCCTTCCCTTCTTCCTTCCCCCAACCTGTTCTGCTCAAGATCTTGTAATGGTTCCTATTTCACAGATCCACAGTTTTGCAACATGCTCCTGTTGTACTCTTTGTTGTGCGTATTATCACAGGGGTTTGCCTACCTTCCTCCGGGTGTTCGGCTCTCTTCACAAGGTCGCTTGGCCGCGTACGAGAAGGGGGTGGTGTGGCGGGTCGTGGACGATTACGGCTCCATTCATTGTATTGCTTTTATGCATATTAATTGGTGTTTTCTGCGCTAGGGCGCTTACAACAAGGGCCTTCATGTGGCTGGGTGGAAGGCATCCATAATGCTAGATGCAAAATGGTGTTGAGTTAAGTCGGCTAGGTGTAAATAGCCTTGTTTCTTTGTCTTTTCTACCTCTTCTCGAAAGCGTTGATGCTAAAGCGCGTACGCCGTCGCTTGTTCACTCAACACTCCAGCTACCACCTTCGCTTCGCCTTCCTCCTGTGGCTTCCTTCATCCACGACCATCCCATCCATCCATCCATCCATCCGTTCATTCCTCCTCAGGGCGTGGTACATGGGTTGCGCTCGGCCTCGAGACCGCAAACCGGATTGCGCAACTGGCGAAAAACCCAATCCAACCCAACCAAATTCAGCTCAGGCCATCTTTCACACGCCATGCGAGGTTCGGCGAGCCCGGTAACCACAGCGGGTTGCGCAACTTCGATGGGTTGCGCAACCCATGTACCGCGCGCTCAGCTGCCTTCTCTGCGTTATAGGCTATAGCTGCTCCACCGTTGCGTCTGCACGTGACAGCGTCACTCGTTTTCCTCATCGAATATTTCTATTTCAGTTCGATTCTTTCTCCAGCTCCTCGTCAACGCAACGGTTTTTGCATCCTGGCTTCTGCTGCGCTTGCTTAATCGCTTCGTTTGGCTTCGCGCTAAGTTCACGGACTAGCTGCGACGCTTTCTCCTCGTTCTCAACACCTAAGCCTAGTTACTTAGAGCCAAGCAGCCATGGGGAATCAAGAGAAGCTCATGGACCAGATTTTCCAGCTCAAGTTCACGTCGAAGACGCTGGTCCGGCAGGCGAAGAAGTGCGAGAAGGAGGAGAAGGAGCAGAAGCTCAAAGTCAAGCGAGCCATCGAAAAAGGCAACATGGAAGGCGGCAAGATCTACGCCCAGAACGCCATCCGGAAACGATCAGAGCAGCTGAATTACCTCCGCTTATCGAACCGTCTAGACGCGGTTATCGCTCGGCTCGACACGCAGGCTCGGATGAACACGATCACGCACTCCATGGGGAGCATTGTGAAGGTTCTGGACTCGGCGCTCGCGAGCAGCAACCTGCAGAAGATCTCGGAGACGATGGACGTGTTCGAGCGGCAGTTCGTGAACATGGAGGTCCAGTCGCAGTTCGTGGAGAACGCGATGCACAGCAGCACGGCGCTGTCCACGCCGGAGGAGGACGTCAACATGCTCATGCAACAGGTTAGCAAGAGTCTCAGCCAGAGTCTCAGTCAGAATGCCAGTCACAATTTCAGTCAGAAATTCCGTACTCTGCTTTCGGGGCGGCTCAGAGCACCCGACTCGGAGGTGCAGTCGCAGCTCGTGGAGAACGCGATGCACAGCAGCACGGCGCTGTCCACGCCGGAGGAGGATGTGACCATGCTCATGCAACGGGTCAGTAGGAGGAGTTCACGCATTGGTTTTTAGAACAGTTTGGTTTTGAGGCGCAACAAGCCCATGCAACAGGTTAGTGAGGAATTCCGTTCCATGTTCCGCTCTTTGACTTGTCTGGCAATCTTGCACGGCTCTGTCGACACTAGATGATGACGTCAACGCGCTCATGCAGCAGGTCAGTCGGAATTTTCGTGTCCTGTTTCCCTGTTCTACCTTTCCCTTTTGCGCTGTCCAACATTCTCGTTCAAATCCACCTGGGCTGCTGCTGCTAGTGAGCTCTTGTTGCCACGGTTTTAAACCTACTTGTATATGCAAAATGCATTTGTTTGGGGTCTGTATACAGCCATTCTCACATTCCGATCCATCCACTTGAAATGTTGTCCACCACTCTCGCATTCCCCAAAACCCCCCACCCCTCCCCCTCCCCTCCCTCCCCCCACACCAAATCCCCAGGTGGCAGACGAGCATGGGCTGGAGGTGCGTATTGGGCTGCCAGACGCAGCAACAAGCGCCTTGCCATCTAAAGAAGCAGCGACCAATGCTGAGGACGACTTGACAAGGCGACTGGCCGAACTCAAGAACAGGTCATAGAAATGCATTTCCTAGCAGAGGACGGGACCAGATGTCGACGAGGGTGGTGTTTGGCAGGAATGCTCGAACAACGCCTGCTGCAAGTTGGGTTGGGTCTGCTGCAATCTTTTTGCTCTGGTCTGGTAACCATTCGCTTTTCTTATGATATGAGACGAGTCCCTTGTTGCCAGCCTCGACACTGGCGAAGGCACTTCTCTCTTTTCCTCCTGTCAACTTGTACATTTGTGACTAGGTCTAGTACCGTATTCCCCCGGATAAGCGCCCCTAGTGGCGTCTAAGGGACTGGTTTGAAATCGTTGGGGGGCGTTTATTCAAATAATAAATATACGCCCATGGGCGTCTAAAAGGGAATATATGCACCATGTTTTTCATCAGAATTTAGCGTTTGGTCTGTTCCATGCAACGGGAATTGTTTTTATGGAGATCTCCAGGTCAAGCAAGCTGAAATGTCCTGTCGGCAATGTGTCAGCCTGGAACCATGCGTTTCTGACGCGAATCTTGCTGGCGCGAAGTGAGAGATTTCGTTATTACCTGAACTCGTTCACTCATTCTGGTGCAGTGTTTTACTAAATAAAAGGGGGGCGTATACAAAGCCCAAAATATCCGGGCAGAATGCCCTGATTACTCTATTCTTCTGGGTATTTTTACGAGTTAAGCTGATTTTTCAGGGTTTGCGATTTTATAACCCTGATTCAAAAAGTGTGGCAGATTGTTTACCCTTCAAAAATCAGGATTTGCGACCCTCCAGCCCTAATGAAACATGGCAGCAAGGCAACTACCCTTAATGCGCTGTCTAGCGAGCCAGATGCGTGCTGGAGACTCTGTGAGGGCGCCAACTGGCCTTTAGCCAAAATCAGCGCTCGATGTGTGCTGGGGGCTGTGTGAGGGAGGGTGCTGATTGGCCCTTAGCCAAATTTCCGGCAAACTTTACTCGAGTAGGTGTGAGGGGACCGATTGTACTTTCAATTGTTTCTGCTGATGTGTGCTGGAGGGTGTGCGTGAGAGAGCGTTCATTGGCCCTTCACGAAATCTGCCACCCACTGAAATTCCTTTCCCGCCCTTGCAACTTTCATTCGCCCGCCCCTCCAATTTCGCCCCCCAACCACGCGCAACTCGCTTGAGTCGCAAGTACGTCATCTTAGAAACTTAAAACACTAGCCTAGCTAGGAAGCTAGGATGCAAGGAATACCGCCATGGAATGGCGTAAGGAAAGTAGATCTAGGAGCGGGGGAGAGAATGTCGAGAGGGAAGTGAAACGATTAGGAAGAGAGAGAGGTACAAGGAGGGGATTGTACCCTCTACAGAAAGGTTCAGTAACAACTACCAAGCCTATCAATTATATATAACTTATATAATCTTAACACACCCCCTAGGCTTGGTAGTCACACACCCACCCAACACACTACACACCCGACACCCTTATACCTCCATGCTCGTAAGCAGCCGGGCATCTACCCCTCGTGCGTGACGTGGTGACATCCCCACCCGCCGAGAGGCAGCAAAGGCAACGGCCGCGGCTGAGGGCTCTCGGCGGTGTGTCACGGCCCCGCGACGACCGGGTAGGAGTCAGCAGCTGCAACAGGAGCAGGAGGAGACGCAGGGGGAAGGGAGAATGGGGGCGGGGGCGGTGGCGAGTCTTCGCGACGCGCCATAAATGGCGCGACGCTTACTGGCGGGAGGACGGCGTCCTGAGTGACGCCCGTAGCTGGCGAGCGGGCGGCAGGTCCGGCGGCGCCACAGACGTCGCTTGGCCGGCCGCAGTCCGAAGACGCAGTCGCCGCGGCATTATGACATCGCCACGGTGCGGCGTCGATGCCACGGCGGGACGTCGACGCCGTGCTGACAGCACGACGCCGGTACTGAGGTGCGGCGTCGACGTTACGCGCTGGGGCTGCGACGGCAGCGCCACGACGACGGTTACACATGGCCGCGATGGCGGGTGAGTCGGCTAGGGGCGGGCGCGAACGGCCATGGGGCCGGCCAGAGACGGGCGCGAACGGCCAGGGGGCCGGCTGGGGACGGGCGCGAACGGCCAGGGGGCCGGCTAGGGACAGGCGCGAACGGCCAGGGGGCTGGCTAGGGACGAGCGCGACGGCCAGGGGGCCAGCTAGGGACAGGCGCGAACGACCAGGGGGGCGGCTAGGGACGGGCGCGAACGGCCAGGGGGCCGGCTAGGGACAGGCGCGAACGACCAGGGGGCCGGCTAGGGACGAGCGCGACGGCAAGGGGGCCGGCTAGGGACAGGCGCGAACGACCAGGGGGCCGGCTAGGGACGAGCACGACGGCCAGGGGGCCGGCTAGGGACAGGCACGAACGGCCAGGGGGCCGGCTAGGAGCGTGGGGGCGGAAGCGTGAGCGGGCTCGGTGGAAACGACCGGCTCTGATACCATCTTAGAAACTTAGGACACTAGCCTAGCTAGGAAGCTAGGATGCAAGGAATACCGCCATGGAGTGGCGTGAGGAAAGTAGATCTAGGAGCGGGGGAGAGAATGTCGAGAGGGAAGTGAAACGATTAGGAAGAGAGAGAGGTACAAGGAGGGGATTGTACCCTCTACAGAAAGGTTCAGTAACAACTACCAAGCCTATCAACTATATATAACTTATATAATCTTAACACGTCAAACGTGTCGCACTGTACATTTCGTCAAGCCAACAATACAACCCAAGCTCCTGTCCATCCGAAGTTCAAAAACACTTTCGCTATCGTAGTCCATGGCTTTAAATTGCAATGCAGAGGGCAATGAAGAACAGGGTGGTTTAAATATACCGTGTGTAAACAAAGCTGCAAAATGTTAACCCTGAAAAATCAGACTACCAGAGTTAGGTACCCTGTGTGACAGGGTGTTTTGGTGGGGCAACCCTGTTTTCAAAGGGCAGCCCAAAACCAATTTTGGAACCTGGAGGTGACGTAACGAGTGGATGGGAACAAAAGAGGTGACATGCATGTCAGAAGATGGGATCCTCGAGCATTTCGGCAGCACCCTACACCCCATGGCAACACCCCAAGACCAGGTCGTCTACGTAGATAAGGATGTAGAACGGAGTCTGGCCAGCACGAACGAAGAGCGAAGGGTCTGCAGAAATCGGAAAGAACTGCAGGTCAGCTAGCGTGGCACGCACGGTGTAGTGCCACTCACGGGGCGCCTGTCGCAGGCCGTAGACTAGGCGTCAGAGGAGCCATTGGGTCTCATGAGGGAAGGTACCGGTGAAGCCCTGCGGTCGGCGCAGATAGACCTGCTCATGTAGGCTGCCCTGAAGAAAAGCAGTGGAGAAGTCTAGGGAGTGGAGCTCATAGTCACGCTATGCTGCTACGTATAGCAGCGCCCGAAGAGAAATCATTTTTGGGGTCGGGGCGAAGGTCTGAAAGAAGTCCACCCCCTCTCGCTGACTGAAGCCTCTAGCCACGTGGTGCGCCTTGAAGACAGGCGGCTCTCCAGGGGGGCGCTTCACCTTGAAGAGCCACCGGCCGTCGACTATGTTCACCCCAGGTGGGGGAACTGCGTTGACGTAGGTGCCGGTGGATCTCAAAGATGCCATCTCCTGCTCCATGGCAGCTATCCACTGAGAGGCCCAGGGTCCCGAGGTCGCCTCAGCGTAAGTGCGAGGGGTCGAGATGTCAAAGGCGTCTGATTCACCCTCAGGGACTAGCAGCATGGAGCAGAGATGGGGAGCAGCCTTGGAGAGGAAAGCAAGCTCGTACTGCATGTCCTCTAGGACGTCACTGCCAAGGGTAGGAGCACCCCTGACGGACGGAGGACGCTTATCACCCCCCACAGGTATCCACCAGCTCGACTTCCTGAAGAAGAGGCAGACGATGAAGATGCGAAGATACCACTGGCAGGATGACAGCCGACGAGACTGACACCGGGTGGGACATCAATGGCTTATGAACATGCTACTTGGTGGGAGACTGATGCAGCGTCGGTGGAGTCGGGGATTTAGAGTTGTCGCCCTGAAATCCACAACAACCATCCCGCGTAACTACCCCATGCCTTGGCATTGTAAAGTGATGATAACCCCACAACAGTCGAGAAACGATTGACAAAAGGGGACATCTGAGCACAATACTGTACATATCCACTTGTTTGACTTGTGTCTAAACTTCCAGAAAGTCCTCGTTGTTCCCCATATTACTATATCTTGTATAGTTGTCGATAATGTCAAATTATGAGAATGAGTTCGATGACACATGCTGGACAGAGTTCCTATATTGGGGTTATGTCCACTATGGTCTGCACCTAGCTAGTCCACAGTATATATTCATACAAAATATATGTACGCTAACACACCCCCTAGTCTAGGTAGGGCCAGAGTCTAGCAAGACACAATAATTCATAGCAGCACTACTAGTCTGGCCTCATGTGTATATGACAAACAGTTCAAGGCAGCACTACTAGACTGGCCACTAAGACAAGGGCCAGAAGGCCAGTCAGCCAGTATAACAGGACAATACTTATAGTTCAGCCTATACAAATCAAGGTACAAGCAAGTGTGAGGCATTGAAACTAGGCCAAGCTGAGTACAAAACCGCTGATGATCATGAGGCCTAAGGGCCTTGGTGAAGATGTCAACTGTGTTGGCCTCTGAGGCCAGCTGTACAACGTGGGCCAGGCCACGCTATTGCAACTCACATAGCAGGAAGTACTTGCAACTCACGTAGCAGGAAGTACTGCAGCTGGATCTGCTTGGCCTTGCCTGCAAGTCGAGCCTTTTGACACAGGAAGATCATGGCCCTGTTATCCGCAAACAGGACCGGGGCAGATCTGGGCCGCTCACCTAAGTCAGTGAGCAGGAAGTCAGCCAGCAGAGCTCCTATACGCCATAGCCCCAACATATATCTCTGCCTCACAACTGGACTGAGCTACAGACAATGACCTACTGGACCATCACAAGACTGCACTCGCACCAGGGCTAAAGCAGTAGCCCTGTGAGGACCTCAGTTTCTCCAAGTCATCAGCCCACGATGCGTTTGTGTGTCCAGTGAGAACCACTAGCTCACTTCCTCCCAACACAAGCCCCAATCCTGATGAACTCAAAAAATACCGCTTGTACATAAGCCATCCCACTAGCTCTGCGTAGGAACCACTGGGATCCATCAGCTCACTGGAAACAAGACCGGAGAGCTTGTGATCCACAGGCTGGGGAATTGGCTGTGCTAATGAGAACTAAAGGCCAAACCTCTGGATGATCTGTTGCACTATGTGGAACTAGAAGAAGGTGACTGTGCACCCTGTATGGTCACGAGAGGTTTCCAAACCCATATTGCGTTGCAGCTCTCCCAAGTCAGTGCAGGCGTGTCTCCTGCGTAGCTCGGCCTTCACTACAGCCAGTGCGACCCTGTCTGGGGTCGCAAATATCAGGTGATCTACGAACACAAGAATGCAGAAGGGAGTCTGACCAGCACGAATAAAGAGTTGAACTTTGACACGATCAATTTTAACAGATTTCCACATTTAATATGCACTGCACCATGTACGCTTTGAACAAGAACTGCACTCGAATACAGGAACATCACAAGAAAACTTGCACGCTCGTTTTGCACTAGACGAGGACGTGTGCGTATTTTTACGCGTGAACTTCAAGGCGAGCACTTTTGACATATTTCTACATTGAATATGCACAGCACCGTGCATGATTTGAACAAGAAATGCACTTGAATACAAGGACAACACAAGAAAACTTGCACACTCGTTTTGCACTAGATGAACACAAGTGCGTATTTTTACGCTTGAACTTCAAGACGAGCACTTTTGACAGGTTTCCACATTGAATATGCACTGCACCGTGCATGACCTGAACAAGAACTGCACGCAAATGCAAGAACGGCACAAGAAACTTGCACTCTCGTTTTGCACTAGACGAACACACGTGCGTATTCTTTATGCGTGAAATTCAAGACGAGCACTTTTGACAGACTTCCACATTAAATATGCACTGCACCGTACACGATTTGAACAAGAACTGCACTCGAATACAAAAACATCTCAACACGAACAGTTTGGACAGACTTACACATTGAATATGCACAGCACCGTGCAAGATCTGAACAATAACTGTACTCGAATACAAGAACAACACAAGGAAACTTGCACACTTGTTTTGCAGTGAACGAACACAACTGTGTATGTTTACGAGTGAACTTCAACACGGGGGGCACTTTTGACAGACATGCACATTGAATGTGCATTGCGCAGCACCGTGTACGATTTGAACAAGAACTGCACTCGAATACAAGAACAGCACAACAAAACTTGCATGCTCGTTTTGCACTAGATGAACACACGTGTGTCAGTTTACGCGTGAACTTCAAGACGAGCATTTCTTACAGGCTTCCACATTGAATATGCACAGCACCGTGCATGACCTGAATAAGAAATGCACTCGAATACAAGAACAACACAAGGAAACTTGCGCACTTGTTTTGCACCGAACGAACACAAGTGTGTATTTTTACGAGTGAGCTTCAACACGGGCACTTTTGAGAGACATCCACATTGAATGTGCACTGTGCAGCACCGTGCACGATTTGAACAAGAATTGCACTTGAATAGAAGAACAGCACAACAAACCTTGCACACTCGTTTTGCACAATGCGTACTAACACAAGTGCATAGGTTGATATGACAAAGACCAATGCTGTCCACTGTTCATTGTCGATGGATACAGTGGAACACTGCACAATACTGGCCTTTCCTATCATCAACGACAATTGCAAATGTGGAAGACACCACGACACGCTATTGTGTACACAACAGTGTGCGCACTTGGCACATAATATAACTGCGGGTGGAATAAGAAGCACCAGTTTGCTCACTGTTCATTGTCGATGAATACGGCGGGACAGCGAACAATGCTGGCACGTCCAATAAACATCCACAATAACATGCACAATGTGGTACATAGTGACTACATTTTCAAGATCTTGTACGCATACATAACAGATATATTGGACGCAACACACGAATGCATCCATACGTTGTCATCGAGAATGTCATGAACGGTTTGATCGCAGAAACTTTTGCCAAACCGTCAAGCAATCTCAGTTTATGTTACGTATGTAGCATATATGTACCACACCAATTCACACATAACGTCACAGTGCACTGAGAATGACTTTAGACAACAGGGTAATTACAATACAGTACAGTACGTATGCACACAATACAAATCACACCCATTCAAGACACAACAAGGAAACGCGCATGAACCAAAATTAACAAAACAAGAAAACACGCCACGAGGTTAAATGCTTTTAGAGCAAACCTAGAGATGATTAGTGCAAACAAAAAGAGGGAAAAGAGGGAAGCCAAGACCCAGTACTTTTTATAACTCTCGCTCACTGAATCACCTCACCAGCCCCCTCTCTCAAGCCTCGCCCCTCCTTCTGCTCATCCCCCTTTTTTCCCAACAAGTAGCCCTTTTTCCCAGCCTTCCTCCAACCTTTCTCCCAAAGCTTTTCTCCAACCCTGCCTCAAAACCTATATAGTGGTTACATATATATATGGGCTAAAAGCTAAAAGTGTGGCATGGTCACATCAAACCAATACAAAACATGGTACTATCAGCAAGTATGACACTAGCAACAAGCATGGCCTTAGTGCCAGCAAGCTCACCTCAAGCTAGAGAAGTGCATGACAAAAGTTAGATGGCGGATAAATGCGGCAATAGTAGTAATCAAAAATAAAAATGAACAAGGATGCTGAAGTTTGGATTGAGGGTTTTATGATATACATATCCAAAACTACCATCAAATGCACTTCTATGAACACTTACAATGGATGAACATTATGCAATGCGACGATGCGCTTTCTGCACTGGGGTCGGCGGATTTGCTGGCGTGTTGCTCATCTGAAACGATATTTTGTAGTTGTTTGCTGTAGTGAATCCTTTCTGCCCCTCCTGTAATACACAAAAAGAACAACTAAGAGGTAATGTTAAAGATAAGAATAATGAACGACTTCATTGTATCATCCACAGCTTCATAGACCAAGTTTGTTTGTTTGCTTATTTTGTTTCTCTTTTTATATAGCTCACCTTGCCGAGGCTACGTGAAAGAGAAAGTATCATTCTCTCCACGTTGCTTGATGACGGTTTGACCCTGATCTGCATGTAAATTGAATAGTCACAAACAAATCCAATTGTGTTTTAACACGATGGTATACATGGGACGGCATTATAGTAACGCATGCCATGATGGTATGAAACCACGTGTAGCCGAGGCAAAAAAGTTGCAGCTCGAGCTCAACAATGGAATAAAAGGCTATAGCCCTAGCCCAAAAAGTTGTAGCTCTAGCCATACGACCTATAGCCAGAGGCATATAACTGTAGCTCTAGCTCAACACCTCGTAGCCAGAGGCAAAAAAAACTGTAGCGTGGGCTAACGAAGCTGTAGTCTGAGCTTAACTAACTGTAGTCCGACCCAAAAAAGCTGTAGTCCGAGCTAAAAAAACTGTAGTCCGGGCTAAAAAAACTGTATTATAAGCTTAAAAAACTGTAGTATGAGCTAAAAAGGCTAAAGTCTAGGCTAAAAAGGCTATTTAGCTTAGAAAACCTTTACTCCAATCTAAAACGCTGTAGTCCGAGGTAAGAAATCTGTAGCTCGAGCTAAAAGAACTGTAGTTCGGGCTAAAAAACACTTGTAGTAAGCTAAATATAGAGCGGTAGAACGAGCTTAATCAGCTGTATACCGAGCTAAGAAGCTGTAGTCGGATAAAAAAAGCTGAAGTCCGAGCTTAGAAAGCTGTAGTCCGTGCTAAACAAGCTATAGTCCGAGCTAAACAAGCTGTAGTTCGAGCAAAAAGGTTGTAGCCCGAGCAACATTCACAGCCAAACAATCAAGAACCCAAGACATACAAGCCAACGCCCCCTATTCATTCATTTTTACAACCCAACCACAAGCATAGCCACGTCATGATCTCATCCATCCTAACCATAGAGGGCTGTACCTTGAAGTGCCATTGCCCCACCAACGTTCGTTACATCTTGACCTTCTTGTCATTCTTGGCTTTGACGAAGACATCGATGTTGAAGGATGAGATGGCATTCTGGACTGCCTCCATCGAGACGGTTGTTTTTATACTGGATCGGTTGAAGTTGGCTTTTCATGCATTGAGAAAAGAAAGAAAGAAAGAAAAAAACTGAAAAAACCCCCTTTTTTTTTAAGCATGAAAGGTGATGGTTGTGTTTGAATGCATGCTTTGAGCATACTCAAAATAATAGCACTTGCCTCAAACTCGCATGCACAAACTTACTCTCCAAGTTGGCAAATGAAGCAGTGATCCTGTTGGTCTTCTCAGCAGGTGTGGTGTTATACTGCTCGCACCAGAAGTTGCCATCCGTGAGGTCATAGTGTGTAGGACGACCACAGTGTACATCACCAGTTGAAGAAATCGGTTGAGCACACACCCAGATTGTGTTGCACCCGAGTTCTTGGATAGTGCCATCAAAACACATGGTAACTTCTCGTCACATTGCGAAAACGTGATCCTCGCTTTCTGTGGGTCTATTGATACAATCAGCATTCGGATTGAAACACAAGGAAGAATAGAAAATATCATGAAAGAGATGTATAAGGAAACTTCTGTATACAAATCAATATGATTTACATTAGGCATGGGATTAGACTACATGTGAAAATACTGAAACATGGCAAACATAGACAAAGAAATCAATGTACCAAGGTAGGAATAAGTACAAAACGAAATATTAGACGAAAAAAAAGTGAATACTTCTATTTGTAGCAAACCGCAAAAAAATGGTTAGTTGGCACATGCCGCGTCACAATGCCGACATCAATAGATGGTGGAGATAGCTCGATACCCATCCTCGTGATTCGTCCTATAACATCCCCATCCAAAATCTCCAATACTCGAGTCCTACGAATGTTTTGTAGGGAGTGTAGGGGTATGGGATAGGGATGATAAGCAAGATACCTTAGCTTATGCCATTTAAAAAAATGCAAACAACATGTGTAGTCTTCATTGTACACAAGCATTCGTACCTTTTTGTACTCACGAGCTGCGTCTTGCTTTTGTAGGGCTCGGTTATCCACAGGAATACAAAAACTTTAGATCTTGCTGTCCTGCGTTGACTAATTGCAATATAGCTTCAGCCGTTGTGCCAAAAGCCGTCAGGCCGTATTCACCGCTCTCATCGCAAACCCAGCACACTTCCTGCATGGAGTCTTCTTCACCCTGTGTCTTGCGAATGCGAAGCTCCACTTGAAAAGAGCTCAACTGTAGGTACAAAAGAGTCATAAGATTGAGAACGAAGTTGTTAGTTAGTGAATGAATAACCAACAATCATTTTGTCAAGATAGCTGTATTTTCATACCAATGTAGATCGTCGAGCGTACGAAATACAAAGTTTTTGTATGTGCATTTCAATCAATATGATAACAACCTTTTATGAATCTATACTTGCCAATGAGCAAATTAGGATATTTACTTACCTGCCCGACATCAGTTTGATAGAGCTGAGAGAGCGGAGGGGGAGGGAAAAATGCTCAGAAGAAGAGCATCTTCTCCAGTGACCTCAATTGCACGTGAGCACCAATGCTTCCACCTCAGTACGCCCTCTAGACGCCCGATAGTAGTCCTGTTGGTTGTTGTTTATATTCGATTGGTATGGGAGTCATTGCATGAAAGATTATAATGTCATGTCACGAACATCACATTGCTAACCGATATTAACAAGTCAATCATCTTGCTAAAGGTCTAGAGTATGGCTTCGGTGACAAACATTGAACACATTATAAATGAAAGGAAACGTGGTAAGCTCACTTAGGTTTCTTCGGACGAAGGCAAGACACGTAGGAGATGTCGTACGTTGCTCCAAGCTTGAAACGCTCCAGTGTTTCAGCACATCTTTTAGCACTCCATGACAAAGGATGACATGATTCATCCCAAAACAGTAGCTCCACCATCGACCCATCCGCATCCAACAAGACCAACTTTGAAGTTCATCAAACTCTCTGACCGGGATAACATTGACGACCATCACTCGAACAAAGAAACTTGAAGGATCTTTGTCGTCGTCAAGCAGTTCCACAAGTGATGCAAGTTTCACGTTGACTGGATTCTGTAATAGAGGGGAAAAGGAGATACAAACAAAGAAGGAATGTTTTTCTTGACTTACAAATGTTCAAGTTAACATTTACATATTCAAATAGCTACGTAATATGTATCCGTTGACAGATGGGATGTGAAAGTTAGCACAATATGAGGGTACTACATAGAACATGAGATGATGCTACAACGTGAAAACCGACTAGAAACGAAATGTTGACTAGACAGGAAGGGATGCCGATAGTAAGAGACAATGGCACAACAAAAGCTGATGGTATGGCATGAGATAGTGGTATTGCATGAGGCTACGTAAGGTAATGGCATGATTATAGGTGACGGTATGGCAAGGGGATAATGACAAGGGATAATGTCATGATATGGGATCAGCTAGGGACACCTATGGATACCTAGGGACCTAGGGACACCTAGGGACAGCTAGGGACAGCTAGGGATAGCTAGGGACAGCTAGGGACAGCTTGGGACACCTAGGAACAACTAGGGACGCCTAGGGACACCTGAGTCACCTAGGGACAGCTAGGGACACCTTGGAACACCTAGGGACAGCTAGGGACACCTAGGGACACCTAAGGACACCTATATGGGGTTATTGCATTGCAACACGAATCCAAATCTAGGGATACTCTCCTTGACATAATGGCACATCATGAAGTTGTAGCTCGGCAAATATTTTGGATATGGCATAAACAAAGCGATTTGAAAAGATTTACACCACATGACATGTAACAAATATATAACAGAAAGCTGTGGTGTGCGACTAAATAAAAGTTCTTTGAGTAAAATACTTACAGGCTTAAAAGGAGAGGGCAACGGATCTGAAAATGAAGGGGGGGAAGTACTGAAGAGATCATTATGGTTATTTCAATATCACATACACAGGAAAATGGTCACTAAAATAAGTCTTACCAACATGCACATTCACATCAAACTGCATTTTGTTTACCCAAACATGGTCAATCAACGTTTTACGAATTGTCGTTGGGGTAGAAATACACTGAGATAGGTTTAATGCGCCCATGTAATTCATCAAAGATGATGGCACATTGATAGAAGAGTCAAAATTGAGATCACCATTATGATTATTCTTGATGTTGGAATCACTTGAAGTACACAATTTAGGACCGCATAAAGGTCAACATGCCTTGATGTCAGATTGCGATATACACAAACAACATACGTATACAGTATTGTTTCATGCCATAGTACAACCACCTGCACTTTCATTGATATTATTTCATGAATGATAGAAATGTTACTCTTATGAGCAATCGACATACCCCCAAACTCACAGTCTTGCCTATAGGTCAAGAATTTGTCCCAAAATATAGTGTGAGAATCTGTTGTCTTGAGATGTGTTTCAATAAGTACCACAAAATCGAAACCCTGAACACTTAGAGGTGTGACAAAGTCACAATCTCTCCTAAACCTACGAATGTTTTGGAAAACAAAATTGATGGTTCCAGAGTATTCAGTAATCGCTTCAATGGGAACTGGAAAAAGTCTGAACTTGCTCCTGCGTAAGCACTCCATTTCAGTCACAACTTCAGGATGTATTCGAATTGTGCGGGATGAAAAGTTTTGCAAATATAGTGAATGGTGTGACTTGAAGCGACTAAGTGCAACACATGCTGCGTGATGAAGTACAGTGTTGTGAAAACATATCACCCCAGAATCAAATGTCGAGCCTTGGCTACACTGGACACTAATGGCAAAACTTGGACGAAGTGGAAGTTGCATTCGAGAGATTTCATGTAATTGTCGATTGATAGAAAAACGTCTTTCAACACGTGTGATCAGTGTCCATGATAAATTGTTAATCTTACATGCATCAAAAAGTTTTGAGTTACTTCCGCGAGCCTTTTAGCCAACATCCTCGTTGTGAAACAATACCCAAATCACGGAAATTTCATAGCTCTCATCGTTCGAGAACCATTTTGCTATTCCCGATGTGCAATCAGCTAGACTGTCTGTTGTATCGATGTTCAAAACGATATGGACTTGGCAACCAATATACAAACCAAGTCTTGAAAGAAGCCCACACTTTTTTTTTGAATCAGGTGGAGCACTTTCTGAAGGAAGCCTAGAATATACCGCGGTTGTATCAAACAAGTGTAAGTCCCATGCATCTATTTTTTGCTTTTCTTCACTTGCTTGCTCGAATACCGTTTCATTATATTTGTTAATGTCATCATTTCTGTAGTAAATATGTTGCCGACACAAATCTTGCGGTGCGGACACGTTCAGGGATTGAAAGAAGTTGGGAAAGTACATCCGCGCTCAGTATTAGGGTCCCCGCTATTACGTACGGTCAGTGGAACACTATAAACCATCAGAATTAGTGAGTTCGTCACACGGCTAGTCAGTCGGGTTCCACGGTTGGTTAGTGACTGCTGGTAAACATTTCTACGAATGGTCAGTGGGCGTAACCCCCGCCCATTTTGGGCAGATTTCCCGCTCGCGGCAGCCCAACAACCAAACGAGTGTAATAATTGCGGGGAGCGAGATTTTTTTCGCGCCAGGCTGGCGCCGCACATTTCGCCCTCACTCCAACCCTCGGTACTGTACATTTCGCCCTCGCTCCAACGCTTGGAAAAAATCACCTACGAAAATAACATATAGCCCACCAAATAGGACGTGCTGAACCCGCGTAACTCCCTCAACTACAAGTCCAACCAATTAAACATATGTTTTCCCAACATTGAAACCTCATCAACAACGATAACCCTTACATCCTGCAAATTAGCTCTAAGGGTGTTCAATCACTCTGATGATAAGTTTGACATCACCCAGTTTTGAATAATAGGTATCATAAGTGCATTATGCATAGTGTATCCATGTATATTAAATGCCGCAACTCCTGTTGGTGCCATTTTTTTAAATTTAAGGGATGCGGGGTTTGAAAAGATAGATGAATTGAATATTCTTAAAATTTGTTCAGTAACTGTTCTAATCAGCACCAATTTTCCTGCACCCGCCCCTCCATTGACGAATAATCACAAGGGAGATTCTTGAAATCGAATATGATGCACTATATGGTCGCATACAGCTCGTTGTTCAAGGTTTAGCGGCCTTTCCATTTCCATGTACTCTGAATCCTCTACTTTGATTTGAACAAACAAATCGCTCGCCTTGCTAGCTTTTTGTTTGAAATCCAACTCTATGCCTATGTCAATTTGCTCATTCACTTCTATCGGTTTGACATATGTAGCTAAATCATCATCATCATCATCATCATCATCATCATCATCATCATCATCATCATCATCATCATCATCATCATCATCATCATCATCATCATCATCATCATCATCATCATCATCATCATCATCATCATCATCATCATCATCATCATCATCATCATCATGATCATGATCATCATGATCATGATCATCATGATCATGATCATCATGATCATCATCATCATCATCATCATCATCATCATCATCATCATCATCATCATCATCATCATCATCATCATCATCATCATCATCATCATCATCATCATCATCATCATCATCATCATCATCATCATCATCATCATCATCATCATCATCATCATCATCATCATCATCATCATCATCATCATCATCATCATCATCATCATCATCAGCATCATCATCATCATCATCATCATCGGCTTCCTTAAACGCATCTGCCCAGCAATCTCTTCCAGATGTATATTCTAGCTCTTTTTGCATGTTGGATCTCTTGTTAGCATTATAAATGTTCAATACTAAAATGCTATCATTCGGCTCCTCCATAAAATGATGAAACAACAAAACTCGCTCTCGAAAATAATTTGCACAATCTAGTTGTACATGATAGTTTACAAATCTAATAACCTTATTCTTCTTCCGCTTACAGTAGTATTTTCTACCATCTGTTAGATCAGGCCCAAATACGCATGTGCCAATCTTATTATCTTTATGGTGTGGTGCTAGTTTGTACATACAAACAAAATCTGCTAAACATGTGTGCTCTAAAGAGTGTGGCCGGTATCTATATCGCTCAAGTATGGCATATGGCACATAACATTGCGAGCTGACTTTTAGGTTTTAAAGTTAATAATCGCTTAGTAGGTGGCGCGATATTTATAAAGACGACATGTCGAGTCGACATTCGATATTGTAAACTCAAAAGTAAATAACAAGCTTCTTGAGCATTGATCTCTTGAGCATTCAACATCACATTTCCAATGAGGCGTAGTATTGTCTTTATGCCAACCCTGGCTTGACGAGCTTTAGTTAAAATCCTTTGCATCATAATACTAATGCCTTTGTTTGATTTAGTCATATAAGATACTATATACGCTGCAACGCTATATGGGTCAGTACATAATTACACATCCATATTACCCTTCCATGATTTTAATAATGGGGAGTATAATTGTTTACGTAAATATCGCAGACTCGCCTTCGTAACAACAATGTGTCTCATTTTAAAGTATACCGGATTGTACGAATGTAATCATCATACAATATTCCAACATCTAATAAGAACTTCTCGAACTTAATGGTTGAACTACCCATCCGGTTATTTAGGCAATTTTTTTTTTTTTTAGCATTGTTAATCAAAACGTGTCACTCCGATTCGCTTTCAACATTTAACGGTGGATGTAGCAATAAAGTAAAAGGCAATGGATACATTGGAAAACCGAATCTACACTTTGTTAAATTCTGCGTCATTCTTTTACAAGTTCGAGAATGTCTATGCGTTTGTAATAACAAAGTGTTAGAATCTAAACCTTCAGAGGTTGTACTAATATGTGCATCAGCAAATCGTATGATGTTATCTTCAGAACCAATTCATTGGCTTGTTTGCTCCATACAATAGCATGAGTATGCGGTGCACCTCTGTATTGGAATTCATCCAGCGCAAAATAGTCTTCAATACCTCCCATAATAGTAGAGTTTCTGTTTAACAAGTATCGAATAAGCAAGCTCTTTTTTAAATCATACTAACGCACACATGTCACCGTGTCACGTCTTACCAAAGTACTTATGGTGTTAAAATCCAATAGTACAGTTAAGTGCTCTGGCAACTGACACGGATTGCCACGCTGTTTATTGATATTCAGCAATATTTTATGAAGTTCGGTCCATTTTGTATCTGCCATTGAAATTGTAAAAAAAAATGTAGGCCTTCCAAGTTGGCGTAACATGGCAGAAAGATCGCGTTTGCAGTTCTCCCGATACTGCTGAGCTGTACGAATCGCCTTAAAATTATTATAAATAATAACTCCTTGTTGTAAGGTTGTGCGTTTTGACTTATTCAACATGTCGTTTGATGTGAATGAGTTTAGATTTTCTATTTTCTCTTGCTTGACCCTGGTAGCAATGATACTTTAAACTTGCAATATTTGTTTCTTGTACATCTTGAAGAAAATATTGGGAATGTTTGATGAGCACCGCCCATTATTGTGTTTCATCTCCCATTTTACAATATTAGAGTATAAATAATTATCATTAATAGCCCCTCCCAGTCTACGTTGACCATAATAAATAGATGGGAAACTGAGCTCTTCAACATCCGTGTCAAGTAAGATAAACCTAGGCTTATAAAATTCCCCAGGAGCCATTTGTACTATGTTTTGTGATGGGTATTGATAAGAAGGTTGTTGAGTTATGATCGTATCCAAAATTCCAACATTGTGCTCGTCTGACTCGTCAGTCTGAGTAGACGATGACAATGTGTCATTCCTATTGCAGTGAGAAAGGTTCACCTCATCTGTAAGTACTGCATAATCTGTCACATCTCCAAGCTCATTGCAACGATCATGGTTTATGCACATGTTATTCTCTCTAAAAAGCTCTTGCTAACATAGATAAGTTAGCGCTTTCAGTATTTTTAGCCGTCGAACATTGTCTTCGAATGCATTGCTCGTACAGTATACTCCATTTTCCGCTTAAGGCGAACCATAATTGTGTGCGATTCATCTACTGACCGAGGCAATGAAGCTATCATCGTATCCACCTCTACAAGAATGTTTATTACTCCACCACGTATGCCTAATTGTTTACCAATAGATAAGGCATGTATTCGCATAAATGGTATCCGATGACTAATAAACCGTTCCTCCAATGTGGTTAAATCTTGCAATTCAGTTGGCTGCTTTGGAAAACCGATGCTGTTCATTTCACTGTATGGAGATGTCATATTCGACCTTACGTATCGGACACAACTGGTACACATCGAACGACCTCGCTTCTTGCTCTCTATTCCGTTCATTGTACTATGGAAGTTGAACAAGCCACAGGATTTGCACGCTATTGTTGGACCGTCATAACAGTTCTGCAAGAACTTGCTGACGTACCAATCATGCGCTATAACTTTTGGAGGTGGTTTAACAACTTGTGCATGCTGGAACATATTATCAAGCACTTCTTATCAAAGTACCATCACTACACAAAAGTTCATCCAGTACATCCAATTGGTCCCCTTGTGACGAATTTAGTTTACTAAGTATAAAGTAAGCTCGACCAAATGCAGCATCAATGGCATGCATAAAACCCCCATAAGTATAACGCTTCTTACTACACTTAACAGCAAACTTGAAGCCATGTGAAGCCTGTTTTATGCCAATGTACGTCTTATCTCCACACCTATCGTGGTTTGCATGAATGTCATGTAGACGTATCAAATTGGTCCTGGTGTTGCTAAACTCACCTCCATCTTGTGAATACCTCATACCCTTGCTATGTGTTCTTTCAAAGCATATAGAGTCACTAATCACTTCGTTTGGCCCATCCTGCTTTCCATGCACCTTGTGAACATGTTTACAATTATGTGAGCTACTTTAAAAACCGTGAATAGACATGCTCCGATATAGGCAGTTGCCATCTCCAATGATGGCCACTAATTTTAGAACATACCGCTTTTCAAACTCGTCAGCCAACGCCTCCCCGGTGATGATGACATGCTCGCTAGAATTGTTTGCAGCACTGGCAAGCTTGGTAACCGTGTTCGCCATGTGTGCAATACAGTGTTGCTCACCTCCATTCACGTGTTCTGCTGGCATGGTTGACGAAGGCACCAATGACGCATCTAACTTATCTGCCCCTGTAGTTGCCCGGTCTTGGTCACCAGTGCGCCGCGCATACCTAGTACCATAAGCAATCCCCTCGTTCGAAGGCACCAATAGCGAATAGTGATGTTCTGCCTCACTATAATGCAAGTGCATGACACCTCGAGATTTCTGACCTGGAGGGACTCGAAAACACTGGGCAAAATTACTTTGTCGCATCCAGAGGATTGTCATTGTACAATACACAACAGAGGACGCGTTTGCCTCAACAATAACCCCCACTCATTAAGACCAGAAGCATATGCGTAGTAATCGCCACCTGATGCGAATGGAATACCATGTGCAATTCTTGCCTGCAACGGGTATGTATACCTCTGGTCGTCCCAGTTTAAAGCAATGTGGGAAATCACATTGTTTTTTATATCCGAGTACTGATTTTGGGTATCAAACTGATGCATAGACATGCTCCGATATAGGCAGTTGCCATCCCCAATTATGGCCACTGGTTTTAGAACATACTGATTGTGACACGACCTCAGAGGAGTGTGCAGTGCAGTCGTCATAGCATATCATAGCTCCATAATACAGCACACTAGATAGGGCAAATACATGGCAAGGGAACAAGGCTGAGCGGCCATGCTAGTTATCAAAGCGAGGGAGGGAAGGGTGGGCAAGTTGGAACAAAAAAAATGCAAATGAGACTAGGTGGCAGGTCTGAGAGACCTGCCGATAGATGAAGGAGTTTGTCTCCTTTACAGCAAACTCCTCTTCTAGTCGAATCACAATCTGTAAATTTTTCATTACAAAAAATTTCTCATATTGTGACACGACCTCAGAGGAGTGTGCAGTGCAGTCGTCATAGGTCGAACGAGACATCAAGTGTGAGGGCGTCGACGGTGGCGCTCAAGGGTGGCCTGGTACCGATCGGTCGCGCTCGAGCGAGTAGGATCTTGTAGCATGCGAGAAGCGGCCACTAGCTCGCGGTCAAGCTGAGTAATGTAAAGCTCCTTGGCTGTATCACTTCGCCAACGGCCGAGGGCCTTGAAAAGCCGGTCGGGGACTCCAACATCAACGGCGACCGTCGCAGCTGCCTTGCGGAAAGAATGGGTGCCCAGGAGGGCTGGGTTGAGGCCGACACGGGAGAAAGCATCTCGACACCAACCCCGAATGGCGGCGTACGAGGGAGGGCGATCTGAGGGGGAAGCTCGGGCACCTGGCTGAAATATATGAATAAGGGGGCCAAGGGTCTGCGGAGAATAGCCAGCCAGGAAGAGGAACTGTTGGACACGCGACACCGGACAGTGGCGGGCAGAAGAAGCAGCCACTGGGACCCAAACACCGGTGCCCGCTTGGTCGGTCTTCGAACGGGGGATGAACAACCACATGCAGTCCCGATCGAACTCGATCTGGTGCCACTGGAGGGAGATGAGATCAGAGAAACGAAGGAAGGCTGCGAACATGAGGAGGGGAATAAGGCCCCGTTGGAATGTGGCCGGATCATGCGAGGAGAAGTAGAGGTCACAGATATCGTAAATCTTGGCGGGAGGAATGGGCTCTTTCGCTTGAGATGGCTTGCCACAATGACGCATGGCATAATCCTTGACTTGCGAAGAAAAGGGGCCGCGAATCGGGGAGGGGTGGCCGATCAGCCAATGGGCGCAGGATATGGCGGAACACGCAGTGCGCAAAGCTGAGACGGTAGCGCCGCGACGGACCGAGTGCAGCAGAAAGAGGGCCGATGTCAGGTCGGTGGCGGGAAGGAAGGGAAGTGAGTGCGCCAAACAGAAGGCTCGAAACTGTCGCCAATAGGGTTCATAAGTGCGAAGGGTAGACTTTGCCCGAAGATCGACGGTGAGTGTGAGAAGGTCCGACAATAATCGACCAATATATGAGCCTGCGCAGTGAAATAAAATGCTACATTAGTTGAATGCAAAACGAAGCACATACATTGGAGAGTTCGGAAGACCGGCACCGCTAAAGGCATAACGGTCACTGCCAACACGTAAACAACTAGCACCCAGGGTAAGGCGAAGGGCCATAACGACCTCCGGGCCCCAAGTGAAGCCGTCCAAGCTTAGCAAAGGCCACCAAAAAGCACTAGGCCAATATGGGATCACGAGAGTGAGAGAAGTGCGCGAGCGACGGGCATGAGTTAGGACAACCGGGATGAGGGCGGGTGGAGGAAAGGCGAAGCAATTCTCGTGTCCCCAATTAATAGAAAAGGCATCTTGCGCAACCACCGAGTGTGAGAACTCGAGGGAGCAGAAACGAGCGAGCTGCGCATTGGCAGGGGATGCAAACAAGTCGATGGTATGAGGCCCCCAATGCCTCTCCAGCAGCAGAAACCAAGGACGTGTCAAGGAGTAGTCGTCGTGGAGCTCAATCTTGGACAGAGCATCGGCCTCAGTATTCAGCGCACGGGGAATCCATTGGACCGTGAGACGGATCATATGGCGCACGCACAATTGAATAATCGTGCGGCATACGAAGGTAAGCTCGGGACGGCGAGAGCCTCCCTTCTGGAGGATGTAGTAGGCCGCCTGACTGTCGCTGCGGAGCAAGATGTGCGAACGCCGGATTTCGACAGAAAAGGCCGAAAGGGACCAAAAGATTCCGGCCAACTCGCGAAGGGTACTGGACGAGCCCAAGAAGGCTAGAGGCAGCGGGGAGGAGAGCGAGCCGACACGACCATCCGGCGCGGAATAACAAGCCCCCCAGGCATGGTCGCTAGCATCCACGTACATGACAACGTCGTACAAATGCGGGTTATGGAAGCGGGCGCCGTTGAAAATGTCGAACTGTGTGAGCAAAAAACGCAGCTCTTCAACAGACTCAGGGGTTAGGAGAATGGCCGCCCCCCTTGAGTGGCATTCGGCGATCTGAGCGAGAAGGTGGTGGGAGAAGGCGCGCGCGACGGTGCCAAGTGCCAAGGACATGGAGGCCAACATGCCAGTGATGCGGGCAACGCGGCAAACAGGGATGCGACGCCCGTTAGCGCCGAGTGTGCCTAATTCATCCAGCTCGGCAAACAGCCGATCGCGCCGATCCGCATCGACAGAGAATGTGGTGGTGCGCGTGTCCAGCAAGAGGCCCAAGAACTTCAACGATTGTGCCGGCGCGAGTTGTGATTTTTTTAAATTCACTACGAAGCCCGCGGCTGCAAGGTCGGTGATGATTATGGAGCGGTTGTGAAGTGCCTCCGTTCGAGTGGCACTAATGAATAGGATATCATCGACGTATGGAATAAGGCGGATGCCACGGCTACGCCAGCGTTTGGAGAGTTGCTTAACTAACTGGGTAAACACAAATGGCGCTGTAGCCAGCCCGAAAGGCAAGGAGAGGAATTGGTAGTCCTGCCCTTGCAGGGAGAATCCAAGAAACCGCCAAAAGGCGGGGTGGATGCCGACGTGGTGGTACCCAGATTTGAGATCGATGGTGAATAGCCAATCGCCTTCTTGCACCAAATCAGGAACGCGAGTAAGTCTTTCGTATCGAAAACGAGGCACCGAGAGGAATGAGTTGACATGCCGCAAGTCCAATATCAGCCTCTTTTTAGAGGGTTGGACAATCACGTTTAATGGGCTAACGCATGTAAGGGTTGCGGAAGGAGGTACGACCCGAGCTGCGCCGGTGGCGAGAAGCTCGGCCACTGCACCTACAGCGAAAGATGTGAATTGCAAGGCACCGGCATGATTCTTAGTACGAGACGGGGGGGGCTCAGAGGCAACCCATGGTAGGCGATATCCATATGTAATCACCGATAGAATCATGTCGCACCAGGCGGACCACCATGCAGCGCGGTCACGGAGGCGGCCTTGCATGCGGGTAATCTTGGTTGCATCATCGGCATAGGCCGAAATGGTTCCGAGCTCTGGTGGGAGAGGGAACACAAATAGGGATGGTAGAGAGTCAGGAAGGTGCTTCACCTCATTTAGTTCCGACCTCAACAAGGGAGTTTTTTTTTTTTTTTTTTTGTCGGGAAGGAAGGCAAACGCTTATTATAGGTGCCCACTCGCTCGCTATTTTCTTCGGCCACGTCATCCCTTAAGTAATAAACCATTGGATTGGGCATGTCAACTTGGCATACTGGGCTGTAGTTGGTGGTCATATATGGTGATGACATAGAATCTTGTCATGAGTCTTATCAACGGCAGTCTTTAGAGGACACACACACATTGTATAAGCGTCTTGTCGGCACGTTCAGGCCCAACGGGCGAGACCATGTGGTCGTATGACGCGCGTATTAATCTTACTTGAGTGCAATAATCTGTGTGTATGTTGTTGTTTTTTTTTTTATTATTATTAAGAACGCTACAACATCGGAGAGGTTAAGCAATCTTTACACAATCTTAGCCGGCCGATTGGCCCCTTGGCCTCTTTGGGGGCAATTAGCCATCCCATGCCCGGGTTCACGACAATAGAAACAACGGCCGTCGCCGTCCCTACGCCATGTGTTCCAAAGGCGCTCCCCTTGGCCTCGAGGGCGAAGAGGTGGTTCAGGACGGGATGTGGAATGGGTGGGCCGAGTGGGCCACTTCTTGCTAGCCGCTACAATCTGAGAAGCAGCCTTGACATTCTTATCCTCTACCACTTCCCCGTATTTAATCTTAAGGGCCATATTGGCCAATTCAAAACCGCGTTGATCGGCGATAAACAAAAAATGAATCTTTTCTTCCGCCTCCTCTACTATCTGCTGGAGATAGTCGGCGGCTTGTTCACCACCATCAGGTGGTAAAACCGAAATAGCATGACGTGCAATAGCTTGAATGCGCTCAAAACTAAAAAGTTGCGTACGAATGCCATCGCTTTTAACTAAGGAAGAGCGCAACTGAGGACGTGCAGGTGGAATAGGAGCAAGGGCGAGCGCTGCAGAAGCGGATTTTGGGCGGGCAGCATTACCTTCGTCGAGCGTGGCATGGGGTGCTTCCTCGTCCATTTCGTCGTCCACGGGCTCGGGGGCGGGCGCCGGGAGGCGAGAGCGTGGGGCTGCCGCCACTGCGACGCGTGCTGGTTCCGGAGGCGGTGCTGGATCGGCGCCATTGCCACGCTGGAGCGCCGCAAGAAGACCAAGAACGTGGTGAATGGCCTCATTGTTGGTGCCGGCGTAAACATTATTGTCGGTGTAGCGAGCAGAATTATTTTCTGCAGAACGAGGCGCTGTGGATGCAGTGGAGCGTGCTGTAACGCGTTCGCCAGCAACAGCTCCTGTGAAGATTCGCTGAAGATTGCGCTGGGCTGCAGGATCCAGGCGCGCAATCATTTCGGCGATATCTGCTGCTCCAGGGGTCGAGATCTGCGGATTTTCGCGTGGATTCGCTGCATCAGGGGGAAAATCCGTCCGGCGATCTGCGCGATCCCGGTCCCGATTCTGACGATCCTGGCCAGGCCCTCAGATTGGTTTTAGGGAGGCTGATTGCTCAGGGTCGGCCATGTGAGAGCCCATGCTTTTCAGGGTCGGGTTTTGGGCGTGGCATGTTTTTTCAGGCCAATTGCTTTTTTTAGTCTGACTTATCAGGCCTACATTTTTGTAGTTTCTGATTCTTAGGTCGGATCGGACTTCACTGCATACAATTCTTCTCGTCAGATTCCTGTCTGATTTTAACTAAGGACCAATCAACCCCCTCACACCTCCTCCAGCTCGCCTGGAACTTGTGTGATTCTGGTCAAGGACCAATCACGCCCCCCACACCTGTTGTAGCTCGCCTTGAAGTTCCGTGATTGTGGTCAAGGACCAATCACGCCCCTCACACCTGCTCTAGCTCGCCTGGAACTTGCGTCATTTTTTGTCAAGGACCAATCACGCCCCTCACACCTGCCCCACCTCGCCTCGAACTTGCGTGATTCTGGTCAAGGACCAACCATGCCCCTCACACGTGCTCTAGCTCGCCTTGGCAGATAAGATTCAGATTCAGGACGAATTTCGAGTAGGGCTGATTCGTCAGGCTCGATAAAACAAGAACATACTATTTTTCAGGCCTTAGAAAATGGGAACACATAAATTTCAGGTTTGATAAAAATCAAAACCTGAAAAATCAGGGTATGCCCTAGAAAACACCCTGATATACAGGCTTTCAGGCCTTTTTGGCCTGACTTCTGAGGCCCTGATCCTGGCGAATCTGGGGCGCTGGGGCGTTGAGATCGCGCTCATGATGACGCCCTGCGCGCGCAGGATTACAATCATGATTGTGGTCCTCGCGCGCAGGACCGTCATGATTGCGTTCGGTAGGTGGGGGGCGTGACGGGGCATTTTCGGCAGGCGGGTTCGTGTCGACACGGTTCTGCTCGTTACGCCGCTCGCCTTGAAATCCGGGGGGGGAGTCGCGATTGCGTGACGTGTTACGATCCGCGTCCCCCGCCACGTTTTCGATGTGCTGAACAGGGTCTTGACGCGCGCCACTCAGCAAATCCAAAGCGGTAACGGCGCCGTTACCTCTGCCAGGGCGAGGAGAACGCGAGCGTTCTCTATGCTGAGGAAGAGTTTCGGTCCCCCTCACGTGCAGGGGACCCACGCCTTCCACCACTCCTAGTATTGACGCGAGGAGCGGGAGGCCTACCACTTGCAGCGAAAATAAGTCCGCTGACCATTGTAGAGAATCTAACAGAAAAATCGTCTTGCAGCAAGAGACTCCTGTTGGAAATATCTCAAGGACTTAAGCGTTTCTGAAGTGTAACACTGTACTCGAGGAAGATTACAGGGGAGCACGCGAGTCAACGGAGGTTACACGAGGGGGCGGACAAAGAATGCGAAAGGACTCGAAAGGTCGCAACTGGAGGTTGCGACTGACCGTTACAACATCACGGATGGTAACCGAAGCGGCAATCGAGTCGCTGTGCGACTCGATAAACCGTTCCTGTAACTGTATTCTACAACTGCTTCCTTATCTTCTATATATTGCTGTATGCTTGTTTCTTTAATCAATCACTTGTTCTCACATACTAGTACAAGGGTTCAACTGCCTCAACTTCCGCTGCACTACTCCAAGTCTCAAGTCTTTACAGCTGGGACTTAATCTCTGCAAAAGATCCTAAAGGGTTTTTCTCAGCCCAACATGGTATGAGAGCTGGTCAGAGATCAAAACTCCCAGCAACTACACTCCATCAACAACCAGCAACTCAACTTGATTCAACAACTCCATTGATTACAAGACATGGACAACAAGGGCAAGAAAGTCTCTACGGGCTCACCCAGCGCCCAAGAAACTCAACACGGCAACTCTGGTCTGCACACCTCAGGACTGCAGACAGAGACCGGGACTACTCAAGAAACAACGGGAAGAGTACCAGAGATGGTGACTCCGTCTCCCTCTTCAAGTGTGGACCCGAATCTCATGGAGAGATTCTTCAGCTTCATGTCACACTTCGACCAGCAGCAGCAGACAAGGACACCTGCGCACTCAACACAGAGCAATGGAGGGAATATGGGATTAGCGCCGATGAGCCTCGACAACTCATCCTTCGAGCGACACAACCAAGCGCCTACCTTTGCGCCTTATCATTCTTCGCCGGGGACGTTCGAATTCATGCCGCCCCGTGCCCAGCCAACAGCAGCTGCTTCACAACAAACACCGAATGAAATCTTAAGTTTACAGGCGCAGTTCTCACACGTGATCAAACTTCAGACATCCTCACCGTTCAACGGACACGACTTCTTTACCTGGAGCTTCGAGTTTGAGCTGCTGATGGAGGCCGCGCATCTTCTGGGATACTTCAACGGGTCCCTGCCATTCCCAAGCAACGGCACTGGGAAGGAACAAGAGATCTTCACGTATCAGTCGCTGCTGGCGTACACGGTACTCCTGAGAAACCTGTCACCACAAGAGCAGCAGAGCATCAGAACGTATCGGAGTTATGGAAACTCCGCGGAGCTCGCATGGCACCACCTCAAATGCCTTTACCAAGCAAACGACAGCGTGACACAAAGCAGACTCATGCAACAGCTGACAACAATACAGATGAAGACCGGGGAAAAGGCGATGCAGTATATGAGTCGCTGCCAGACCCTCCGCGACCGCCTGCTTCGGTGCGGAGGAACGATCACTGAAGAAAGCTTCGTGACACTTGTCCTCGCCGGGCTCGGGCCAGAATGGAGAACCACACGATCACTTCTTCGAGCCCACGGAAGAATTTCGGAGATGCACCTCTGCGCCGAGCTTCACGCTGAACAACAGGAGATGGATCTGTTCGAGGAAAGACAACCAAGGAAGCAACAGCAGTTAGTCTTCTACACTCAAAGAAGAAATGACAACAACTACAACCGACGCAGCAAGCAAGATCAACGCGACAACCGAGGACTCACCATCGTGCCGCCGTTCTGCCACAACTGTCAGACTTCCGGGCACTCCAAGGTCAACTGCAACCGCCCTCGCGTTTACCGTGCAGCAGACCCACAAGTCGCTTCCACTCAAGCAAGTCCTCCAAGGCGCTCTTCAACATCTGCACAACAAACACCCAACATCATCAACTGCATGGTACACATCGACAACTGCGCACCCGCTTCACCACCCACTTACGCACCAGACGAAGAGGAATTCCCGCCGCCGCGCTCGCAAGGACTTCAGGTCAACCCGACATACGCTGCAGTCGCTAACGCCGAACCCACCGGGCGGAACACCTGGTTCTTGGACAGTTGCTGCGGTCAGCACATGTGCTCCTCCGGACGCTTCGTACAACACGAGCGACGCCTCAACCGCGACGTCGTCATCACCGTCGCCAACAACGAAAACCTGAAAACAAACAGGCAAGGCGTGGTTCAGTTACAATCAATGGAGACAAACGTTATTCTTCAGCTCAACAAAGTCCTCATCGTCGACAATCTGGGATACAACCTACTAAGCGTAAGCCAACTAATGGCTAAGGGGATTCACCTGGAGTGCGACTCCTTCTCCAACGAGTTCCGACTTTACCACGGGAAGGGCGGTCTCTTCATCGGTCGTGCCCTCCTGAAGTCCGGTGTCTTCGTGTTGGACTTCGTCCCCGACCGCGGAACTGCCGACAGCGATGGCATCGTATCGTTCGCCGCCTGGACTCACCCACCAGATCTTGATCCCGACTTCGACAGTGACGGCTTCTGGCACTCCAACACCATACCTGCAGCAGAGAGAACACGGGCATTAGCAGTTATCAGACAAGAAAGACAAGTACCAGCAAGCGTCCCAACAAAACCATCACCTGCAGTATCGGCAGCAGGACCCAGCCGAGTACCACCACCATCAACACGAGGACCGCCAACGGAAGCAGACCAACTTATGCCCGCCACACGAGAAGCTTGTCGAAGTCCCGCCTCGGTCGTCGCGTTCTTCTCCAACGCCGACATCTACCACCGCTCGCCCGGTCACCGCGCTCCCGACGACATCTGGCACCAACGTCTCGGACATCCTGCAAACAGCACGATACTACAAACAATACAAGCAGAGGTGTTAGAACGTAACGCCCTTCTAACGACGAGCGGCCAAGAACTTCGCCGACCAAGAGCACGATGCTTCACGTGCCCCGAAGCAGATCTTCCTCATCAACCTTTCCCAGCCCATCACAATCCAAGCGCACCCACTTACGCTCCGATGGAAAAGGTCTACAGCGATATTCTAAACATGCCTCGAGACGACACCGAAGCCGACTTCAACTACGTCATCACGTTCATCGACGCCGCAACCAGATACGTCTGGCACTTCAATCTCAAAACGCGCGATCAAGCCTTCGAGGCCTTCACCACATGGCTTCCAATCGCCGAACGAGAGTCAGGAACCAAACTCAAGAGTTTCCAGTCAGACGGTGCACTGGAATACCAGTCACAACGCTTCAGGACCTATCTCGCGGAAAGGGGAATCCGACGCCTGGTGTCTCTGCCCTATGCTCACCAGCAGCAGGGGGTAGCAGAACGCATGAACCGGACCTTGCAGACGACGATGCGAAAACTGCTTCTGGGGATGAGGCTGCCCAATACACTGTGGCCAGACGCGATGACACATGCAGTCCACCTGCACAACCTGTTGTCCTCGTCATCGCTCCCCAACAACGCATCACCGCACCTGCTGTGGACGGGAAAAAGGGGCAGCACAAAATTACTTCGAGTTTTCGGCTGCATGGTACAATACAGACCCCACACAGCTCGAGCAGGACGCTTCACTCAACGAGCTCGGTGGGGACTACACCTCGGCATCGCCAAACATTTTCACGCGTGGAAGATTCTCGACATACACGACAAAAATACGGTGGCATCACGTGATGTTACACTGAGGGAAAAAACCGTCCGGATGTTTGGCAATAAGTTGGGTTTTTAGGCTTTGAGACTACTGTATGGTAAACCTTCAAGATGCACGGTGGTACATGTTGGGAGAGGCACAAAGTGGATGCGTTCACAGCACTAAGAACTAGAATAGTACATTGGATCTAACTCATACTCCAAAAGATATACAACGAGTACATCCGGACAGTTTTTTCCCAGGACAAAGAGCAAACTTCCGAACAACGTTTCTAGTACCTAGTCCACCTACTCTTGGCGTTGATCACCATCCACACCCTCCTAGGCATGTTATCTATGTGGTTAGTGCAGACCTTTGCATGAAGCTTCTTGCACTCTTCCTTGACCCACCATTTTGCATAAGGGGGTGAGCACAAGGAAAATTGCGAAGTATTTGAGCGTATGCATAAGTATTGTGCACGAATTCAGATTGAATGTAATCTCTGAGACTAGCCAAGCCGAGGGGTGTCCAAAGATGCCATTACTTGAATGGTCCCGGCTTATCATGGGTTGTTTTCGTCGAATCAGAGTAGGGTGAAATCACGTATAGAGTGGCAAAATCTAGCATACCCGCCACGAAACTTAGGGTAACCGAGCACGGTCGATTGAGCATCCTTTCAGTGTTAGAATCATGTTAAAATCCGCGAGTCTAGTGACAGTGCATCAGTTGAAGAAGTCTCGACTGTTTGGGAAGAATATCAGGGTTGAGGTCTGGTGAGGAAGAGGGGCACTCCAGAGCTACATATCCATGCTCTCCGAGCCATTCCAAGCCTAGGCAGGGAAAATGACATGGAATGCCTTGGAGAGCATAAGTATGTTGCGCTGGAGTGACCCTTTTTCTCACCAGACCTCAATCCAGATATTCTTCCCAAACAGTCGAGGTTTCTTCGACTGCTGCCCCGTCACTAGACCCGCGGATTTTAACATGGTTCACACAGTGAAAGGATGTTCAGTCGACCGTGCTCTGTTACCCTAAGATTCGTGGCGGGAATGCTAGATTTTGCCACTCTATTCGTGATTTTACCCTAGAACGATACGACGAAGACGACCCATGATAAGCCGGGACCATTTAACTAATGGCATCTTTGGCCACCCCTCGGCTTGGCTAGTCTCTGAGATAACATTCATTCAGAATTTGTGTACAATACTTATGCATACGCTCAAATACTTTGCAATTTTCCTTGTGCTCACCCCCTTATGCAAAATGGTGGGTCCAGGAAGAGTGCGAGAAGCTTCATGCAAAGGTCTGCACTAACCACATAGATAACATGCCTAGGAGGGTGCGGATGGTGATCAACGCCAAGAGTAGGTGGACTAGGTACTAGAAACGATGTTCGGAAGTTTGCTCTTTGTCCTGGGAAAAAACTGTCCGGATGTACTCGTTGTATATCTTTTGGAATATGAGTTGGATCCAATGTACTATTCTAGTTCTTAGTGCTGTGAACGCATCCACTTTGTGCCTCTCCCAACGCGTACCACCATGCATCTTGCAGGTTTACCATACAGTAGTCTTAAAGCCTAAAAACCCAACTTCGTGCCAAACATCCGGACGGTTTTTTCCCTCAGTGTATCTTCTACGAGCGACTGACGCTGCAGCATTACCTGGACAACATTGCCAACTCAGACGACCCCACCGACGGCTTCGCGGGCCTTCGCTCCTTCGCTGACCATGCTGCCGAGGCTGACGCAGCAGAAGAAGACGTCCCTGGAGCCTCGGAGGCTGCCGGACCACTCCCCTACTGCTCCGTACCTGTTCCACTCGATGAA
>BQMB01001157.1:0-67227 GCA_027943415.1 Closterium sp. NIES-67 | reverse complement strand
ATGGTCTCTAGAGCATGCAGCTTGAACCTCGGGTCCAAGATCCAAATGGTTTGGGAGCGACGGCGTTTCAACTTTTGCCCCAAGTACGAGTTTCGTGAGCATTTTCCCATAAAAGCACATGCTCTTCCTACCTTTGTCGCACTTTTCCACCAAGCTGTATGCCATTTTTTTCTGCACGGCTAGTTATGCATGGTCTCTAGAGCATGCAGCTTGAACCTCAGGTCCAAGATCAAATGGTTTGGGAGCTACAGGCGTTTCAACTTTTGCCCCAAGTACGAGTTTCGTGAGCATTTTCCCATAAAAGCACATGCTCTTCCTACCTTTGTCGCACTTTTCCACCAAGCTGTATGCCATTTTTTTTTTGCATGGCTAGTTAGTGCATGGTCTCTAGAGCATGCAGCTTGAACCTCAGGTCCAAGATCCAAATGGTTTGGGAGCTACGCGTTTCAACTTTGCCCCAAGTACGAGTTTCGTGAGCATTTTCCCATAAAAGCACATGCTCTTCCTACCTTTGTCGCACTTTTCCACCAAGCTGTATGCCATTTTTTTTTTGCACGGCTAGTTAGTGCATGGTCTCTAGAGCATGCAGCTTGAACCTCAGGTCCAAGATCCAAATGGTTTGGGAGCTACGGCGTTTCAAACTTTTGCCCCAAGTACGAGTTTCGTGAGCATTTTCCCCATAAAAGCACATGCTCTTCCTACCTTTGTCGCACTTTTCCACCAAGCTGTATGCCATTTTTTTTTGCATGGCTAGTTAGTGCATGGTCTCTAGAGCATGCAGCTTGAACCTCAGGTCCAAGATCCAAATGGTTTGGGAGCTACGGCGTTTCAACTTTTGCCCCAAGTACGAGTTTCGTGAGCATTTTCCCATAAAAGCACATGCTCTTCCTACCTTTGTCGCACTTTTCCACCAAGCTGTATGCCTTTTTTTTTGCACGGCTAGTTAGTGCATGGTCTCTAGAGCATGCAGCTTGAACCTCAGGTCCAAGATCCAAATGGTTTGGGAGCTACGGCGTTTCAACTTTTGCCCCAAGTACGAGTTTCGTGAGCATTTCCCCATAAAAGCACATGCTCTTCCTACCTTTGTCGCACTTTTCCACCAAGCTGTATGCCATTTTTTTTGCACGGCTAGTTAGTGCATGGTCTCTAGAGCATGCAGCTTGAACTCAGGTCCAAGATCCAAATGGTTTGGGAGCTACGCGTTTCAACTTTTGCCCCAAGTACGAGTTTCGTGAGCATTTTCCCATAAAAGCACATGCTCTTCCTACCTTTGTCGCACTTTTCCACCAAGCTGTATGCCATTTTTTTTTGCATGGCTAGTTAGTGCATGGTCTCTAGAGCATGCAGCTTGAACCTCAGGTCCAAGATCCAAATGGTTTGGGAGCTACGGCGTTTCAACTTTTGCCCCAAGTACGAGTTTCGTGAGCATTTTCCCATAAAAGCACATGCTCTTCCTACCTTTGTCGCACTTTTCCACCAAGCTGTATGCCATTTTTTTTTGCACGGCTAGTTAGTGCATGGTCTCTAGAGCATGCAGCTTGAACCTCAGGTCCAAGATCCAAATGGTTTGGGAGCTACAGCGTTTCAACTTTTGCCCCAAGTACGAGTTTCGTGAGCATTTTCCCATAAAAGCACATGCTCTTCCTACCTTTGTCGCACTTTTCCACCAAGCTGTATGCCATTTTTTTTTGCACGGCTAGTTAGTGCATGGTCTCTAGAGCATGCAGCTTGAACCTCAGGTCCAAGATCCAAATGGTTTGGGAGCTACGGCGTTTCAACTTTTGCCCCAAGTACGAGTTTCGTGAGCATTTTCCCATAAAAGCACATGCTCTTCCTACCTTTGTCGCACTTTTCCACCAAGCTGTATGCCATTTTTTTTTGCACGGCTAGTTAGTGCATGGTCTCTAGAGCATGCAGCTTGAACCTCAGGTCCAAGATCCAAATGGTTTGGGAGCTACGGCGTTTCAACTTTTGCCCCAAGTACGAGTTTCGTGAGCATTTTCCCATAAAAGCACATGCTCTTCCTACCTTTGTCCGCACTTTTCCACCAAGCTGTATGCCTTTTTTTTTGCACGGCTAGTTAGTGCATGGTCTCTAGAGCATGCAGCTTGAACCTCAGGTCCAAGATCCAAATGGTTTGGGAGCTACGGCGTTTCAACTTTTGCCCCAAGTACGAGTTTCGTGAGCATTTTCCCATAAAAGCACATGCTCTTCCTACCTTTGTCGCACTTTTCCACCAAGCTGTATGCCATTTTTTTTTTGCACGGCTAGTTAGTGCATGGTCTCTAGAGCATGCAGCTTGAACCTCAGGTCCAAGATCCAAATGGTTTGGGAGCTACGGCGTTTCAACTTTTGCCCCAAGTACGAGTTTCGTGAGCATTTCCCATAAAAGCACATGCTCTTCCTACCTTTGTCGCACTTTTCCACCAAGCTGTATGCCATTTTTTTTTGCACGGCTAGTTAGTGCATGGTCTCTAGAGCATGCAGCTTGAACCTCAGGTCCAAGATCCAAATGGTTTGGGAGCTACGGCGTTTCAACTTTTGCCCCAAGTACGAGTTTCGTGAGCATTTTCCCATAAAAGCACATGCTCTTCCTACCTTTGTCGCACTTTTCCACCAAGCTGTATGCCATTTTTTTTTGCACGGCTAGTTAGTGCATGGTCTCTAGAGCATGCAGCTTGAACCTCAGGTCCAAGATCCAAATGGTTTGGGAGCTACAGCGTTTCAACTTTTGCCCCAAGTACGAGTTTCGTGAGCATTTTCCCATAAAAGCACATGCTCTTCCTACCTTTGTCGCACTTTTCCACCAAGCTGTATGCCATTTTTTTTTGCACGGCTAGTTAGTGCATGGTCTCTAGAGCATGCAGCTTGAACCTCAGGTCCAAGATCCAAATGGTTTGGGAGCTACGGCGTTTCAACTTTTGCCCCAAGTACGAGTTTCGTGAGCATTTCCCATAAAAGCACATGCTCTTCCTACCTTTGTCGCACTTTTCCACCAAGCTGTATGCCATTTTTTTTTGCACGGCTAGTTAGTGCATGGTCTCTAGAGCATGCAGCTTGAACCTCAGGTCCAAGATCCAAATGGTTTGGGAGCTACGGCGTTTCAACTTTTGCCCCAAGTACGAGTTTCGTGAGCATTTTCCCATAAAAGCACATGCTCTTCCTACCTTTGTCGCACTTTTCCACCAAGCTGTATGCCATTTTTTTTTGCATGGCTAGTTAGTGCATGGTCTCTAGAGCATGCAGCTTGAACCTCAGGTCCAAGATCCAAATGGTTTGGGAGCTACGGCGTTTCAACTTTTGCCCCAAGTACGAGTTTCGTGAGCATTTCCCATAAAAGCACATGCTCTTCCTACCTTTGTCGCACTTTTCCACCAAGCTGTATGCCATTTTTTTTGCATGGCTAGTTAGTGCATGGTCTCTAGAGCATGCAGCTTGAACCTCAGGTCCAAGATCCAAATGGTTTGGGAGCTACGGCGTTTCAACTTTTGCCCCAAGTACGAGTTTCGTGAGCATTTTCCCATAAAAGCACATGCTCTTCCTACCTTTGTCGCACTTTTCCACCAAGCTGTATGCCATTTTTTTTTGCATGGCTAGTAGTGCATGGTCTCTAGAGCATGCAGCTTGAACCTCAGGTCCAAGATCCAAATGGTTTGGGAGCTACGGCGTTTCAACTTTTGCCCCAAGTACGAGTTTCGTGAGCATTTTCCCATAAAAGCACATGCTCTTCCTACCTTTGTCGCACTTTTCCACCAAGCTGTATGCCATTTTTTTTTGCACGGCTAGTTAGTGCATGGTCTCTAGAGCATGCAGCTTGAACCTCAGGTCCAAGATCCAAATGGTTTGGGAGCTACGGCGTTTCAACTTTTGCCCCAAGTACGAGTTTCGTGAGCATTTTCCCATAAAAGCACATGCTCTTCCTACCTTTGTCGCACTTTTCCACCAAGCTGTATGCCATTTTTTTTTGCACGGCTAGTTAGTGCATGGTCTCTAGAGCATGCAGCTTGAACCTCAGGTCCAAGATCCAAATGGTTTGGGAGCTACGGCGTTTCAACTTTTGCCCCAAGTACGAGTTTCGTGAGCATTTTCCCATAAAAGCACATGCTCTTCCTACCTTTGTCGCACTTTTCCACCAAGCTGTATGCCATTTTTTTTTTGCACGGCTAGTTAGTGCATGGTCTCTAGAGCATGCAGCTTGAACCTCAGGTCCAAGATCCAAATGGTTTGGGAGCTACGGCGTTTCAACTTTTGCCCCAAGTACGAGTTTCGTGAGCATTTTCCCATAAAAGCACATGCTCTTCCTACCTTTGTCGCACTTTTCCACCAAGCTGTATGCCATTTTTTTTTTGCACGGCTAGTTAGTGCATGGTCTCTAGAGCATGCAGCTTGAACCTCAGGTCCAAGATCCAAATGGTTTGGGAGCTACGCGTTTCAACTTTTGCCCCAAGTACGAGTTTCGTGAGCATTTTCCCATAAAAGCACATGCTCTTCCTACCTTTGTCGCACTTTTCCACCAAGCTGTATGCCATTTTTTTTTGCACGGCTAGTTAGTGCATGGTCTCTAGAGCATGCAGCTTGAACCTCAGGTCCAAGATCCAAATGGTTTGGGAGCTACGGCGTTTCAACTTTTGCCCCAAGTACGAGTTTCGTGAGCATTTTCCCATAAAAGCACATGCTCTTCCTACCTTTGTCGCACTTTTCCACCAAGCTGTATGCCATTTTTTTTTGCACGGCTAGTTAGTGCATGGTCTCTAGAGCATGCAGCTTGAACCTCAGGTCCAAGATCCAAATGGTTTGGGAGCTACGGCGTTTCAACTTTTGCCCCAAGTACGAGTTTCGTGAGCATTTTCCCATAAAAGCACATGCTCTTCCTACCTTTGTCGCACTTTTCCACCAAGCTGTATGCCATTTTTTTTTGCACGGCTAGTTAGTGCATGGTCTCTAGAGCATGCAGCTTGAACCTCAGGTCCAAGATCCAAATGGTTTGGGAGCTACAGCGTTTCAACTTTTGCCCCAAGTACGAGTTTCGTGAGCATTTTCCCATAAAAGCACATGCTCTTCCTACCTTTGTCGCACTTTTCCACCAAGCTGTATGCCATTTTTTTTTGCACGGCTAGTTAGTGCATGGTCTCTAGAGCATGCAGCTTGAACCTCAGGTCCAAGATCCAAATGGTTTGGGAGCTACGGCGTTTCAACTTTTGCCCCAAGTACGAGTTTCGTGAGCATTTTCCCATAAAAGCACATGCTCTTCCTACCTTTGTCGCACTTTTCCACCAAGCTGTATGCCATTTTTTTTTGCACGGCTAGTTAGTGCATGGTCTCTAGAGCATGCAGCTTGAACCTCAGGTCCAAGATCCAAATGGTTTGGGAGCTACGCGTTTCAACTTTTGCCCCAAGTACGAGTTTCGTGAGCATTTTCCCATAAAAGCACATGCTCTTCCTACCTTTGTCGCACTTTTCCACCAAGCTGTATGCCATTTTTTTTTGCACGGCTAGTTAGTGCATGGTCTCTAGAGCATGCAGCTTGAACCTCAGGTCCAAGATCCAAATGGTTTGGGAGCTACAGCGTTTCAACTTTTGCCCCAAGTACGAGTTTCGTGAGCATTTTCCCATAAAAGCACATGCTCTTCCTACCTTTGTCGCACTTTTCCACCAAGCTGTATGCCATTTTTTTTTGCACGGCTAGTTAGTGCATGGTCTCTAGAGCATGCAGCTTGAACCTCAGGTCCAAGATCCAAATGGTTTGGGAGCTACGGCGTTTCAACTTTTGCCCCAAGTACGAGTTTCGTGAGCATTTTCCCATAAAAGCACATGCTCTTCCTACCTTTGTCGCACTTTTCCACCAAGCTGTATGCCTTTTTTTTTGCACGGCTAGTTAGTGCATGGTCTCTAGAGCATGCAGCTTGAACCTCAGGTCCAAGATCCAAATGGTTTGGGAGCTACAGCGTTTCAACTTTTGCCCCAAGTACGAGTTTCGTGAGCATTTTCCCATAAAAGCACATGCTCTTCCTACCTTTGTCGCACTTTTCCACCAAGCTGTATGCCTTTTTTTTTGCACGGCTAGTTAGTGCATGGTCTCTAGAGCATGCAGCTTGAACCTCAGGTCCAAGATCCAAATGGTTTGGGAGCTACAGCGTTTCAACTTTTGCCCCAAGTACGAGTTTCGTGAGCATTTTCCCATAAAAGCACATGCTCTTCCTACCTTTGTCGCACTTTTCCACCAAGCTGTATGCCATTTTTTTTTTGCACGGCTAGTTAGTGCATGGTCTCTAGAGCATGCAGCTTGAACCTCAGGTCCAAGATCCAAATGGTTTGGGAGCTACGGCGTTTCAACTTTTGCCCCAAGTACGAGTTTCGTGAGCATTTTCCCATAAAAGCACATGCTCTTCCTACCTTTGTCGCACTTTTCCACCAAGCTGTATGCCATTTTTTTTTGCACGGCTAGTTAGTGCATGGTCTCTAGAGCATGCAGCTTGAACCTCAGGTCCAAGATCCAAATGGTTTGGGAGCTACAGCGTTTCAACTTTTGCCCCAAGTACGAGTTTCGTGAGCATTTTCCCATAAAAGCACATGCTCTTCCTACCTTTGTCGCACTTTTCCACCAAGCTGTATGCCATTTTTTTTTGCACGGCTAGTTAGTGCATGGTCTCTAGAGCATGCAGCTTGAACCTCAGGTCCAAGATCCAAATGGTTTGGGAGCTACAGCGTTTCAACTTTTGCCCCAAGTACGAGTTTCGTGAGCATTTTCCCATAAAAGCACATGCTCTTCCTACCTTTGTCGCACTTTTCCACCAAGCTGTATGCCATTTTTTTTTGCACGGCTAGTTAGTGCATGGTCTCTAGAGCATGCAGCTTGAACCTCAGGTCCAAGATCCAAATGGTTTGGGAGCTACGGCGTTTCAACTTTTGCCCCAAGTACGAGTTTCGTGAGCATTTTCCCATAAAAGCACATGCTCTTCCTACCTTTGTCGCACTTTTCCACCAAGCTGTATGCCTTTTTTTTTGCACGGCTAGTTAGTGCATGGTCTCTAGAGCATGCAGCTTGAACCTCAGGTCCAAGATCCAAATGGTTTGGGAGCTACGGCGTTTCAACTTTTGCCCCAAGTACGAGTTTCGTGAGCATTTTCCCATAAAAGCACATGCTCTTCCTACCTTTGTCGCACTTTTCCACCAAGCTGTATGCCATTTTTTTTTGCACGGCTAGTTAGTGCATGGTCTCTAGAGCATGCAGCTTGAACCTCAGGTCCAAGATCCAAATGGTTTGGGAGCTACGGCGTTTCAACTTTTGCCCCAAGTACGAGTTTCGTGAGCATTTTCCCATAAAAGCACATGCTCTTCCTACCTTTGTCGCACTTTTCCACCAAGCTGTATGCCATTTTTTTTTGCACGGCTAGTTAGTGCATGGTCTCTAGAGCATGCAGCTTGAACCTCAGGTCCAAGATCCAAATGGTTTGGGAGCTACAGCGTTTCAACTTTTGCCCCAAGTACGAGTTTCGTGAGCATTTTCCCATAAAAGCACATGCTCTTCCTACCTTTGTCGCACTTTTCCACCAAGCTGTATGCCTTTTTTTTTGCACGGCTAGTTAGTGCATGGTCTCTAGAGCATGCAGCTTGAACCTCAGGTCCAAGATCCAAATGGTTTGGGAGCTACAGCGTTTCAACTTTTGCCCCAAGTACGAGTTTCGTGAGCATTTTCCCATAAAAGCACATGCTCTTCCTACCTTTGTCGCACTTTTCCACCAAGCTGTATGCCTTTTTTTTTTGCACGGCTAGTTAGTGCATGGTCTCTAGAGCATGCAGCTTGAACCTCAGGTCCAAGATCCAAATGGTTTGGGAGCTACGGCGTTTCAACTTTTGCCCCAAGTACGAGTTTCGTGAGCATTTTCCCATAAAAGCACATGCTCTTCCTACCTTTGTCGCACTTTTCCACCAAGCTGTATGCCATTTTTTTTTGCACGGCTAGTTAGTGCATGGTCTCTAGAGCATGCAGCTTGAACCTCAGGTCCAAGATCCAAATGGTTTGGGAGCTACGGCGTTTCAACTTTTGCCCCAAGTACGAGTTTCGTGAGCATTTTCCCATAAAAGCACATGCTCTTCCTACCTTTGTCGCACTTTTCCACCAAGCTGTATGCCATTTTTTTTTGCACGGCTAGTTAGTGCATGGTCTCTAGAGCATGCAGCTTGAACCTCAGGTCCAAGATCCAAATGGTTTGGGAGCTACAGCGTTTCAACTTTTGCCCCAAGTACGAGTTTCGTGAGCATTTTCCCATAAAAGCACATGCTCTTCCTACCTTTGTCGCACTTTTCCACCAAGCTGTATGCCATTTTTTTTTGCACGGCTAGTTAGTGCATGGTCTCTAGAGCATGCAGCTTGAACCTCAGGTCCAAGATCCAAATGGTTTGGGAGCTACGGCGTTTCAACTTTTGCCCCAAGTACGAGTTTCGTGAGCATTTTCCCATAAAAGCACATGCTCTTCCTACCTTTGTCGCACTTTTCCACCAAGCTGTATGCCATTTTTTTTTGCACGGCTAGTTAGTGCATGGTCTCTAGAGCATGCAGCTTGAACCTCAGGTCCAAGATCCAAATGGTTTGGGAGCTACGGCGTTTCAACTTTTGCCCCAAGTACGAGTTTCGTGAGCATTTTCCCATAAAAGCACATGCTCTTCCTACCTTTGTCGCACTTTTCCACCAAGCTGTATGCCTTTTTTTTTGCACGGCTAGTTAGTGCATGGTCTCTAGAGCATGCAGCTTGAACCTCAGGTCCAAGATCCAAATGGTTTGGGAGCTACGGCGTTTCAACTTTTGCCCCAAGTACGAGTTTCGTGAGCATTTTCCCATAAAAGCACATGCTCTTCCTACCTTTGTCGCACTTTTCCACCAAGCTGTATGCCATTTTTTTTTGCACGGCTAGTTAGTGCATGGTCTCTAGAGCATGCAGCTTGAACCTCAGGTCCAAGATCCAAATGGTTTGGGAGCTACGGCGTTTCAACTTTTGCCCCAAGTACGAGTTTCGTGAGCATTTTCCCATAAAAGCACATGCTCTTCCTACCTTTGTCGCACTTTTCCACCAAGCTGTATGCCTTTTTTTTTGCACGGCTAGTTAGTGCATGGTCTCTAGAGCATGCAGCTTGAACCTCAGGTCCAAGATCCAAATGGTTTGGGAGCTACGGCGTTTCAACTTTTGCCCCAAGTACGAGTTTCGTGAGCATTTTCCCATAAAAGCACATGCTCTTCCTACCTTTGTCGCACTTTTCCACCAAGCTGTATGCCATTTTTTTTTGCACGGCTAGTTAGTGCATGGTCTCTAGAGCATGCAGCTTGAACCTCAGGTCCAAGATCCAAATGGTTTGGGAGCTACAGCGTTTCAACTTTTGCCCCAAGTACGAGTTTCGTGAGCATTTTCCCATAAAAGCACATGCTCTTCCTACCTTTGTCGCACTTTTCCACCAAGCTGTATGCCATTTTTTTTTGCACGGCTAGTTAGTGCATGGTCTCTAGAGCATGCAGCTTGAACCTCAGGTCCAAGATCCAAATGGTTTGGGAGCTACGGCGTTTCAACTTTTGCCCCAAGTACGAGTTTCGTGAGCATTTTCCCATAAAAGCACATGCTCTTCCTACCTTTGTCGCACTTTTCCACCAAGCTGTATGCCATTTTTTTTTGCACGGCTAGTTAGTGCATGGTCTCTAGAGCATGCAGCTTGAACCTCAGGTCCAAGATCCAAATGGTTTGGGAGCTACGGCGTTTCAACTTTTGCCCCAAGTACGAGTTTCGTGAGCATTTTCCCATAAAAGCACATGCTCTTCCTACCTTTGTCGCACTTTTCCACCAAGCTGTATGCCATTTTTTTTTGCACGGCTAGTTAGTGCATGGTCTCTAGAGCATGCAGCTTGAACCTCAGGTCCAAGATCCAAATGGTTTGGGAGCTACGGCGTTTCAACTTTTGCCCCAAGTACGAGTTTCGTGAGCATTTTCCCATAAAAGCACATGCTCTTCCTACCTTTGTCGCACTTTTCCACCAAGCTGTATGCCATTTTTTTTTGCACGGCTAGTTAGTGCATGGTCTCTAGAGCATGCAGCTTGAACCTCAGGTCCAAGATCCAAATGGTTTGGGAGCTACGGCGTTTCAACTTTTGCCCCAAGTACGAGTTTCGTGAGCATTTTCCCATAAAAGCACATGCTCTTCCTACCTTTGTCGCACTTTTCCACCAAGCTGTATGCCATTTTTTTTTGCACGGCTAGTTAGTGCATGGTCTCTAGAGCATGCAGCTTGAACCTCAGGTCCAAGATCCAAATGGTTTGGGAGCTACGGCGTTTCAACTTTTGCCCCAAGTACGAGTTTCGTGAGCATTTTCCCATAAAAGCACATGCTCTTCCTACCTTTGTCGCACTTTTCCACCAAGCTGTATGCCATTTTTTTTTGCACGGCTAGTTAGTGCATGGTCTCTAGAGCATGCAGCTTGAACCTCAGGTCCAAGATCCAAATGGTTTGGGAGCTACGGCGTTTCAACTTTTGCCCCAAGTACGAGTTTCGTGAGCATTTTCCCATAAAAGCACATGCTCTTCCTACCTTTGTCGCACTTTTCCACCAAGCTGTATGCCATTTTTTTTTGCACGGCTAGTTAGTGCATGGTCTCTAGAGCATGCAGCTTGAACCTCAGGTCCAAGATCCAAATGGTTTGGGAGCTACGGCGTTTCAACTTTTGCCCCAAGTACGAGTTTCGTGAGCATTTTCCCATAAAAGCACATGCTCTTCCTACCTTTGTCGCACTTTTCCACCAAGCTGTATGCCATTTTTTTTTGCACGGCTAGTTAGTGCATGGTCTCTAGAGCATGCAGCTTGAACCTCAGGTCCAAGATCCAAATGGTTTGGGAGCTACGGCGTTTCAACTTTTGCCCCAAGTACGAGTTTCGTGAGCATTTTCCCATAAAAGCACATGCTCTTCCTACCTTTGTCGCACTTTTCCACCAAGCTGTATGCCATTTTTTTTTGCACGGCTAGTTAGTGCATGGTCTCTAGAGCATGCAGCTTGAACCTCAGGTCCAAGATCCAAATGGTTTGGGAGCTACGGCGTTTCAACTTTTGCCCCAAGTACGAGTTTCGTGAGCATTTTCCCATAAAAGCACATGCTCTTCCTACCTTTGTCGCACTTTTCCACCAAGCTGTATGCCATTTTTTTTTGCACGGCTAGTTAGTGCATGGTCTCTAGAGCATGCAGCTTGAACCTCAGGTCCAAGATCCAAATGGTTTGGGAGCTACGGCGTTTCAACTTTTGCCCCAAGTACGAGTTTCGTGAGCATTTTCCCATAAAAGCACATGCTCTTCCTACCTTTGTCGCACTTTTCCACCAAGCTGTATGCCATTTTTTTTTGCACGGCTAGTTAGTGCATGGTCTCTAGAGCATGCAGCTTGAACCTCAGGTCCAAGATCCAAATGGTTTGGGAGCTACGGCGTTTCAACTTTTGCCCCAAGTACGAGTTTCGTGAGCATTTTCCCATAAAAGCACATGCTCTTCCTACCTTTGTCGCACTTTTCCACCAAGCTGTATGCCATTTTTTTTTGCATGGCTAGTTAGTGCATGGTCTCTAGAGCATGCAGCTTGAACCTCAGGTCCAAGATCCAAATGGTTTGGGAGCTACGGCGTTTCAACTTTTGCCCCAAGTACGAGTTTCGTGAGCATTTTCCCATAAAAGCACATGCTCTTCCTACCTTTGTCGCACTTTTCCACCAAGCTGTATGCCATTTTTTTTTGCACGGCTAGTTAGTGCATGGTCTCTAGAGCATGCAGCTTGAACCTCAGGTCCAAGATCCAAATGGTTTGGGAGCTACGGCGTTTCAACTTTTGCCCCAAGTACGAGTTTCGTGAGCATTTTCCCATAAAAGCACATGCTCTTCCTACCTTTGTCGCACTTTTCCACCAAGCTGTATGCCATTTTTTTTTGCACGGCTAGTTAGTGCATGGTCTCTAGAGCATGCAGCTTGAACCTCAGGTCCAAGATCCAAATGGTTTGGGAGCTACGGCGTTTCAACTTTTGCCCCAAGTACGAGTTTCGTGAGCATTTTCCCATAAAAGCACATGCTCTTCCTACCTTTGTCGCACTTTTCCACCAAGCTGTATGCCATTTTTTTTTGCACGGCTAGTTAGTGCATGGTCTCTAGAGCATGCAGCTTGAACCTCAGGTCCAAGATCCAAATGGTTTGGGAGCTACGGCGTTTCAACTTTTGCCCCAAGTACGAGTTTCGTGAGCATTTTCCCATAAAAGCACATGCTCTTCCTACCTTTGTCGCACTTTTCCACCAAGCTGTATGCCATTTTTTTTTGCATGGCTAGTTAGTGCATGGTCTCTAGAGCATGCAGCTTGAACCTCAGGTCCAAGATCCAAATGGTTTGGGAGCTACGGCGTTTCAACTTTTGCCCCAAGTACGAGTTTCGTGAGCATTTTCCCATAAAAGCACATGCTCTTCCTACCTTTGTCGCACTTTTCCACCAAGCTGTATGCCATTTTTTTTTGCACGGCTAGTTAGTGCATGGTCTCTAGAGCATGCAGCTTGAACCTCAGGTCCAAGATCCAAATGGTTTGGGAGCTACGGCGTTTCAACTTTTGCCCCAAGTACGAGTTTCGTGAGCATTTTCCCATAAAAGCACATGCTCTTCCTACCTTTGTCGCACTTTTCCACCAAGCTGTATGCCATTTTTTTTTGCACGGCTAGTTAGTGCATGGTCTCTAGAGCATGCAGCTTGAACCTCAGGTCCAAGATCCAAATGGTTTGGGAGCTACGGCGTTTCAACTTTTGCCCCAAGTACGAGTTTCGTGAGCATTTTCCCATAAAAGCACATGCTCTTCCTACCTTTGTCGCACTTTTCCACCAAGCTGTATGCCATTTTTTTTTGCACGGCTAGTTAGTGCATGGTCTCTAGAGCATGCAGCTTGAACCTCAGGTCCAAGATCCAAATGGTTTGGGAGCTACGGCGTTTCAACTTTTGCCCCAAGTACGAGTTTCGTGAGCATTTTCCCATAAAAGCACATGCTCTTCCTACCTTTGTCGCACTTTTCCACCAAGCTGTATGCCATTTTTTTTTGCACGGCTAGTTAGTGCATGGTCTCTAGAGCATGCAGCTTGAACCTCAGGTCCAAGATCCAAATGGTTTGGGAGCTACGGCGTTTCAACTTTTGCCCCAAGTACGAGTTTCGTGAGCATTTTCCCATAAAAGCACATGCTCTTCCTACCTTTGTCGCACTTTTCCACCAAGCTGTATGCCATTTTTTTTTGCACGGCTAGTTAGTGCATGGTCTCTAGAGCATGCAGCTTGAACCTCAGGTCCAAGATCCAAATGGTTTGGGAGCTACGGCGTTTCAACTTTTGCCCCAAGTACGAGTTTCGTGAGCATTTTCCCATAAAAGCACATGCTCTTCCTACCTTTGTCGCACTTTTCCACCAAGCTGTATGCCATTTTTTTTTGCACGGCTAGTTAGTGCATGGTCTCTAGAGCATGCAGCTTGAACCTCAGGTCCAAGATCCAAATGGTTTGGGAGCTACGGCGTTTCAACTTTTGCCCCAAGTACGAGTTTCGTGAGCATTTTCCCATAAAAGCACATGCTCTTCCTACCTTTGTCGCACTTTTCCACCAAGCTGTATGCCATTTTTTTTTGCATGGCTAGTTAGTGCATGGTCTCTAGAGCATGCAGCTTGAACCTCAGGTCCAAGATCCAAATGGTTTGGGAGCTACGGCGTTTCAACTTTTGCCCCAAGTACGAGTTTCGTGAGCATTTTCCCATAAAAGCACATGCTCTTCCTACCTTTGTCGCACTTTTCCACCAAGCTGTATGCCATTTTTTTTTGCATGGCTAGTTAGTGCATGGTCTCTAGAGCATGCAGCTTGAACCTCAGGTCCAAGATCCAAATGGTTTGGGAGCTACGGCGTTTCAACTTTTGCCCCAAGTACGAGTTTCGTGAGCATTTTCCCATAAAAGCACATGCTCTTCCTACCTTTGTCGCACTTTTCCACCAAGCTGTATGCCATTTTTTTTTGCATGGCTAGTTAGTGCATGGTCTCTAGAGCATGCAGCTTGAACCTCAGGTCCAAGATCCAAATGGTTTGGGAGCTACGGCGTTTCAACTTTTGCCCCAAGTACGAGTTTCGTGAGCATTTTCCCATAAAAGCACATGCTCTTCCTACCTTTGTCGCACTTTTCCACCAAGCTGTATGCCATTTTTTTTTGCACGGCTAGTTAGTGCATGGTCTCTAGAGCATGCAGCTTGAACCTCAGGTCCAAGATCCAAATGGTTTGGGAGCTACGGCGTTTCAACTTTTGCCCCAAGTACGAGTTTCGTGAGCATTTTCCCATAAAAGCACATGCTCTTCCTACCTTTGTCGCACTTTTCCACCAAGCTGTATGCCATTTTTTTTGCACGGCTAGTTAGTGCATGGTCTCTAGAGCATGCAGCTTGAACCTCAGGTCCAAGATCCAAATGGTTTGGGAGCTACGGCGTTTCAACTTTTGCCCCAAGTACGAGTTTCGTGAGCATTTTCCCATAAAAGCACATGCTCTTCCTACCTTTGTCGCACTTTTCCACCAAGCTGTATGCCATTTTTTTTTGCACGGCTAGTTAGTGCATGGTCTCTAGAGCATGCAGCTTGAACCTCAGGTCCAAGATCCAAATGGTTTGGGAGCTACGGCGTTTCAACTTTTGCCCCAAGTACGAGTTTCGTGAGCATTTTCCCATAAAAGCACATGCTCTTCCTACCTTTGTCGCACTTTTCCACCAAGCTGTATGCCATTTTTTTTTGCATGGCTAGTTAGTGCATGGTCTCTAGAGCATGCAGCTTGAACCTCAGGTCCAAGATCCAAATGGTTTGGGAGCTACGGCGTTTCAACTTTTGCCCCAAGTACGAGTTTCGTGAGCATTTTCCCATAAAAGCACATGCTCTTCCTACCTTTGTCGCACTTTTCCACCAAGCTGTATGCCATTTTTTTTTGCACGGCTAGTTAGTGCATGGTCTCTAGAGCATGCAGCTTGAACCTCAGGTCCAAGATCCAAATGGTTTGGGAGCTACGGCGTTTCAACTTTTGCCCCAAGTACGAGTTTCGTGAGCATTTTCCCATAAAAGCACATGCTCTTCCTACCTTTGTCGCACTTTTCCACCAAGCTGTATGCCATTTTTTTTTGCACGGCTAGTTAGTGCATGGTCTCTAGAGCATGCAGCTTGAACCTCAGGTCCAAGATCCAAATGGTTTGGGAGCTACGGCGTTTCAACTTTTGCCCCAAGTACGAGTTTCGTGAGCATTTTCCCATAAAAGCACATGCTCTTCCTACCTTTGTCGCACTTTTCCACCAAGCTGTATGCCATTTTTTTTTGCACGGCTAGTTAGTGCATGGTCTCTAGAGCATGCAGCTTGAACCTCAGGTCCAAGATCCAAATGGTTTGGGAGCTACGGCGTTTCAACTTTTGCCCCAAGTACGAGTTTCGTGAGCATTTTCCCATAAAAGCACATGCTCTTCCTACCTTTGTCGCACTTTTCCACCAAGCTGTATGCCATTTTTTTTTGCACGGCTAGTTAGTGCATGGTCTCTAGAGCATGCAGCTTGAACCTCAGGTCCAAGATCCAAATGGTTTGGGAGCTACGCGTTTCAACTTTTGCCCCAAGTACGAGTTTCGTGAGCATTTTCCCATAAAAGCACATGCTCTTCCTACCTTTGTCGCACTTTTCCACCAAGCTGTATGCCATTTTTTTTTGCACGGCTAGTTAGTGCATGGTCTCTAGAGCATGCAGCTTGAACCTCAGGTCCAAGATCCAAATGGTTTGGGAGCTACGGCGTTTCAACTTTTGCCCCAAGTACGAGTTTCGTGAGCATTTTCCCATAAAAGCACATGCTCTTCCTACCTTTGTCGCACTTTTCCACCAAGCTGTATGCCATTTTTTTTTGCATGGCTAGTTAGTGCATGGTCTCTAGAGCATGCAGCTTGAACCTCAGGTCCAAGATCCAAATGGTTTGGGAGCTACGGCGTTTCAACTTTTGCCCCAAGTACGAGTTTCGTGAGCATTTTCCCATAAAAGCACATGCTCTTCCTACCTTTGTCGCACTTTTCCACCAAGCTGTATGCCATTTTTTTTTGCACGGCTAGTTAGTGCATGGTCTCTAGAGCATGCAGCTTGAACCTCAGGTCCAAGATCCAAATGGTTTGGGAGCTACGGCGTTTCAACTTTTGCCCCAAGTACGAGTTTCGTGAGCATTTTCCCATAAAAGCACATGCTCTTCCTACCTTTGTCGCACTTTTCCACCAAGCTGTATGCCATTTTTTTTTGCACGGCTAGTTAGTGCATGGTCTCTAGAGCATGCAGCTTGAACCTCAGGTCCAAGATCCAAATGGTTTGGGAGCTACGGCGTTTCAACTTTTGCCCCAAGTACGAGTTTCGTGAGCATTTTCCCATAAAAGCACATGCTCTTCCTACCTTTGTCGCACTTTTCCACCAAGCTGTATGCCATTTTTTTTTGCACGGCTAGTTAGTGCATGGTCTCTAGAGCATGCAGCTTGAACCTCAGGTCCAAGATCCAAATGGTTTGGGAGCTACGGCGTTTCAACTTTTGCCCCAAGTACGAGTTTCGTGAGCATTTTCCCATAAAAGCACATGCTCTTCCTACCTTTGTCGCACTTTTCCACCAAGCTGTATGCCATTTTTTTTTGCACGGCTAGTTAGTGCATGGTCTCTAGAGCATGCAGCTTGAACCTCAGGTCCAAGATCCAAATGGTTTGGGAGCTACGGCGTTTCAACTTTTGCCCCAAGTACGAGTTTCGTGAGCATTTTCCCATAAAAGCACATGCTCTTCCTACCTTTGTCGCACTTTTCCACCAAGCTGTATGCCATTTTTTTTTGCATGGCTAGTTAGTGCATGGTCTCTAGAGCATGCAGCTTGAACCTCAGGTCCAAGATCCAAATGGTTTGGGAGCTACGGCGTTTCAACTTTTGCCCCAAGTACGAGTTTCGTGAGCATTTTCCCATAAAAGCACATGCTCTTCCTACCTTTGTCGCACTTTTCCACCAAGCTGTATGCCATTTTTTTTTGCACGGCTAGTTAGTGCATGGTCTCTAGAGCATGCAGCTTGAACCTCAGGTCCAAGATCCAAATGGTTTGGGAGCTACGGCGTTTCAACTTTTGCCCCAAGTACGAGTTTCGTGAGCATTTTCCCATAAAAGCACATGCTCTTCCTACCTTTGTCGCACTTTTCCACCAAGCTGTATGCCATTTTTTTTTGCATGGCTAGTTAGTGCATGGTCTCTAGAGCATGCAGCTTGAACCTCAGGTCCAAGATCCAAATGGTTTGGGAGCTACGGCGTTTCAACTTTTGCCCCAAGTACGAGTTTCGTGAGCATTTTCCCATAAAAGCACATGCTCTTCCTACCTTTGTCGCACTTTTCCACCAAGCTGTATGCCATTTTTTTTTGCACGGCTAGTTAGTGCATGGTCTCTAGAGCATGCAGCTTGAACCTCAGGTCCAAGATCCAAATGGTTTGGGAGCTACGGCGTTTCAACTTTTGCCCCAAGTACGAGTTTCGTGAGCATTTTCCCATAAAAGCACATGCTCTTCCTACCTTTGTCGCACTTTTCCACCAAGCTGTATGCCATTTTTTTTTGCACGGCTAGTTAGTGCATGGTCTCTAGAGCATGCAGCTTGAACCTCAGGTCCAAGATCCAAATGGTTTGGGAGCTACGGCGTTTCAACTTTTGCCCCAAGTACGAGTTTCGTGAGCATTTTCCCATAAAAGCACATGCTCTTCCTACCTTTGTCGCACTTTTCCACCAAGCTGTATGCCATTTTTTTTTGCACGGCTAGTTAGTGCATGGTCTCTAGAGCATGCAGCTTGAACCTCAGGTCCAAGATCCAAATGGTTTGGGAGCTACGGCGTTTCAACTTTTGCCCCAAGTACGAGTTTCGTGAGCATTTTCCCATAAAAGCACATGCTCTTCCTACCTTTGTCGCACTTTTCCACCAAGCTGTATGCCATTTTTTTTTGCATGGCTAGTTAGTGCATGGTCTCTAGAGCATGCAGCTTGAACCTCAGGTCCAAGATCCAAATGGTTTGGGAGCTACGGCGTTTCAACTTTTGCCCCAAGTACGAGTTTCGTGAGCATTTTCCCATAAAAGCACATGCTCTTCCTACCTTTGTCGCACTTTTCCACCAAGCTGTATGCCATTTTTTTTTGCATGGCTAGTTAGTGCATGGTCTCTAGAGCATGCAGCTTGAACCTCAGGTCCAAGATCCAAATGGTTTGGGAGCTACGGCGTTTCAACTTTTGCCCCAAGTACGAGTTTCGTGAGCATTTCCCATAAAAGCACATGCTCTTCCTACCTTTGTCGCACTTTTCCACCAAGCTGTATGCCATTTTTTTTTGCACGGCTAGTTAGTGCATGGTCTCTAGAGCATGCAGCTTGAACCTCAGGTCCAAGATCCAAATGGTTTGGGAGCTACGGCGTTTCAACTTTTGCCCCAAGTACGAGTTTCGTGAGCATTTTCCCATAAAAGCACATGCTCTTCCTACCTTTGTCGCACTTTTCCACCAAGCTGTATGCCATTTTTTTTTGCACGGCTAGTTAGTGCATGGTCTCTAGAGCATGCAGCTTGAACCTCAGGTCCAAGATCCAAATGGTTTGGGAGCTACGGCGTTTCAACTTTTGCCCCAAGTACGAGTTTCGTGAGCATTTTCCCATAAAAGCACATGCTCTTCCTACCTTTGTCGCACTTTTCCACCAAGCTGTATGCCATTTTTTTTGCACGGCTAGTTAGTGCATGGTCTCTAGAGCATGCAGCTTGAACCTCAGGTCCAAGATCCAAATGGTTTGGGAGCTACGGCGTTTCAACTTTTGCCCCAAGTACGAGTTTCGTGAGCATTTTCCCATAAAAGCACATGCTCTTCCTACCTTTGTCGCACTTTTCCACCAAGCTGTATGCCATTTTTTTTTGCATGGCTAGTTAGTGCATGGTCTCTAGAGCATGCAGCTTGAACCTCAGGTCCAAGATCCAAATGGTTTGGGAGCTACGGCGTTTCAACTTTTGCCCCAAGTACGAGTTTCGTGAGCATTTTCCCATAAAAGCACATGCTCTTCCTACCTTTGTCGCACTTTTCCACCAAGCTGTATGCCATTTTTTTTTGCATGGCTAGTTAGTGCATGGTCTCTAGAGCATGCAGCTTGAACCTCAGGTCCAAGATCCAAATGGTTTGGGAGCTACGGCGTTTCAACTTTTGCCCCAAGTACGAGTTTCGTGAGCATTTTCCCATAAAAGCACATGCTCTTCCTACCTTTGTCGCACTTTTCCACCAAGCTGTATGCCATTTTTTTTTGCACGGCTAGTTAGTGCATGGTCTCTAGAGCATGCAGCTTGAACCTCAGGTCCAAGATCCAAATGGTTTGGGAGCTACGGCGTTTCAACTTTTGCCCCAAGTACGAGTTTCGTGAGCATTTTCCCATAAAAGCACATGCTCTTCCTACCTTTGTCGCACTTTTCCACCAAGCTGTATGCCATTTTTTTTTGCACGGCTAGTTAGTGCATGGTCTCTAGAGCATGCAGCTTGAACCTCAGGTCCAAGATCCAAATGGTTTGGGAGCTACGGCGTTTCAACTTTTGCCCCAAGTACGAGTTTCGTGAGCATTTTCCCATAAAAGCACATGCTCTTCCTACCTTTGTCGCACTTTTCCACCAAGCTGTATGCCATTTTTTTTTGCATGGCTAGTTAGTGCATGGTCTCTAGAGCATGCAGCTTGAACCTCAGGTCCAAGATCCAAATGGTTTGGGAGCTACGGCGTTTCAACTTTTGCCCCAAGTACGAGTTTCGTGAGCATTTTCCCATAAAAGCACATGCTCTTCCTACCTTTGTCGCACTTTTCCACCAAGCTGTATGCCATTTTTTTTTGCACGGCTAGTTAGTGCATGGTCTCTAGAGCATGCAGCTTGAACCTCAGGTCCAAGATCCAAATGGTTTGGGAGCTACGGCGTTTCAACTTTTGCCCCAAGTACGAGTTTCGTGAGCATTTTCCCATAAAAGCACATGCTCTTCCTACCTTTGTCGCACTTTTCCACCAAGCTGTATGCCATTTTTTTTTGCATGGCTAGTTAGTGCATGGTCTCTAGAGCATGCAGCTTGAACCTCAGGTCCAAGATCCAAATGGTTTGGGAGCTACGGCGTTTCAACTTTTGCCCCAAGTACGAGTTTCGTGAGCATTTTCCCATAAAAGCACATGCTCTTCCTACCTTTGTCGCACTTTTCCACCAAGCTGTATGCCATTTTTTTTTGCATGGCTAGTTAGTGCATGGTCTCTAGAGCATGCAGCTTGAACCTCAGGTCCAAGATCCAAATGGTTTGGGAGCTACGGCGTTTCAACTTTTGCCCCAAGTACGAGTTTCGTGAGCATTTTCCCATAAAAGCACATGCTCTTCCTACCTTTGTCGCACTTTTCCACCAAGCTGTATGCCATTTTTTTTTGCACGGCTAGTTAGTGCATGGTCTCTAGAGCATGCAGCTTGAACCTCAGGTCCAAGATCCAAATGGTTTGGGAGCTACGGCGTTTCAACTTTTGCCCCAAGTACGAGTTTCGTGAGCATTTTCCCATAAAAGCACATGCTCTTCCTACCTTTGTCGCACTTTTCCACCAAGCTGTATGCCATTTTTTTTTGCACGGCTAGTTAGTGCATGGTCTCTAGAGCATGCAGCTTGAACCTCAGGTCCAAGATCCAAATGGTTTGGGAGCTACGGCGTTTCAACTTTTGCCCCAAGTACGAGTTTCGTGAGCATTTTCCCATAAAAGCACATGCTCTTCCTACCTTTGTCGCACTTTTCCACCAAGCTGTATGCCATTTTTTTTTGCATGGCTAGTTAGTGCATGGTCTCTAGAGCATGCAGCTTGAACCTCAGGTCCAAGATCCAAATGGTTTGGGAGCTACGGCGTTTCAACTTTTGCCCCAAGTACGAGTTTCGTGAGCATTTTCCCATAAAAGCACATGCTCTTCCTACCTTTGTCGCACTTTTCCACCAAGCTGTATGCCATTTTTTTTTGCATGGCTAGTTAGTGCATGGTCTCTAGAGCATGCAGCTTGAACCTCAGGTCCAAGATCCAAATGGTTTGGGAGCTACGGCGTTTCAACTTTTGCCCCAAGTACGAGTTTCGTGAGCATTTTCCCATAAAAGCACATGCTCTTCCTACCTTTGTCGCACTTTTCCACCAAGCTGTATGCCATTTTTTTTTGCATGGCTAGTTAGTGCATGGTCTCTAGAGCATGCAGCTTGAACCTCAGGTCCAAGATCCAAATGGTTTGGGAGCTACGGCGTTTCAACTTTTGCCCCAAGTACGAGTTTCGTGAGCATTTTCCCATAAAAGCACATGCTCTTCCTACCTTTGTCGCACTTTTCCACCAAGCTGTATGCCATTTTTTTTGCATGGCTAGTTAGTGCATGGTCTCTAGAGCATGCAGCTTGAACCTCAGGTCCAAGATCCAAATGGTTTGGGAGCTACGGCGTTTCAACTTTTGCCCCAAGTACGAGTTTCGTGAGCATTTTCCCATAAAAGCACATGCTCTTCCTACCTTTGTCGCACTTTTCCACCAAGCTGTATGCCATTTTTTTTTGCATGGCTAGTTAGTGCATGGTCTCTAGAGCATGCAGCTTGAACCTCAGGTCCAAGATCCAAATGGTTTGGGAGCTACGGCGTTTCAACTTTTGCCCCAAGTACGAGTTTCGTGAGCATTTTCCCATAAAAGCACATGCTCTTCCTACCTTTGTCGCACTTTTCCACCAAGCTGTATGCCATTTTTTTTGCATGGCTAGTTAGTGCATGGTCTCTAGAGCATGCAGCTTGAACCTCAGGTCCAAGATCCAAATGGTTTGGGAGCTACGGCGTTTCAACTTTTGCCCCAAGTACGAGTTTCGTGAGCATTTCCCATAAAAGCACATGCTCTTCCTACCTTTGTCGCACTTTTCCACCAAGCTGTATGCCATTTTTTTTTGCATGGCTAGTTAGTGCATGGTCTCTAGAGCATGCAGCTTGAACCTCAGGTCCAAGATCCAAATGGTTTGGGAGCTACGGCGTTTCAACTTTTGCCCCAAGTACGAGTTTCGTGAGCATTTTCCCATAAAAGCACATGCTCTTCCTACCTTTGTCGCACTTTTCCACCAAGCTGTATGCCATTTTTTTTTGCATGGCTAGTTAGTGCATGGTCTCTAGAGCATGCAGCTTGAACCTCAGGTCCAAGATCCAAATGGTTTGGGAGCTACGGCGTTTCAACTTTTGCCCCAAGTACGAGTTTCGTGAGCATTTTCCCATAAAAGCACATGCTCTTCCTACCTTTGTCGCACTTTTCCACCAAGCTGTATGCCATTTTTTTTTGCATGGCTAGTTAGTGCATGGTCTCTAGAGCATGCAGCTTGAACCTCAGGTCCAAGATCCAAATGGTTTGGGAGCTACGGCGTTTCAACTTTTGCCCCAAGTACGAGTTTCGTGAGCATTTTCCCATAAAAGCACATGCTCTTCCTACCTTTGTCGCACTTTTCCACCAAGCTGTATGCCATTTTTTTTTGCATGGCTAGATAGTGCATGGTCTCTAGAGCATGCAGCTTGAACCTCAGGTCCAAGATCCAAATGGTTTGGGAGCTACGGCGTTTCAACTTTTGCCCCAAGTACGAGTTTCGTGAGCATTTTCCCATAAAAGCACATGCTCTTCCTACCTTTGTCGCACTTTTCCACCAAGCTGTATGCCATTTTTTTTGCATGGCTAGTTAGTGCATGGTCTCTAGAGCATGCAGCTTGAACCTCAGGTCCAAGATCCAAATGGTTTGGGAGCTACGGCGTTTCAACTTTTGCCCCAAGTACGAGTTTCGTGAGCATTTTCCCATAAAAGCACATGCTCTTCCTACCTTTGTCGCACTTTTCCACCAAGCTGTATGCCATTTTTTTTTGCATGGCTAGTTAGTGCATGGTCTCTAGAGCATGCAGCTTGAACCTCAGGTCCAAGATCCAAATGGTTTGGGAGCTACGGCGTTTCAACTTTTGCCCCAAGTACGAGTTTCGTGAGCATTTTCCCATAAAAGCACATGCTCTTCCTACCTTTGTCGCACTTTTCCACCAAGCTGTATGCCATTTTTTTTGCATGGCTAGTTAGTGCATGGTCTCTAGAGCATGCAGCTTGAACCTCAGGTCCAAGATCCAAATGGTTTGGGAGCTACGGCGTTTCAACTTTTGCCCCAAGTACGAGTTTCGTGAGCATTTTCCCATAAAAGCACATGCTCTTCCTACCTTTGTCGCACTTTTCCACCAAGCTGTATGCCATTTTTTTTTGCATGGCTAGTTAGTGCATGGTCTCTAGAGCATGCAGCTTGAACCTCAGGTCCAAGATCCAAATGGTTTGGGAGCTACGGCGTTTCAACTTTTGCCCCAAGTACGAGTTTCGTGAGCATTTTCCCATAAAAGCACATGCTCTTCCTACCTTTGTCGCACTTTTCCACCAAGCTGTATGCCATTTTTTTTTGCATGGCTAGTTAGTGCATGGTCTCTAGAGCATGCAGCTTGAACCTCAGGTCCAAGATCCAAATGGTTTGGGAGCTACGGCGTTTCAACTTTTGCCCCAAGTACGAGTTTCGTGAGCATTTTCCCATAAAAGCACATGCTCTTCCTACCTTTGTCGCACTTTTCCACCAAGCTGTATGCCATTTTTTTTGCATGGCTAGTTAGTGCATGGTCTCTAGAGCATGCAGCTTGAACCTCAGGTCCAAGATCCAAATGGTTTGGGAGCTACGGCGTTTCAACTTTTGCCCCAAGTACGAGTTTCGTGAGCATTTTCCCATAAAAGCACATGCTCTTCCTACCTTTGTCGCACTTTTCCACCAAGCTGTATGCCATTTTTTTTTGCATGGCTAGTTAGTGCATGGTCTCTAGAGCATGCAGCTTGAACCTCAGGTCCAAGATCCAAATGGTTTGGGAGCTACGGCGTTTCAACTTTTGCCCCAAGTACGAGTTTCGTGAGCATTTTCCCATAAAAGCACATGCTCTTCCTACCTTTGTCGCACTTTTCCACCAAGCTGTATGCCATTTTTTTCTGCATGGCTAGATATTGCATGGTCTCTAGAGCATGCAGCTTGAACCTCAGGTCCAAGATCCAAATGGTTTGGGAGCTACGGCGTTTCAACTTTTGCCCCAAGTACGAGTTTCGTGAGCATTTTCCCATAAAAGCACATGCTCTTCCTACCTTTGTCGCACTTTTCCACCAAGCTGTATGCCATTTTTTTTTGCATGGCTAGATATTGCATGGTCTCTAGAGCATGCAGCTTGAACCTCAGGTCCAAGATCCAAATGGTTTGGGAGCTACGGCGTTTCAACTTTTGCCCCAAGTACGAGTTTCGTGAGCATTTTCCCATAAAAGCACATGCTCTTCCTACCTTTGTCGCACTTTTCCACCAAGCTGTATGCCATTTTTTTTGCATGGCTAGATATTGCATGGTCTCTAGAGCATGCAGCTTGAACCTCAGGTCCAAGATCCAAATGGTTTGGGAGCTACGGCGTTTCAACTTTTGCCCCAAGTACGAGTTTCGTGAGCATTTCCCCATAAAAGCACATGCTCTTCCTACCTTTGTCGCACTTTTCCACCAAGCTGTATGCCATTTTTTTTGCATGGCTAGATATTGCATGGTCTCTAGAGCATGCAGCTTGAACCTCAGGTCCAAGATCCAAATGGTTTGGGAGCTACGGCGTTTCAACTTTTGCCCCAAGTACGAGTTTCGTGAGCATTTCCCCATAAAAGCACATGCTCTTCCTACCTTTGTCGCACTTTTCCACCAAGCTGTATGCCATTTTTTTTTGCATGGCTAGATATTGCATGGTCTCTAGAGCATGCAGCTTGAACCTCAGGTCCAAGATCCAAATGGTTTGGGAGCTACGGCGTTTCAACTTTTGCCCCAAGTACGAGTTTCGTGAGCATTTCCCCATAAAAGCACATGCTCTTCCTACCTTTGTCGCACTTTTCCACCAAGCTGTATGCCATTTTTTTTGCATGGCTAGATATTGCATGGTCTCTAGAGCATGCAGCTTGAACCTCAGGTCCAAGATCCAAATGGTTTGGGAGCTACGGCGTTTCAACTTTTGCCCCAAGTACGAGTTTCGTGAGCATTTTCCCATAAAAGCACATGCTCTTCCTACCTTTGTCGCACTTTTCCACCAAGCTGTATGCCATTTTTTTTGCATGGCTAGTTATTGCATGGTCTCTAGAGCATGCAGCTTGAACCTCAGGTCCAAGATCCAAATGGTTTGGGAGCTACGGCGTTTCAACTTTTGCCCCAAGTACGAGTTTCGTGAGCATTTTCCCATAAAAGCACATGCTCTTCCTACCTTTGTCGCACTTTTCCACCAAGCTGTATGCCATTTTTTTTGCATGGCTAGTATAGTGCATGGTCTCTAGAGCATGCAGCTTGAACCTCAGGTCCAAGATCCAAATGGTTTGGGAGCTACGGCGTTTCAACTTTTGCCCCAAGTACGAGTTTCGTGAGCATTTTCCCATAAAAGCACATGCTCTTCCTACCTTTGTCGCACTTTTCCACCAAGCTGTATGCCATTTTTTTTGCATGGCTAGATAGTGCATGGTCTCTAGAGCATGCAGCTTGAACCTCAGGTCCAAGATCCAAATGGTTTGGGAGCTACGGCGTTTCAACTTTTGCCCCAAGTACGAGTTTCGTGAGCATTTTCCCATAAAAGCACATGCTCTTCCTACCTTTGTCGCACTTTTCCACCAAGCTGTATGCCATTTTTTTTTGCATGGCTAGATATTGCATGGTCTCTAGAGCATGCAGCTTGAACCTCAGGTCCAAGATCCAAATGGTTTGGGAGCTACGGCGTTTCAACTTTTGCCCCAAGTACGAGTTTCGTGAGCATTTTCCCATAAAAGCACATGCTCTTCCTACCTTTGTCGCACTTTTCCACCAAGCTGTATGCCATTTTTTTTTGCATGGCTAGATATTGCATGGTCTCTAGAGCATGCAGCTTGAACCTCAGGTCCAAGATCCAAATGGTTTGGGAGCTACGGCGTTTCAACTTTTGCCCCAAGTACGAGTTTCGTGAGCATTTTCCCATAAAAGCACATGCTCTTCCTACCTTTGTCGCACTTTTCCACCAAGCTGTATGCCATTTTTTTTGCATGGCTAGATATTGCATGGTCTCTAGAGCATGCAGCTTGAACCTCAGGTCCAAGATCCAAATGGTTTGGGAGCTACGGCGTTTCAACTTTTGCCCCAAGTACGAGTTTCGTGAGCATTTTCCCATAAAAGCACATGCTCTTCCTACCTTTGTCGCACTTTTCCACCAAGCTGTATGCCATTTTTTTTTGCATGGCTAGATATTGCATGGTCTCTAGAGCATGCAGCTTGAACCTCAGGTCCAAGATCCAAATGGTTTGGGAGCTACGGCGTTTCAACTTTTGCCCCAAGTACGAGTTTCGTGAGCATTTTCCCATAAAAGCACATGCTCTTCCTACCTTTGTCGCACTTTTCCACCAAGCTGTATGCCATTTTTTTTGCATGGCTAGATATTGCATGGTCTCTAGAGCATGCAGCTTGAACCTCAGGTCCAAGATCCAAATGGTTTGGGGCTACGGCGTTTCAACTTTTGCCCCAAGTACGAGTTTCGTGAGCATTTCCCCATAAAAGCACATGCTCTTCCTACCTTTGTCGCACTTTTCCACCAAGCTGTATGCCATTTGTTTTTGCATGGCTAGATATTGCATGGTCTCTAGAGCATGCAGCTTGAACCTCAGGTCCAAGATCCAAATGGTTTGGGCGCTACGGCGTTTCAACTTTTGCCCCAAGTACGAGTTTCGTGAGCATTTCCCCATAAAAGCACATGCTCTTCCTACCTTTGTCGCACTTTTCCACCAAGCTGTATGCCATTTTTTTTTGCATGGCTAGATATTGCATGGACTCTAGAGCATGCAGCTTGAACCTCAGGTCCAAGATCCAAATGGTTTGGGAGCTACGGCGTTTCAACTTTTGCCCCAAGTACGAGTTTCGTGAGCATTTCCCCATAAAAGCACATGCTCTTCCTACCTTTGTCGCACTTTTCCACCAAGCTGTATGCCATTTTTTGGGATAGGTGGAGTGATAGTGTGGGAGAGTGGATATATAGTTTGGGAGAGTGGAGAGATAGTGTGGGAGAGTGGAGGGATAGTGTGACAGAGTGGAGAGATAGTGGAGAGATTGTGTGGGAGAGTGGAGAGATAGTGTGGGAGAGTGGAGAGATAGTGTGGGAGAGTGGATATATCATTTGGGAGAGTGGAGAGATAGTGTGGGAGAGTGGAGAGATAGTGTGGGAGAGTGGAGAGATAGTGTGACAGAGTGGAGAGATAGTCGAGAGATTGTGTGGGAGAGTGGAGAGATAGTGTGGGAGAGTGGAGAGATAGTGTGGGAGTGTGGAGAGATAGTGTGGGAGAGTGGAGAGATAGTGTGGGAGAGTGGAGAGATAGTGTGGGAGTGTGGAAAGATAGTGTGGGAGAGTGGAGAGATAGTGTGGGAGAGTGGAGAGATAGTGTGAGAGTGTGGAGAGATAATGTGGGAGAGTGGAGAGATAGTGTGGGAGAGGGGAGAGATAGTGTGACAGAGTGGAGAGATAGTGGAGAGATTGTGTGGGAGAGTGGAGAGATAGAGTGGGAGAGTGGAGACATAGTGTGAGAGATTGTGTGGGAGAGTGGAGAGATAGTGTGGGAGAGTGGAGACATAGTGTGACAGAGTGGAGAGATAGTGGAGAGATTGTGTGGGAGAGTGGAGAGATACTGTGGGAGAGTGGAGAGATAGTGTGAAAGAGTGAAGAGATAGTGGAGAGAGAGTGTGGGAGAGTGGAGAGATAGTATGGGACAGTGGAGAGATAGTGGAGGGAGTGGAAAGATAGTGTGGGGGAGTGGAGAGATAGTGGAGAGAGAGTGTGGGAGTGTGGAGAGGTAGTGTGGGAGAGTGGAGAGATAGTGGGGAGATTGTGTGGGGAGGGGAGAGATCGTGTGGGAGAGTGGAGAGATAGTGTGGATGAGTTGAGTGATAGTGTGGGAGAGTGGAGAGATAGTGTGGGAGAGTGAAGAGATAGTGTGGGAGAGTGGAGAGATAGTGTGGGAGAGTGGAGAGATTGTGTGGCAGAGTGGAGAGATTGTGTGGCAGAGTGGAAAGATGGTGTGGGAGAGTGCAGAGATAGTGTGGGAGAGTCGAGAGATAGTGTTGAGATAGTGTAACAGAGTGGAGAGATAGTGTGGGAGAGTGAAGAGATAGTGAGGGAGAGTGGATAGATTGTGTGACAGAGTGGAGAGATGGTGGTGAGATAGTGTGGGAGAGTGGAGAGATAGTGTGGGGGCGTGGAGAGATAGAGTGGGAGAGTGGAGAGATAGTGTGGGACAGTGGAGAGATGGTGTGGGATAGTGGAAAGGTAGTGTGGGAGAGTGGAGAGATAGTGTGACAGAGTGGAGAGGTATTGTGGGAGAGTGGACATATAGTGTGGGAGAGTGGAGAGATAGTGTGGGAGAGTGGAGAGATAGTGTGGGAGAGTGGAGAGATAGTGTGGGAGAGTGGAGAGATAGTGTGGGAGTATGGAGAGATGGTGTGGGAGAGTGGAGAGATAGTGCAGGAGAGTGGAGAGACAGTGTAGGATAGTGGAGAGATAGTGGAGAGGGTGGAGAGATAGTGTGTGAGAGTGGAGAGATAGTGTGGGAGAGTGGAGAAATGGTGTGGGAGAGTGGAGAAATAGTGTGGGAGAGTGGAGAGATAGTGTGGGAGGGTGGAGAGATAGTGTGGGAGAGTGGAGAGATAGTATGGGAGAGTGGAGAGATAGTGTGGGACAGAGGAGAGATTGTGGAGGGAGTGGAAAGATAGTGTGGGAGAGTGGAGAGATAGTGGAGAGATAGTGTGGGAGTGTGGAGAGGTAGTGTGGGAGTGTGGAGAGATAGTGTGGGAGAGTGGAGAGATAGTGTGACAGAGTGGAGAGATAGTGGGGAGATTGTGTGGGAGAGTGGAGAGATCGTGTGGGAGAGTGGAGAGATAGTGTGGATGAGTGGAGTGATCGTGTGGGAGAGTGGAGAGATAGTGTGGGAGAGTGGAGAGATAGTGTGGGAGTGTGGAGAGATAGTGTGGGAGAGTGGAGAGATGGTGTGGCAGAGTGGAGAGATATTGTGGCAGAGTGGAAAGAAGGTGTGGGAGAGTGCAGAGATAGAGTGGGAGAGTGGAGAGATAGTGTTGAGATAGTGTGACAGAGTGGAGAGATAGTGGAGAGATGGTGTGGGAGAGTGAAGTGATATTGTGGGAGTGTGGAGAGATAGTGTGGCAGAGTGGAGAGATAGTGAGGGAGAGTGGATAGAGAGTGTGACAGAGTGGAGAGATGGTTGTGAGATAGTATGGGAGAGTGGAGAGATGGTGTGGTAGCATGGAGAGATAGAGTGGGAGAGTGGAGAGATAGTGTGGGATAGTGGAGAGATGGTGTGGGATAGTGGAAAGGTAGTGTGGGAGAGTGGAGAGATAGTGTGACAAAGTGGAGAGATAGTGTGGGAGAGTGGAGATATAGTATGGGAGAGTGGAGAGATAGTGTGGGAGAGTGGAGAGATTGTGTGGGAGAGTGGAGATATAGTGTGTGGAGAGTGGAGAGATAGTGTGGCAGAGTGGAGAGATAGTATGGCAGAGTGGAAAGATGGTGTGGGAGAGTGCAGAGATAGTGTGGGAGAGTGGAGAGATTGTGTGTGAGAGTGGAGAGATAGTGTGGAAGTGTCGAAAGATAGTAAGGGAGAGTGGAGAGCTAGTGGAGAGATAGTGTGGGAGAGTGGAGAGATAGTGTGGAAGAGTGGAGAGATAGTGTTGGAGAGTGGAGAGATAGTGTGACAGAGTGGAGAGATAGTGGAGAGATGGTGTGGGAGATGTTATACTCACAATAGGCTTAGATGTGCCTAAAATGAGAGATAGAGAGCACAGTCGGATTTCCGTCAGACGGCTTCAAATGTTGATAACGATCTGCTCGTTGACTCAAACGGTGATCTGTAAGTTGGATGTGGGGCACGATTGCGAGTGCCGCTTTCTCCAACCCGTTTTCCGCTACGGGAGAGTGTGATTGGCTTACTTTGCATCGGCGAATGGGGCATGTGGCATTGCCCATTTTGCAGCAGATAGTTAAGCAAGAGATGGTCAGTGGGATACGTATCAAGGGGGAGCCCAATGAGGTGCTTGGCTGTCCAACATGCATGCAAGCCAAGTTCACCTGGTACCCGTTCCATAGCTCAGAGACAACGGCAAAGGCACCACTCGATGAGGTGGTGATGGATGTGGTGGGCCCCTTGAAGCTTGGAGCTGCTGGAGCAGAGTACTTCCTCACCATTGTGGGCGTCTACACTCGCATGACTTGGGTGTATGTGCTGCCCAAGAAGAGTGACGTAGCTGAAACGGTGAAGACCGATTGGTTGCCGATGGTGGCGCGGCAACAAGACCAGCTTGTGAAGACGATTCGCACTGACCGTGGGGGAGAGTTCTTGAGCAAGGATTTCTCAACTTGGCTGAAGAAGTAGGGCATAAGGCACTCTCTTACCATGCTCTAATCTCCTGCAATGAACGGCATCGCCCAGCGTGCGAATCGGACACTCACGGAGACGGCTCGGGGACTTCTCATTGAAGCCGGTCTACCCAATTACTTTTGGCCGGATGCGGTGCGGCATGCTTGTGTGGCCAAGAACAGAGCCTTGACTCACGTGGGAGAAGACAAATGGGTGCCCTATGTGGAGTGGATTGGAAGGAAGCCGAAGGTTGATATGCTTCGGGTGTTCGGGTGCATGTGCATGGCACTGTGCCTAAGAAACTTCGGCACAACAAGCTTGATGCCAAGGCAACATGGGCCGTGCACTTGGGCATGGCTCAAAACAGCAAGGGATGGCTTCTTTGGGACCCATTTACCAAGAAGTTCTTGGTGAGCAGAGATTGCAAGTTCATGGAGAACTTACCGTACAAGGAGTGGAAGGCGGAGAATCAAGCGAAGATTGGTGTGCGGCTTGGAGAGGTGAAGAGTACCGGCTTGGAGCATGTGGAGCTGCCCTTGGAGCTGAGTAGCAGCAGTACAATCACGAGGCAATCTCCTCAAATGAATGGGGATGAGGAGGAGGAGGAGGTGCAGCAAGATGATGAGCGTGCACCGTCACTTCCCCCTTGTGTTACAAGTGCTCGTGGGTACTGACCAGATTTACCGCAACCCCATGAGAGCATTCAAGTCCCTACAGCAGAGGAGGAAGGAAGGGGGAGAAGGAGGACTCAGCCCCCCAATAGGTTGAGCTATGACTGGCTTGGAGGACCAGCCAACTCAACCTTGACCGGTTCGGCTCTCATGCTAGGCGATGATGCGGAAGATGAAAGCCAGGAGTGCGCCTTTGCCTTCTTCTCTCCGGTGGAGATGCCGGGGGAGCCTACAAATCCCAAGGAGGCTTGGGAGGGCCCCAATGGGAAGGAGTGGAAGAAGGCCTCAGATGAAGAAATGGGGAGCATCATAAAGAACGACACATTTGACTTGGTGAACCTACCTCCGGGGCGGAAGGCGATCTCTTCCAAGTGGCTCTTCAAGCGCAAGACCGACGCCGACGGCAACATTGAGCGCTACAAGAGCAGACTTGTAGCCAAGGGGTATCAGCAGCAAGAGAAGAAGGACTACAATGAATTGTATGCCCCTGTGGTGAAGGGTACAACCCTTCGAACCCTCTTCGCCGTGGCGGCCATCAAAGGATGGGTGGTGAAGCAAATGGATATAGTAACGGCCTTCCTCAACGGCGTTTTGGAGGAAGAGACCTACATGGAGCAGCCAGAGGGGTACAATGATGGGAGTGGCAGAGTGTGGAAGCTGAATAAAGCACTCTATGGCCTCAAGCAAGCCCCTAAGCAATGGTACATCAAGCTGCGGGAAGTCTTGGAGGCGATCGGCTTCACTCCATCAACGGCCGATCAATCATTGTTCATGCTTGGCGAGGGATAGCAGAGGAGCTTCATGGTGGTTTATGTGGATGACATCCTCATATTCTCACCCTCCTCTGACCTTATGAAGGAGGTTATGCTGAAGCTTCAAGACAAGTTCAAGTGCAAGACCCTCGGTGACGTCAACTACTACCTTGGGCTTCACATTGAGCGAGATGTGGAGAAGCGGTGGATGCGAGTGCATCAAAAGAAGTACTTGGAGGCTTTGGCTGCAAACTTTGGGAAGAATGAAGGTCATGTGGCTACTCCTCTACCCTCGGGGTTCAAGTGTGTGAAAGGACCAGCGGAGGAAAGTGTTGGTGAAGAGGAGAGGCGGCGTTTTCACGCCTTGGTGGGCAGCCTCATGTATGCGGCCGATCACACAAGGCCGGATGCAGCCTTTGCTACCGGGCAGCTGGCTAGGGTTGTCCAATGCCCTAATGAAGAGCAGGTAGCAGCTGGAGAGAGAGTGGCCAAGTACCTTGGCAAAACAGAAACTGTTGGAGTGCAATACTCTGCGGCGGCACAAAGGCGTCAAAAGGGTGCGGATGGAGTCGAACCCGGGAGGCTCTTTCTCACCGCCTTCTCTGATGCATCTTGGGCATCAGAACCAGAGGATATGACAAGTGTGGGAGGATTCATCTGCTGTGTTGGTGGAGGCCCAACAGCTTGGGAGAGCAAGAAACAAGTGGACCAAGCATTGAGCTCGGTGGATTCCGAGTACATGGCACTCTTCCGTGCCATAAGAGAGGTTGTGTAGCAGCCGCGTTTGCTAGCTGAATTGGGGGAGGAGCAGCAAGGACCTACCCCACTCTATTGTGATAGCCAGGGTGCAATTGCATTGGCTAAGAACCCCGTACTTCATGGCTTTACCAAGCACATGAAGGTGAAATGGCATTGGGTGAGGAGCATGGTAACCTCGGGTGAGGAGCATGGTAACCTCGGGTGAAGTGGAGTTGCACTACGTGAAGACGACGGCGCAGCCAGCTGACATGATGACCAAGAGGTTGGTTGAGCAGTAGCATTGGAAGTGTTGCAAGGGATCTGAACTAAGGGGAGCAGATTCTAAGGCCAACAATCCGAGGGGGAGTTTGTTGGTGCAACCCTATGGCTTGCACTCGGCTTGTCGTCCTTGTTTGTGTGTGTGCATGCATGGCATGGAATGACTTGTGAGTCTATGTCATTGCTATCCAGTGCTTCTGTGTGTGTTTGAATGGTGTATCACAATGTGGTTTGTGCCGGTCAATGTGGTTTTCACAACTCGCATGTCAAGTCGTCGTTTGTATGTCGCATGTGTTTTTCTATTTTGTCGAGTGTGAAGTGTCCATCGCGTCGCAGGTGTGTGCAGCAAGCCCTCATCAACTCAAGAAGAATTTATCTTGCAGAATCAAGACCAAGAGCTCAAGATTTCAAGCCCAAGGGAAGTGGATAAATATAAAATAGTGAAACTAGTTATGCTACTTCATGTAGTGTTACATTTCACTTGGTCCAGCCCCTTGTTGAGCTTTTTTCGAGTCCCTTCATTGTTGGGGACTCTCTTGTGGTATACCACAACCCTGGACCTCGGCTCTTGGGGCTTGTAGAGGCTGAGAACTATCTCAATCTCGATTCTTCTTGCTAAGGTTGTACTTCTAAGACTATAGTGGCTGCTATACCTCGTGCCAGTCAAACCACCATAGCGTCGTCAAATCTTAGGATTTCTGCACTCCTTCCTCCACCGGTTCGCCTTCGTCAATTCGAGGTGCCGCCATTTGCTCCTCCAAACCCACAGCCACCGCCGCTGTTGCAGGAGCGTGTACAACCTTGAGAGCAGCCCGTGCATTTGGTCCCTTTGCTGGTTCACGCTGAAAAGGCTTGATGTGACGGATTTGGCTGCTCCCCAACGCTTGCCCAAGTAGAAGGTAGCCTTGTGCACTCGTCCGCACCCACGGGCTCTTCTCCGGGTCGTTCTTGGGGCGCTTCTCCGTTCCTTCCATCACCTCCAGTAGATCATAGTGGTCAAGGATGTTCTCCATCTTGAAGGACCACTCAGCAAAGTTGTCAACGTTGAACTTGTCAAGGCCAAACACTCTAGGCTCATCCCTAGAGGGGCCAAGGCTATGTTGCACAGGAGCAACGGGTGGAACTTGGTATTGACCTTGTGCTTGGGCATCTTCTCTGCCTCCAGCACCTCTGCCACCCCCTTCCTCAGTTCTAGGCATGGTTGAAATGGCTCCAAGGGGCTCTGATACCACTTGTTATTTTCACAATAGGCTCAGATGTGCCTATAATGAGAGATACAGAGCACTCTCGGATTTTCGTCAGACAGCTTCAAATGTTGATTACGAACTGCCCGCTGACTCAAACGGTGATTTGTAAGTTGTTTCTGGATTGCGTTGGTGTCCTCTATCAGCAGCAAGTTGAATCATGAAATTCCATGAAGATTTTATGATGCTATGGCGGTTTTACTGGCAGGAGGTATGTTAGCCACTATATCCTTAGAAGTACAAAGTTAGCAAGAAGAATGGAGATTGAGATGGTTTCCAGCCTCTACATACCCCAGGAGCCGACGTCCAGGTTGGTGGCACACCACGAGAGAGTCCCCAACCACGAGGAGACTCGAAACAAACCCAGCAAGGAGCTACACCAAGTGAAATGTATCACTACACGAAGTAGCATTACTATTTTCACTATTTTAATATTTATCCACGTCCCTTGGGCTTGAAACCTTGAGCTCTTGGTCTTGATTCTGCAAGATAAATTCTTCTTGAGTTGATGAGGGCTGGCTGCACACACCTGCGACACGATGGACACTTCACACACGACAAAATAGAAAAAAACACATGCGACATGCAAACGACGACTTGACACACACCACATTGTGATACACCATTCAAGCACACACACAAGCACTAGATAGCAATGACATAGACTCACAAGTCACTCCATGCCATGCATGCACACATACAAACAAGGACGACAAGCCGAGTGCAAGCCATAGGGTTGCACCAACAATTCCCAACCTGATCGAAGGGGAAAAAGTGCAGTCGTACATCGCCGGGCTGAAGACCGAAGTCAAACGACAAGTAGCAGCGACAAATTAAGCGAGCTACAATTACGTCACTTTGGCAGCGGAGCGGTTTGACATGGTCAACTCCGGAACACGACGGGCGCACGTCAGCAGTATGCGACAGGGCGACCGGTCGGCTCACCCCACGTTCGCCGACCCGATGGAAATCGACAGGTTCGACGGGCGGCCACGTAAAAAAAACGCCAACTTTACGTGCAATTTTTGTGGACTGTCGGGCCATCGAATCTTTGACTCTAATATAATGAAAGCCGCATGTGCAGAGTATTGGGCGTGCAACAGTGGCGAAAATTCTTCGGCCAATCAGAAATAAAAAAAATGGGAATCGCAAGTGATTGCAGATCTAGCTGGCAAAAAAGAAATGCGGCCGCGGGATTCCGGAAAAATCAACTTTGACGAAGCTAATTCGACGCGAGCAGGAGGAAATGATGGGGAAAAATCTGCACCCCAAGACCAGCCTTTTCCAGGGAAATTTGCCAAGGAAAAATCTGACTCCGCGAAAAAAGCCTCTGCCGAGATGGGGAAACTCCTTGAAGACCCAAGAAATTTTAAAGATTCGTTAAACTTATCTTATAAAGATGCTTGAATAAAAACTTATGATTCTCGAGGGGCTAGAGCCTTGGAGAAATTTCTGGAGGGACTCTTGAAGAAGCAAAAAACTGTGGAGATCGTACCGGTACCGGAGAATTTGGGGAAAAAATGAGTGTGGAAAGAAACTGACCTTTCCACGGAGTTAACGTCCTCTCTCGACACCAACCCACATCGACTACCCGCTCCCCAGGGAAGACGTCGGTGGAGCTGAAGCAGCTTAAGAGGAAGCTGTGGGTCTAGAAGAAGATGCAAAAGCCTCAAACTCCTCCTTTGGATGCATCCAGCTCAACAACTTCAGCATCGACGACACACACTGTCGTCAAGGAAACTCCGAGCCCTGGAGAAGAACCTTTCTCCAAGCAGCCTCAACCAGCTGCCAGCTCAGGAGTGGATAGCAATGAGAAGGTGTGTACGGAATATTGGGATGTACCCTATGATCATATTAATGAAACTATCTTTGGGTACTCCGAGCAACACCTGCCCCTCGTGCTCGAGGTCATCTGCAAAGGACGACGCCTCCAAGCACTTGTAGACAACGGAGTGTCACACACCGTATGCAACAAGGCAGCAATCGACCGACTTCGGGAAGAGAGCAAGCCTTCGGCATTTTCTGAAACGATGGTGGATGAGCGCAAGTTACCTGTGAGAGTACGACCCCGTTACACTATTTTCCCCTTTCCATATTTCCTTTCTATTTCATTCCTATTTTTATCCTGATTCATTTGGTCTTTATCTCATCTCATTTGGTTTCCTATTCCTCATTTTCCATTATCCTTTGGTTTATCCTCTTATTATAATTATATCACCGACCAGGCTCGGGATGTACTGGCGCGCTATATCTAGCGTAATCCTGCCGTAATCCCTTAAAGCCAATAGCCTCGCGTGGCTATACGCAGGGTGATTCTATTTCTAGAAGGGTCTATTTCCTTTGGATAGGATAAACATGGTTACCTGATGTACTCTGGAAGTACAAAAGCACCTTGTACTGAATGATAGTGCAACATTGAGCAAACCTTTCCTCGGGACATTCGATCCTGTGACACTTGGTATCAGAGCCAAGGTTTCAGCTCAACGCTTAACCGCTGGGCCCCCAGGAGCACGCGGAGGATGGAGTCGAAACTTCAATTCCTGTAAGTACAATGCACTTTCATTTAAGTTTCGACGTTCCTCTCGCAGTTGCACCTGGGGTTCCCTTCGAAGGGGAGATGCCTCGCCGACCGTTCGATGGACTGTATCAACGGTGCCGATTTTTCGCGGGGGCAAACGGCCTCGACCTGGCGAGCGCGTCAGTTCCGGCGGAACACTCCGTGCGACATTCGAAGAAGTTCGCAGTTCGCGACAACACTTGGAGTTGCGCGGAACTCTGCGGAGGTTCGACCGGCGACATCCGTCCGATGGAGATTCGACGCTTCAGATCGACCGAGGCGAAAATGACATCCATCTGAGCGAGTTTGTGTTTCGGCGCGAATGGGAACGGGACCTCGCAAGCCGCGAAGTTTTTCGGAGCGTCCGATTGTTCGACAGCCGACATCGACGACCGAGAATTGCTGCAGGAAACGAGTCAACCCGTGCACCGAAAGCTGCTGAACGTGACTCAGGAGTCTCCACAGATCGCTTGGATTTTGGACCGTCGGATCAACCTGTACTTCAACGGACGAGATGGAGCGCGACTTCTGCTCAAAGGGAGAATGACGCGCAGAACCAGAAATCAGCCGCTTTCGACACCGCTGTCATCACCTGGACAAGCCAAATCGAGATCCTTCATTTGGTGACGAATATGGCGCGCAAATCATCTGCAGAGTCAGAAATCTGCCAGAGTATTACCTACTTGGTAATAGCTGCAAGCAGAAAATTGACACGAGAACGTGGATCGTCGGATCGGTGCGGAATCAACGGCACGAATGCAGCAGAGTCTACACTATGGAAAATCATCATAATGGAGACAACATTCGTGACCAGTGACTGCACAATCGACGCATCTTCTGACTGATGTCGACAACGATCGAGTTATTTTTACGAAGTCATCTTCGTTAAAAATGGATCGACATCAACACACCGGATCTTCACCCAGGAAAAACAATGGAGCCGCGTGAAGACATGTTCTCCATCCATGAGATATTTTATCTCATAAATTGGATCGACAAGCTATGGGATTGCAGAGAAGTAGCCGTTTTCTCTTGCAATATTCTGGATATCAAGTTGCTGCGAAGGAGCAGATTTCGCACGCAACGACGACGCAGTGAACCCGTCTCGTCAAGGCCAGCGAGACACTACTTCGTAACAGGAGCTGAACGATTCATCTTCATCAAGAATCTCAGCCATCCGAGGTGATTGATTGGAGCAGTCTCAACATCGACCTCACGAGGCGACACACCAATCATGCGTCGCGATTCCAGGTGTTAATGACCTGCGTGGAAGAAAATTTTGTGCATGTCACGATGCTTGACAGATTGAGGAGTAATTAACCTCTAATCCGGCAAGTACTCGTTCACTAGCGACCCTACGGCACATGCATTGGAGGCGATTCTACCAGAAGCCGAAGCGTTACAAGCATCAGCGTAACTTCGACGATGCAGGAGAACGCCAAGCAACACGAGGTGTCAACAAATGAGGGAGATGCGGACTACTACAACACGATCACGCGCTCTACCGACCGTACATCGGAGGCACGGATGAGCATACCAGGAATTGCTATCCGTGGATACATTGAGGGGAGAAGCAAATTTCTCTTCACACCCTCAAATGAAACAATCACCGGCAGCAATGGAGCAACACATGTGTACCAATGTGCACGTGTTCCTGGTAGTTACGCCTGTTACACCCATCAGGAACACTCTACTGGAAGGGGGAGTTGATGGATTCTCCTTCAACCGGTACGAGTTGAGAGAATTCTCTGCAGCAGCTGCCGCCGTCGCCGTCGTCGCAACCGCCGCCGCCGCCGCAGCAGAAGACTCGACAGAACATTCATATCCAAACCCTGATGGATGATTCTCCGCTCAATGGAGATAATGCTGGATAATATTCCAGTGGATCATAAAGTCCCGGCCAGGCACAGTCCTATGATTTCCAGCTAGTGGGAAGGAGATACCACTATGCGAGGGAACATCATGGCAATGCCATATACCCTCAAGAGCAGAAGATATTTGCTCTTATGAGGATGGGAGGACTACGGTACTCTACCGGTATACAAGTCCTCATGGCCTATGACTTTCCTTAAAGTCATAAAACCTGCGTCACAACCAATCCATCACCAGCACCAACTCCACGGAAGCAGATAGGCGTGGAATGGAGCGCCGACGCCACTCCGGATAGTGGACTCCGCGTATCTCCAACAACACCCCTGTTTGCCGAAATGGAGCAGACTTCAACACCGATGCTGAGTAGCTGAGACATCTTCGACATCAACGCTACTTCAAGGATAGTAACAGAATGAGACAACACATGATGGCACCAGATGACCTATCCCAATATGTGCGCCCAGACACCGATGCCTACTGATGGCCTCCGTGCTAAACTGGAAGTGCATAAGGTCATACTGGATTGGCTATCAGCAATGCTCATTTGGAAACAGGAGAGGATTATTTGGGAATAGCCCCAACATTCCCAGATGTCCTAACCCATCACCGTGGGATATCTACGCAGCTGAGATTCCTTGCCTGAGCAACCACCAAGGGAAACTACTTGACGCCGATTCTGGAAGGTACCAGCTCCACGTTTGTGGTACCAACCCCTCGCATGGTTCTGAACACAAGGGATACGCTGAGCAGCACTTCGCATGCGCTGTTGTACTCAAGGCAGTGTGACTAGCAGACCGCGTGGTGGACAGGGTTACTACTAGTGATTCTGCTATCCATTCCGCAGCACTACGATGCCGAGTGGGTACGACTCGCGACAACACTACGGCATGGACCAGCATTCGACAGAAGCTGCATGTAACGGAAACAACACTGCTACAGAAGCAGTACTATGACACGACTGCCATACCACCAAGACTTGGTGAACTTCACACGTGGACCAGATGCGGTTAACAGCATGCACGGATCGGACAACATAGCCATTCATCTGCACGTTACAGCACACTGTTCCAACCATTCACATCTCCAACTCCGACTTGCATCTGCCCGTCCTGGAGTTTGCCTACAAGTATGCTCCTGACGCCGCTACTGGACAAACGCTGTACTTCGTCTGTTACGGATGCCACCCGATCACACCACAACAGCTAACCATACCAGCCACAGTCCAACTGGCTTCTGATTTCATCGCCATCGTCCACCATCTTGTACATCGACCACACAAGCACCTCTTGGACATCCAACATCAGCACAAGCACTTGGCAACTCATCACTACCCTTCTCGAGACCATAATCTCGACATCAGCCAACTTCCATCCAAGCTTCAACCTTGCTTCTGCGGGACTTTCCTCGTTGAAGCAAATGTCACTTCAGTCAACTTCCGCTTCCGCCTACCAGCCACTTGGAAGATCCATAACACCTTCCATACCAGCTTCTTAAACCCTATCAAGACCAAACATGCTCTACACCAAATGCCAACCAACGTCGCCGCCCGTGTTCATCCACGACATGGGACAACTACGTGCTCAGACACCGTCGTCGTCAGAATGGCACTCTGGAGCTTCTTCTTTGTTGGAAGGGTTCTGATCCTTCTGAGGCTGCATCTCTGAACTCGACATGGGTAACGCCCGTCGTCCTCTTCGCGACTACCTTGTCAAGCAGGGTGTTACTTCTACCACCCAGCTTTGAGGGGGGGAAGTGTGAGAGTACGACCCCGTTACACTATTTTCCCCTTTCCATATTTCCTTTCTATTTCATTCCTATTTTTATCCTGATTCATTTGGTCTTTATCTCATCTCATTTGGTTTCCTATTCCTCATTTTCCATTATCCTTTGGTTTATCCTCTTATTATAATTATATCACCGACCAGGCTCGGGATGTACTGGCGCGCTATATCTAGCGTAATCCTGCCGTAATCCCTTAAGGCCAATAGCCTCGCGTGGCTATACGCAGGGTGATTCTATTTCTAGAAGGGTCTATTTCCTTTGGATAGGATAAACATGGTTACCTGATGTACTCTGGAAGTATAAAAGCACCTTGTACTGAATGATAGTGCAACATTGAGCAAACCTTTCCTCGGGACATTCGATCCTGTGACATTACCAGTCTACGGCGAAGCAGTGTTACACCTACCAATCAGACCACTGCGCTGTAAACCTGCCCTCCTCATCACCAACATAAAAGGGCTTGACTTGATCTTTGGGCAAGACTTCTTAAAAAATCAACCCTGAGATCAACTAGGTCAACCGCACTGCAAGCATCTACAACAACTGAAGGAGAGTCCAGTTACCAAACTGGGATAACACTGGAGATATCCTAGTGGAGACACTCGCCAGATTCGGGAAGGACGTGAAACAAACCGACACCAGGTTCATGGCGATAGCAACAAATGCAAAAGACAATGGAGCGAAAGCCTTGGAGCCTCGAGAAAAAATCAAGGAATTACTGAAAGAGTTTCAAGACATTCTTCCCGACAACCTTCCGAGGGAGCTATCGCCATACCGAACGCACCAACATGAAATCGTGGAGGAACCAGGTTCGAAGCCGACCTTCCGAGCACCATATCAGCTCAGCCCCATGGACCTAGCTTACATGAAGAGCCAAATAGAGTAACTCCTCAAAAAAGGACTCATCCGACCATCCACTTCACCTTACGGTGCCCCAGTACTCTTCACACCGACACTAGACAGAAGCCTGCGCATGTGCATCGATTACTGAGCTCTCAACAAGCAGACCATCAAGAACAAATACCCGATTCCACGAATCGATGACCTGCTTGATCAGCTTTGGGGAGCCCCGGTATTTTCCAAACTGGTTCTGCGGTCCGGATACGGGCAGATAAGAATGACGGACAATTCCATCCACAAAACTGCCTTCCGAACTCCGTATGGGTCGTACGAGTATTTGGTCATGCCGTTCGGACTCACCAACGCATCGGCAACCTTCCAAGCCGAGACGAACCACATTCTATGCCCACTCTTGGATGAGTGCGTGTTGGTGTACCTGGACGACATCGTCATCTACTCGCGCAATATGACGCAACACGTCAAACACCTGCGACACGTCTTCAAAATTCTTCGACGATAACGGTTCTACGTCAAATGATCCAAGATCAAATTCGCCAAAAAAAGGGTCCAATTCCTATAACACATGGTGAGCGCTCAAGGAGTTCACGTTGACCCCAAGAAAATCGAAGTCGACGCACGTGGAGGACACGCGAGAATGTGAAAGAGTTGCAGCAGTTCCTAGGCTTCGCCAACTATTACAACAGGTCTGTGCCACAATACGCGGAGATTGCCGCACCACTTACGAATCTGGTGAAGAAGATTACGCCCTATAATTAGGAACCAAAACATCCAGAACCCGTGGAGCAGCTGAAACAAACACTCACGTCCGCACCCGTCCTCATCTTGCCAGACCCCGAACGTGACTACGTCATTGAAAGCTGACGCCAGCGACCAGGCAGTGGGAGCAGTCTTGATGCAAGACCAGGGGAATGGACTGCAACCAATCGCCTACCTCAGCAAGAAATTGCACGGGGCAGAACTAAATTACCCGCTACACGACAAAGAGGCCCGCTACAATAGTGCGGGAGAGTGGATAGATAGTGGAGAGATAGTGGCGAGATAGTGTGGGAGAGTGGAGAGATAGTGCGGGAGAGTGGAGAGATAGTGTGGGAGAGTGGAGAGATAGTGGAGAGATAGTGTGTGAGAGTGGAGAGATAGTGTGGGAGAGTGGAGAGATAGTGCGGGAGAGTGGAGAGATAGTGTGGGAGAGTGGAGAGATTGTGTGGGAGAGTGGAGAGAGTGTGACAGAGTGGAGAGATAGTGGCGAGATAGTGTGGGAGAGTGGAGAATTAGTGTGGGAGGGTGAAGAGATAGTGTGGATGAGTGGAGTGATAGTGTGGGAGAATGGAGAGATAGTGTGGGAGAGTGGAGAGATAGTGGAGAGATAGTGGAGAGATAGTGTGGGAGAGTGGAGAGATCGTGTGGGCGAGTGGTGAGATAGTGTGGGGGAGTGAAGAGATAGTGGAGAGATAGTGTGGGAGAGTGGTGAGATAGTGTGGGAGAGTGGAGAGATAGTGTGGGAGAGTGGTGAGATAGTGTGGGGGAGTGAAGAGATAGTGGAGAGATAGTGTGGGAGAGTGGTGAGATAGTCTGGGGGAGTGAAGAGATAGAGGAGAGATAGTGTGGGAGAGTGGAGAGATAGTGTGGGAGTGTGGAGAGATTGTGTGGGAGAGTGGAGAGATAGTGTGGGAGAGTGGAGAGATAGTGGAGAGATAGTGTGCGAGAGTGGAGAGATAGTGTGGGAGAGTGGAGAGATAGTGTGGGAGTGTGGGGAGATAGTGTGGGAGAGTGGAGAGATAGAGTGGGAGAGTGGAGAGATAGTGTGTGAGAGTGGAGAGACAGTGTGGATGAGTGGAGTGATAGTGTGGGAGAGTGGAGAGATAGTGTGACAGAGTGGATAGATAGTGGAGAGATAGTGTGGGAGAGTGGAGAGATAGTGTGGGAGTGTGGAGAGATAGTGTGGGAGAGTGGAGAGAGTGTGGGAAGTGGTGAGATACTGTGGGAGTGTGGAGAGATAGTGTGCGAGAGTGGAGAGAGTGTGGGAGAGTGGTGAGATAGTGTGGGGGAGTGGAGAGATAGTGCGGGAGAGTGGAGAGATAGTGTGGGAGAGTGGAGAGATAGAGTGGGAGAGTGGAGAGAATGTGTGTTGAGTGGAGAGATAGTGAAGAGATAGTGGAGAGATGGTGCGGGAGAGTATCGAGATAGTGGAGAGATAGTGTGGGAGAGTGGAGAGATTGTGTGGGAGAGTATAGAGATAGTGGAGAGATAGTGTGGGAGAGTGGAGAGATAGTAGAGAGATAGTGGAGAGATTGTGTGGGAGAGTGGAGAGATCGTGCGGGAGAGTGGATAGATAGTGGAGAGATAGTGGAGAGATAGTGTGGGAGAGTGGAGAGATAGTGCGGGAGAGTGGAGAGATAGTGTGGGAGAGTGGAGAGATAGTGGAGAGATAGTGTGTGAGAGTGGAGCGATAGTGTGGGAGAGTGGAGAGATAGTGCGGGAGAGTGGAGAGATAGTGTGGGAGAGTGGAGAGATAGTGTGGGAGTGTGGAGAGATTGTGTGGGAGAGTGGAGAGATAGTGTGGGAGAGTGGAGAGATAGTGTGGGAGAGTGGTGAGATAGTGTGGGAGGGTGGAGAGATAGTGTGGGAGAGTGGAGAGAGTGTGACAGAGTGGAAAGATAGTGGCGAGATAGTGTGGGAGAGTCGAGAGATAGTGTGGGAGGGTGGAGAGATAGTGTGGATGAGTGGAGAGATAGTGTGGGAGAGTGGAGAGATAGTGTGGGAGAGTGGTGAGATAGTGTGGGGGAGTGAAGAGATAGTGGAGAGATAGTGTGGGAGAGTGGTGAGATAGTCTGGAGGAGTGAAGAGATAGTGGAGAGATAGTGTGGGAGAGTGGAGAGATAGTGTGGGAGTGTGGAGAGATTGTGTGGGAGAGTGGAGAGATAGTGTGGGAGAGTGGAGAGAAAGTGGAGAGATAGTGGAGAGATAGTGTGGGAGAGTGGAGAGATAGTGTGGGAGAGTGGAGAGATAGTGTGGGAGTGTGGGGAGATAGTGTGGGAGAGTGGAGAGATAGTGTGGGAGAGTGGAGAGATAGTGTGACAGAGTGGAGAGATAGTGGAGAGATGGTGTGGGGGAGTGGTGAGATAGTGTGGGGGAGTGGAGAGATAGTGTGACAGAGTGGAGAGATAGTGGACAAATAGTGTGGGAGAGTGGAGAGATAGTGTGGGAGTGTGGAGAGATTGAGTGGGAGAGTGGAGAGATGGTGTGACAGAGTGGAGAGGTAGTGGGGAGATTAAGTGGAAGAGTGGAGAGATTTTGTGGGAGAGTGGAGAGATAGTGTGGATGAGTGGAGTGATAGTGTGGGAGAGTGGAGAGATAGTGGAGAGATAGTGTGACAGAGTGGATAGATAGTGAAGAGATAGTGTGGGAGAGTGGAGAGATAGTGTGGGAGTGTGGAGAGATAGTATGGGAGAGTGGAGAGAGTGTGGGAGAGTGGTGAGATAGTGTGGGGGAGTGGAGAGATAGCGTGGGAAAGTGGAGAGAATGTGTGTTGAGTGGAGAGATAGTGAAGAGATAGTGGAGAGATGGTGTGCGAGAGTATAGAGATAGTGGAGAGATAGTGGAGAGATTGTGTGGGAGAGTATAGAGATTGTGGGGAGATAGTGTGGGAGAGTGGAGAGATGGTGTGGGAGAGTGGAGAGAGAGTGTGGGAGTGTGGAGAGATCGAGTGGGAGAGTGGAGAGATGGTGTGACAGAGTGGAGAGATAGTGTGTGAGAGTGGAGAGATTGTGTGTGAAAGTGGAGAGATAGTGCAGATGAGTGGGGAGATAGTGTGGGACTGTGGAGAGATAGTGGAGAGGGTGGAGAGATTGTGTCTGAGAGGGGAGACAAAGTGTGGGAGAGTGGAGAGATAGTGTGGGAGAGTGGAGAGATAGTGGAGAGATAGTGTGGGAGAGTGGAGAGATAGTGTGGGAGTGTGGAGAGATTGTGTGGGAGAGTGGAGAGATAGTGTGGGAGAGTGGAGAGATAGTGTGGGAGAGTGGTGAGATAGTGTGGGAGGGTGGAGAGATAGTGTGGGAGAGTGGAGAGAGTGTGACAGAGTGGAAAGATAGTGGCGAGATAGTGTGGGAGAGTCGAGAGATAGTGTGGGAGGGTGGAGAGATAGTGTGGATGAGTGGAGAGATAGTGTGGGAGAGTGGAGAGATAGTGTGGGAGAGTGGTGAGATAGTGTGGGGGAGTGAAGAGATAGTGGAGAGATAGTGTGGGAGAGTGGTGAGATAGTCTGGAGGAGTGAAGAGATAGTGGAGAGATAGTGTGGGAGAGTGGAGAGATAGTGTGGGAGTGTGGAGAGATTGTGTGGGAGAGTGGAGAGATAGTGTGGGAGAGTGGAGAGAAAGTGGAGAGATAGTGGAGAGATAGTGTGGGAGAGTGGAGAGATAGTGTGGGAGAGTGGAGAGATAGTGTGGGAGTGTGGGGAGATAGTGTGGGAGAGTGGAGAGATAGTGTGGGAGAGTGGAGAGATAGTGTGACAGAGTGGAGAGATAGTGGAGAGATGGTGTGGGGGAGTGGTGAGATAGTGTGGGGGAGTGGAGAGATAGTGTGACAGAGTGGAGAGATAGTGGACAAATAGTGTGGGAGAGTGGAGAGATAGTGTGGGAGTGTGGAGAGATTGAGTGGGAGAGTGGAGAGATGGTGTGACAGAGTGGAGAGGTAGTGGGGAGATTAAGTGGAAGAGTGGAGAGATTTTGTGGGAGAGTGGAGAGATAGTGTGGATGAGTGGAGTGATAGTGTGGGAGAGTGGAGAGATAGTGGAGAGATAGTGTGACAGAGTGGATAGATAGGTAAGAGATAGTGTGGGAGAGTGGAGAGATAGTGTGGGAGTGTGGAGAGATAGTATGGGAGAGTGGAGAGAGTGTGGGAGAGTGGTGAGATAGTGTGGGGGAGTGGAGAGATAGCGTGGGAAAGTGGAGAGAATGTGTGTTGAGTGGAGAGATAGTGAAGAGATAGTGGAGAGATGGTGTGCGAGAGTATAGAGATAGTGGAGAGATAGTGGAGAGATTGTGTGGGAGAGTATAGAGATTGTGGGGAGATAGTGTGGGAGAGTGGAGAGATGGTGTGGGAGAGTGGAGAGAGAGTGTGGGAGTGTGGAGAGATCGAGTGGGAGAGTGGAGAGATGGTGTGACAGAGTGGAGAGATAGTGTGTGAGAGTGGAGAGATTGTGTGTGAAAGTGGAGAGATAGTGCAGATGAGTGGGGAGATAGTGTGGGACTGTGGAGAGATAGTGGAGAGGGTGGAGAGATTGTGTCTGAGAGGGGAGACAAAGTGTGGGAGAGTGGAGAGATAGTGTGGGAGAGTGGAGAGATAGTGGAGAGATAGTGTGGGAGAGTGGAGAGATAGTGTGGGAGAGTTGAGAGATAGTGTGGGAGGGTGGAGAGATAGTGTGGAAGAATGGAGAGATAGTGGAGAGATGGTGTGATAGAGTGGAGAGATAGTGGAGAGAGAGTGTGGGAGAGTGGAGAGATAGTGTGGGAGTGTGGAAAGATAGTGTGGGAGAGTGGAGAGATAGTGTGGGAGAGTGGAGAGATAGTGTGGGAGTGTGGAGAGATAATGTGGGAGAGTGGAGAGATAGTGTGGGAGAGTGGAGAGATAGTGTGATAGAGTGGAGAGATAGTGGAGAGATAGTGTGGGAGAGTGGTGAGATTGTGTGGGGGAGTGGAGAGATAGTGTGACAGAGTGGAGAGATAGTGGAGAGATAGTGTGGGAGAGTGGAGAGATAGTGTGGGAGTGTGGAGAGATAGTGTGGGAGAGTGGAGAGATAGTCGAGAGATAGTGTGCGAGAGTGGAGAGATAGTGTGGGAAAGTGGAGAGATTGTGTGGGAAGGTGGAGAGACAGTGTGGGAGAGTGGAGAGGTGGAGAGATGGTGTGACAGAGTGGAGAGATAGTGGAGAGATAGTGTGGGAGAGTGGTGAGATAGTGTGGGGGAGTGGAGAGATAGTGTGACAGAGTGGAGAGATAGTGTGGGAGAGTGGAGAGATAGTGCAGGAGAGTGGGGAGATCGTGTGGGACTGAGTAGACATAGTGGAGAGGGTGGAGAGATTGTGTCTTAGAGTGGAGAGATAGAGTGGGAGAGTGGAGAGATAGTGTGGGAGAGTGGAGAGATAGTCGAGAGATAGTGTGGGAGAGTGGAGAGATAGTGTGGGAGAGTGAAGAGGTGGAGAGATGGTGTGACAGAGTGGAGAGATAGTGGAGAGATAGTGTTGGAGAGTGGAGATATAGTGTGGGAGTGAGGAAAGATCGAGTGGGAGAATGGAGAGATAGTATGGGAGAGTGGAGAGATAGTGGAGAGATAGTGTGGGAGAGTGGAGAGATAGTGTAGGAGAGTGGAGAGATGGTGTGACAGAGTGGAGAGGTAGTGGAGAGATAGTGTGGGAGAGTGGAGAGAGAGTGTGTGAGAGTGGAGAGATAGTGTGGATGAGTGGAGTGATAGTGTGGGAGAGTGGAGAGATAGTGGAGAGATAGTGTGGGAGAGTGAAGAGGTGGAGAGATGGTGTGACAAAGTGGAGAGATAGTGGAGAGATAGTGTTGGAGAGTGGAGATATAGTGTGGGAGTGTGGAGAGATCGCGTGGGAGAGTGGAGAGATGGTGTGACAGAGTGGAGAGGTAGTGGAGAGATAGTGTGGGAGAGTGGAGAGATAGTGTGGGAGAGTGGTGAGATAGTGTGGGAGAGTGGAGAGATAGTGTGACAGAGTGGAAAGATATTGTGGGAGAGTGGTGAGATAGTGTGGGGGAGTGGAGCAATAGTGTGGGAGAGTTCAGAGATCGTGTGGGAGAGTGGAGAGATAGTGTGGGAGAGTAGAGAGATAGCGTGACAGCATGGAGAGATAATGGAGAGATAGTGTGGGGGAGTGGAGAGATAGCGTGAAAGAGTGGAGAGATAGTCGAGCGATTGTGTGGGAGAGTGGAGAGATAGTGTGGGAGTGTTGAGAGATAGTGTGGGAGAGTGGAGAGATAGTGTGACAGAGTGGAGAGATAGTGGAGAGATAGTGTGGGAGAGTGGAGAGACAGTGTGGGAGAGTGGAGAGATAGTGTAACAGAATGAAGAGATAGTGGAGGGATAGTGTGGGAGAGTGGAGAGATAGTGTGGGAGAGTGGAGAGATAGTGTGGGACAGTGGTGAGATTGTAGAGAGAGTGGAAAGATAGTGTGGGAGAGTGGAGACGTTGTGTGGGAGAGTGGAAAGGTAGTGTGGGAGAGTGGAGAGATAGTGTGAGAGAGTGGAGAGATAGTGTGACTGAGTGGATAGAGAGTGTGACTGAGTGGAGAGATAGTGGGAGAGTGGAGAGATAGTGTAGGGGTGTGGAGAGATAGTGTGACAGAGTGGAGAGATAGTGGAAAGATAGTGTGGGAGAGTGAAGAGACGGTGTGCGAGAGTCAAGAGATAGTGTGGGAGAGTGGAGAGATATTGGGGGACAGTGGAGAGATAGAGGAGAGAGTGGAGAGATAGCGTGTGAGAATGGAGAGATAGTGTAGGAGAGTGGGGAGATAGTGTGGGAGAGTGGAGAGAGGTGTGGGACAGTGGAGAGAGGTGTGGGACAGTGGAGAGATAGTGGAGAGAGTGGAAAGATAGTGTGTGAGAGTGGAGAGATAGTGTGGGAGAGTGGAGAGATAGTGTGGGAGGGTGGAGGGATAGTGTGGAAGTGTGGAGAGATAGTGTGGGAGAGTGGAGAGATAGTGTGACGGCGTGGAGAGATAGTTGAGAGATGGTGTGGGAGAGTGGAGAGATAGTGTGGGAGAGTCGAGAGATAGTGTGGGAGAGTCGAGAGATAGTGTGGGAGAGTGGAGAGATTGTGTGGATGAGTGGAGTGATAGTGTGGGAGACTGGAGAGTTAGTTGAGAGATAGTGTGACAGAGTGGAGAGATCGTGGAGAGCTAGTGTGGGAGAGTGGAGAGATAGTATGGGAGTGTGGAGAGATAGTGTGGGAGAGTGGAGAGATAGTGTAGGAGAGTGGAGAGATAGTGTGGGAGAGTGTAGAGATAGTGTGGGAGAGTGGAGAGATAGTGGAGAGATAGTGTGGGAGAGTGGAGAGATAGTGGAGAGATAGTGTGGGAGAGTGGAGAGATAGTGTGGGAGTGTGGCGAGATAGTGTGGGAGAGTGGAGAGATAGTGTGGGAGAGTGGAGAGAAAGTGGAGAGATAGTGTGGGAGAGTGGAGAGATAGTGTGGGAGAGTGGAGAGATAGTGTGGGAGAGTGGTGACATAGTGTGGGAGAGTGGAGAGATAGTGTGGGAGAGTGGAGAGATAGTTGAGAGATAGTGTGGGAGAGTGGAGAGATAGTGTGGGAGAGTGGAGAGATAGTGTCGGAGTGTGGGGAGATAGTGTCGGAGAGTGGAGAGATAGTGTGGGAGAGTGGAGAGATAGTGTGGGAGAGTGGTGAGATAGTGTGGGAGAGTGGAGAGATAGTGTGACAGAGTGGAGAGATATTGTGGGAGAGTGGTGAGATAGTGTGGGGGAGTGGAGCGATAGTGTGGGAGAGTTCAGAGATCGTGTGGGAGAGTGGAGAGATAGTGTGGGAGAGTAGAGAGATAGCGTGACAGCATGGAGAGATAATGGAGAGATAGTGTGGGGGAGTAGAGAGATAGTGTAACAGAATGAAGAGATAGTGGAGGGATAGTGTGGGAGAGTGGAGAGATAGTGTGGGAGAGTGGAGAGATAGTGTGGGACAGTGGTGAGATTGTAGAGAGAGTGGAAAGATAGTGTGGGAGAGTGGAGACGTTGTGTGGGAGAGTGGAGAGGTAGTGTGGGAGAGTGGAGAGATAGTGTGAGAGAGTGGAGAGATAGTGTGACTGAGTGGATAGAGAGTGTGACTGAGTGGAGAGATAGTGGGAGAGTGGAGAGATAGTGTAGGGGTGTGGAGAGATAGTGTGACAGAGTGGAGAGATAGTGGAAAGATAGTGTGGGAGAGTGAAGAGACGGTGTGCGAGAGTCGAGAGATAGTGTGGGAGAGTGGAGAGATATTGGGGGACAGTGGAGAGATAGAGGAGAGAGTGGAGAGATAGCGTGTGAGAATGGAGAGAGAGTGTAGGAGAGTGGGGATATAGTGTGGGAGAGTGGAGAGATAGTGTGGGAGAGTGGAGAGATAGTGTGGGACAGTGGTGAGATTGTAGAGAGAGTGGAAAGATAGTGTGGGAGAGTGGAGACGTTGTGTGGGAGAGTGGAGAGGTAGTGTGGGAGAGTGGAGAGATAGTGTGAGAGAGTGGAGAGATAGTGTGACTGAGTGGATAGAGAGTGTGACTGAGTGGAGAGATAGTGGGAGAGTGGAGAGATAGTGTAGGGGTGTGGAGAGATAGTGTGACAGAGTGGAGAGATAGTGGAAAGATAGTGTGGGAGAGTGAAGAGACGGTGTGCGAGAGTCGAGAGATAGTGTGGGAGAGTGGAGAGATATTGGGGGACAGTGGAGAGATAGAGGAGAGAGTGGAGAGATAGCGTGTGAGAATGGAGAGATAGTGTAGGAGAGTGGGGAGATAGTGTGGGAGAGTGGAGAGAGGTGTGGGACAGTGGAGAGAGGTGTGGGACAGTGGAGAGATAGTGGAGAGAGTGGAAAGATAGTGTGTGAGAGTGGAGAGATAGTGTGGGAGAGTGGAGAGATAGTGTTGGAGGGTGGAGGGATAGTGTGGAAGTGTGGAGAGATAGTGTGGGAGAGTGGAGAGATAGTGTAACGGCGTGGAGAGATAGTGGGGAGATGGTGTGGGAGAGTGGAGAGATAGTGTGGGAGAGTCGAGAGATAGTGTGGGAGAGTCGAGAGATAGTGTGGGAGAGTGGAGAGATTGTGTGGATGAGTGGAGTGATAGTGTGGGAGACTGGAGAGTTAGTTGAGAGATAGTGTGACAAAGTGGAGAGATCGTGGAGAGCTAGTGTGGGAGAGTGGAGAGATAGTGTGGGAGTTTGGAGAGAAAGTGTGGGAGAGTGGAGAGATAGTGTAGGAGAGTGGAGAGATAGTGTGGGAGAGTGTAGAGATAGTGTGGGAGAGTGGAGAGATAGTGGAGAGATAGTGTGGGAGAGTGGAGAGATAGTGGGGGAGTGTGGCGAGATAGTGTGGGAGAGTGGAGAGATAGTGTGGGAGAGTGGAGAGATAGTGGAGAGATAGTGTGTGAAAGTGGAGAGATCGTGTGGGAGAGTGGAGAGATAGTGCAGGAGAGTGGAGAGTTAGTTGAGAGATAGTGTGACAGAGTGGAGAGATCGTGGAGAGATAGTGTGGGAGTGTGGAGAGAAAGTGTGGGAGAGTGGAGAGATAAATTCTTGGATCTGCAAGATAAATTCTTCTTGAGTTGATGGGGGCTTGCTGCCCACACCTGCGGTGCGATGGACACTTCACACTCGACAAAATAGAAAAAACACATGCGACACACAAACGACGACTTGACATGCAAGTTGTAAAAACTCGCTAATGTCTTGACCGACACAAACCACATTGTGATACACCATTCAAACACACACACAAGCACTAGATAGCAATGACATAGACTCACAATTCATTCCATGCCATGCATGCACACACACAAACAAGGACGACAAGCCGAGTGCAAGCCATAGGGTGAAATAGTGGAGAGATACTGTAGTGTGGGAGAGTGGAGAGATAGTGTGGGAGTATGGAGAGAAAGTGTGGGAGAGTGGAGAGATTGTGAGGGAGAGTGGAGAGATAGTGTGGGACAGTGGAGGGATAGTGTGACAGAGTGGAGAGATAGTGTGACAGAGTGGAGAGATAGTGGAGAGATTGTGTGGGAGAGTGGAGAGATAGTATGGGAGAGTGGAGAGATAGTGTGACAGAGTGGAGAGATAGTGGAGAGATTGTTTGGGAGAGTGGAGAGATAGTGTGGGAGAGTGGAGAGATAGTGTGGGAGTGTGGAGAGATAGTGTGGGAGCGTGGAGAGATAGAGTGGGAGAGTTGAGAGATAGTGTGGGACAGTGGAGGGATGGTGTGGGAAGGTGGAAAGGTAGTGTGGGAGAGTGGAGAGATAGAGTGGGAGAGTGGAGAGATAGTGTGAGAGATTGTGTGGGAGAGTGGAGAGATAGTGTGGGAGAGTGGAGAGATAGTGTGACAGAGTGGAGAGATAGTGGAGAGATTGTGTGGGAGAGTGGAGAGATAGTGTGGGAGAGTGGAGAAATACTGTGGGAGAGTGGAGAGATAGTGTGGGAGAGTGGAGAGATAGTGTGGATAAGTGGAGTGATAGTGTGGGAGAGTGGATATATAGTTTGGGAGAGTGGAGAGATAGTGTTGGAGAGTGGAGATATAGTGTGTGAGAGTGTAGAGATAGTGTGGGAGAGTGGAGAGATAGTGTGGATGAGTGGAGTGATAGTGTGGGAGAGTGAATATATACTTTGGGAGAGTGGAGAGATAGTGTGGAGTAGTGGAGAGATAGTGGAGAGATACTGTGGGAGAGTGGAGAGAAAGTGTGGGAGTATGGAGAGATAGTGTGGGAGAGTGGAAAGATAGTGTGGGTGAGTGGAGAGATAGTGTGACAGAGTTGAGAGATAGTGGAGAGATACTGTGGGAGAGTGAAGTGATAGTGTGGGAGTGTGGAGAGATGGTGTGGGAGAGTGGAGAGATAGTGAGGGAGAGTGGATAGATAGTGTGACAGAGTGGCGAGATAGTGGTGAGCTAGTGTGGGAGAGTGGAGAGATAGTGTGGGAGCGTGGAGAGATAGAGTGGGAGAGTTGAGAGATAGTGTGGGACAGTGGAGGGATGGTGTGGGATAGTGGAAAGGTAGTGTGGAAGAGTGGAGAGATAGAGTGGGAGAGTGGAGAGATAGTGTGAGAGATTGTGTGGGAGAGTGGAGAGATAGTGTGGGAGAGTGGAGAGATAGTGTGACAGAGTGGAGAGATAGTGGAGAGATTGTGTGGGAGAGTGGAGAGATAGTGTGGGAGAGTGGAGAAATACTGTGGGAGAGTGGAGAGATAGTGTGGGAGAGTGGAGAGATAGTGTGGATAAGTGGAGTGATAGTGTGGGAGAGTGGATATATAGTTTGGGAGAGTGGAGAGATAGTGTGGGAGAGTGGAGATATAGTGTGGATGAGTGGAGTGATAGTGTGGGAGAGTGAATATATACTTTGGGAGAGTGGAGAGATAGTGTGGGAGAGTGGAGATATAGTGTGGGAGAGTGTAGAGATAGTGTGGGAGAGTGGAGAGATAGTGTGGATGAGTGGAGTGATAGTGTGGGAGAGTGAATATATACTTTGGGAGAGTGGAGAGATAGTGTGGAGTAGTGGAGAGATAGTGGAGAGATACTGTGGGAGAGTGGAGAGAAAGTGTGGGAGTATGGAGAGATAGTGTGGGAGAGTGGAAAGATAGTGTGGGTGAGAGGAGAGATAGTGTGACAGAGTTGAGAGATAGTGGAGAGATACTGTGGGAGAGTGAAGTGATAGTGTGGGAGTGTGGAGAGATGGTGTGGGAGAGTGGAGAGATAGTGAGGGAGAGTGGATAGATAGTGTGACAGAGTGGAGAGATAGTGGTGAGCTAGTGTGGGAGAGTGGAGAGATAGTGTGGGAGCGTGGAGAGATAGAGTGGGAGAGTTGAGAGATAGTGTGGGACAGTGGAGGGATGGTGTGGGATAGTGGAAAGGTAGTGTGGGAGAGTGGAGAGATAGAGTGGGAGAGTGGAGAGATAGTGTGAGAGATTGTGTGGGAGTGTGGAGAGATAGTGTGGGAGAGTGGAGAGATAGTGTGACAGAGTGGAGAGATAGTGGAGAGATTGTGTGGGAGAGTGGAAAGATAGTGTGGGAGAGTGGAGAGATACTGTGGGAGAGTGGAGAGATAGTGTGGATAAGTGGAGTGATAGTGTGGGAGAGTGGATATATAGTTTGGGAGAGTGGAGAGTTAGTGTGGGAGAGTGGAGATATAGTGTGGGAGAGTGTAGAGATAGTGTGGGAGAGTGGAGAGATAGTGTGACAGAGTGGAGAGATAGTGGAGAGATTGTGTGGGAGAGTGGAGAGATAGTGTGGGAGAGTGGAGAGATAGTGTGGGAGAGTGGATATATCATTTGGGAGAGTGGAGAGATAGTGTGGGAGAGTGGAGAGATAGTGTGGGAGAGTGGAGAGATAGTGTGGGAGAGTGGAGAGATAGCGTGGCAGAGAGGAGAGATGGTGTGGCAGAGTGGAAAGATGGTGTGGGAGAGTGCAGAGATAGTGTGGGAGAGTGGAGAGATACTGTGGGAGAGTGGAGAGAAAGTGTGGGAGTATGGAGAGATAGTGTGGGAGAGTGGAAAGATAGTGTGGGTGAGTGGAGAGATAGTGTGACAGAGTTGAGAGATAGTGGAGAGATACTGTGGGAGAGTGAAGAGATAGTGTGGGAGTGTGGAGAGATGGTGTGGGAGAGTGGAGAGATAGTGAGCGAGAGTGGATAGATAGTGTGACAGAGTGGAGAGATAGTGGTGAGCTAGTGTGGGAGAGTGGAGAGATAGTGTGGGAGCGTGGAGAGATAGAGTGTGAGAGTTGAGAGATAGTGTGGGACAGTGGAGGGATGGTGTGGGATAGTGGAAAGGTAGTGTGGGAGAGTGGAGATATAAGTGACAGAGTGGAGAGATAGTGTGGGAGAGTGGAGAGATAGTATGGGAGAGTGGAGAGATAGTGTGGGAGTGTGGAGAGATAGTGTGGGAGAGTGGAGAGATAGTGTGGGAGAGTGGAGAGATAGTGTGGCAGAGTGGAAAGATGGTGTGGGAGAGTGCAGACATAGTGTTTGAGAGTGGAGAGATAGTGTGACAGAGTGGAGAGATAGTGTGGGAGAGTGGAGAGATAGTGTGGGAGAGTGGATATATCATTTGGGAGAGTGGAGAGATAGTGTGGGAGAGTGGAGAGATAGTGTGGGAGAGTGGAGAGATAGTGTGGGAGAGTGGACAGATTGTGTGTGAGAGTGGAGAGATAGTGTGGCAGTGTGGAAAGATAGTAGGGGAGAGTGGAGAGCTCGTGGAGAGATAGTGTGGGAGAGTGGAGAGATAGTGTGTAAGTGTGGAGAGATTGTCTAGGAGAGTGGAGAGATGGTGTGGGAGAGTGGTCAGATAGTGTGGGAGAATGGAGAGATAGTGTGGGACGGTGGAGAGATAGTGGAGAGATAGTGTGGGAGAGTGGAGAGGTAGTGTGGGAGTGTGGAGAGATGGTGTGGGAGAGTGGACAGATAGTGTGGGAGAGTGGAGAGATAGTGTGGGAGAGTGGAGAGATAGTGTGGGAGAGTGGAGAGATAGTGTGGATGAGTGGAGTGATAGTGTGGGAGAGTGAATATATACTTTGGGAGAGTGGAGAGATAGTGTGGAGTAGTGGAGAGATAGTGGAGAGATACTGTGGGAGAGTGGAGAGAAAGTGTGGGAGTATGGAGAGATAGTGTGGGAGAGTGGAAAGATAGTGTGGGTGAGTGAAGAGATAGTGTGACAGAGTTGAGAGATAGTGGAGAGATACTGTGGGAGAGTGAAGTGATAGTGTGGGAGTGTGGAGAGATGGTGTGGGAGAGTGGAGAGATAGTGAGGGAGAGTGGATAGATAGTGTGACAGAGTGGAGAGATAGTGGTGAGCTAGTGTGGGAGAGTGGAGAGATAGTGTGGGAGCGTGGAGAGATAGAGTGTGAGAGTTGAGAGATAGTGTGGGACAGTGGAGGGATGGTGTGGGATAGTGGAAAGGTAGTGTGGGAGAGTGGAGATATAAGTGACAGAGTGGAGAGAGTGTGGGAGAGTGGAGAGATAGTATGGGAGAGTGGAGAGATAGTGTGGGAGTGTGGAGAGATAGTGTGGGAGAGTGGAGAGATAGTGTGGGAGAGTGGAGAGATAGTGTGGCAGAGTGGAAAGATGGTGTGGGAGAGTGCAGACATAGTGTTTGAGAGTGGAGAGATAGTGTGACAGAGTGGAGAGATAGTGTGGGAGAGTGGAGAGATAGTGTGGGAGAGTGGATATATCATTTGGGAGAGTGGAGAGATAGTGTGGGAGAGTGGAGAGATAGTGTGGGAGAGTGGAGAGATAGTATGGGAGAGTGGAGAGATAGTGTGGGAGTGTGGAGAGATAGTGTGGGAGAGTGGAGAGATAGTGTGGGAGAGTGGAGAGATAGTGTGGCAGAGTGGAAAGATGGTGTGGGAGAGTGCAGACATAGTGTTTGAGAGTGGAGAGATAGTGTGACAGAGTGGAGAGATAGTGTGGGAGAGTGGAGAGATAGTGTGGGAGAGTGGATATATCATTTGGGAGAGTGGAGAGATAGTGTGGGAGAGTGGAGAGATAGTGTGGGAGAGTGGAGAGATAGTGCGGGAGAGTGGAGAGATTGTGTGTGAGAGTGGAGAGATAGTGTGGCAGTGTGGAAAGATAGTAGGGGAGAGTGGAGAGCTCGTGGAGAGATAGTGTGGGAGAGTGGAGAGATACTGTGTAAGTGTGGAGAGATTGTCTAGGAGAGTGGAGAGATGGTGTGGGAGAGTGGTCAGATAGTGTGGGAGAATGGAGAGATAGTGTGGGACGGTGGAGAGATAGTGGAGAGATAGTGTGGGAGAGTGGAGAGGTAGTGTGGGAGTGTGGAGAGATGGTGTGGGAAAGTGGACAGATAGTGTGGGAGCGTGGAGAGATAGTGTGGGAGAGTGGAGAGATAGTGTGGGAGAGTGGAGAGATAGTGTGGGAGAGTGGAGAGATAGTGTGGATGAGTGGAGTGATAGTGTGGGAGAGTGAATATATACTTTGGGAGAGTGGAGAGATAGTGTGGAGTAGTGGAGAGATAGTGGAGAGATACTGTGGGAGAGTGGAGAGAAAGTGTGGGAGTATGGAGAGATAGTGTGGGAGAGTGGAAAGATCGTGTGGGTGTCACAGGATCGAATGTCCCGAGGAAAGGTTTGCTCAATGTGCACTATCAATCAGTACAAGGTGCTTTTATACTTCCAGAGTACATCAGGTAACCAGGTTTATCCTATCCAAAGGGAATAGACCCTTCTAGAAATAGAATCACCATGCATATAGCCACGCGAGGCTATTGGCTATAAGGGATTACTGCAGGATTACGCTAGATATAGCCCGCCAGTACATCCCGAGCTTGGTCGGTGATATAATTAGAATAACAGGATAAACCAAAGGATAATGGAAAATGAGGAATAGGAAACCAAATGAGATGAGATAAAGACCAAATGAATCAGGATAAAAAGAGGAATGAAATAGAAAGGAAATATGAGGAAGGGGAAATTGGTGTAACGGGGTCGTACTCTCACAGTGGGTGAGTGGAGAGATAGTGTGACAGAGTTGAGAGATAGTGGAGAGATACTGTGGGAGAGTGAAGTGATAGTGTGGGAGTGTGGAGAGATGGTGTGGGAGAGTGGAGAGATAGTGAGGGAGAGTGGATAGATAGTGTGACAGAGTGGAGAGATAGTGGTGAGCTAGTGTGGGAGAGTTGAGAGATAGTGTGGGAGCGTGGAGAGATAGAGTGTGAGAGTTGAGAGATAGTGTGGGACAGTGGAGGGATGGTGTGGGATAGTGGAAAGGTAGTGTGGGAGAGTGGAGATATAAGTGACAGAGTGGAGAGATAGTGTGGGAGAGTGGAGAGATAATATGGGAGAGTGGAGTGATAGTGTGGGAGTGTGGAGAGATAGTGTGGGAGAGTGGAGAGATAGTGTGGGAGAGTGGAGAGATAGTGTGGCAGAGTGGAAAGATGGTGTGGGAGAGTGCAGACATAGTGTTTGAGAGTGGAGAGATAGTGTGACAGAGTGGAGAGATAGTGTGGGAGAGTGGAGAGATAGTGTGGGAGAGTGGATATATCATTTGGGAGAGTGGAGAGATAGTGTGGGAGAGTGGAGAGATAGTGTGGGAGAGTGGAGAGATAGTGCGGGAGAGTGGAGAGATTGTGTGTGAGAGTGGAGAGATAGTGTGGCAGTGTGGAAAGATAGTAGGGGAGAGTGGAGAGCTCGTGGAGAGATAGTGTGGGAGAGTGGAGAGATACTGTGTAAGTGTGGAGAGATTGTCTAGGAGAGTGGAGAGATGGTGTGGGAGAGTGGTCAGATAGTGTGGGAGAATGGAGAGATAGTGTGGGACGGTGGAGAGATAGTGGAGAGATAGTGTGGGAGAGTGGAGAGGTAGTGTGGGAGTGTGGAGAGATGGTGTGGGAAAGTGGACAGATAGTGTGGGAGCGTGGAGAGATAGTATGGGAGAGTGGAGAGATAGTGTGGGAGAGTGGAGAGATAGTGTGGGAGAGTGGAGAGATAGTGTGGATGAGTGGAGTGATAGTGTGGGAGAGTGAATATATACTTTGGGAGAGTGGAGAGATAGTGTGGAGTAGTGGAGAGATAGTGGAGAGATACTGTGGGAGAGTGGAGAGAAAGTGTGGGAGTATGGAGAGATAGTGTGGGAGAGTGGAAAGATAGTGTGGGTGAGTGGAGAGATAGTGTGACAGAGTTGAGAGATAGTGGAGAGATACTGTGGGAGAGTGAAGTGATAGTGTGGGAGTGTGGAGAGATGGTGTGGGAGAGTGGAGAGATAGTGAGGGAGAGTGGATAGATAGTGTGACAGAGTGGAGAGATAGTGGTGAGCTAGTGTGGGAGAGTGGAGAGATAGTGTGGGAGCGTGGAGAGATAGAGTGTGAGAGTTGAGAGATAGTGTGGGACAGTGGAGGGATGGTGTGGGATAGTGGAAAGGTAGTGTGGGAGAGTGGAGATATAAGTGACAGAGTGGAGAGATAGTGTGGGAGAGTGGAGAGATAGTATGGGAGAGTGGAGAGATAGTGTGGGAGTGTGGAGAGATAGTGTGGGAGAGTGGAGAGATAGTGTGGGAGAGTGGAGAGATAGTGTGGCAGAGTGGAAAGATGGTGTGGGAGAGTGCAGACATAGTGTTTGAGAGTGGAGAGATAGTGTGACAGAGTGGAGAGATAGCGTGGCAGAGAGGAGAGATGGTGTGGCAGAGTGGAAAGATGGTGTGGGAGAGTGCAGAGATAGTGTGGGAGAGTGGAGAGATTGTGTGTGAGAGTGGAGAGATAGTGTGGCAGTGTGGAAAGATACTAGGGGAGAGTGGAGAGCTCGTGGAGAGATAGTGTGGGAGAGTGGAGAGATAGTGTGTAAGTGTGGAGAGATTGTCTAGGAGAGTGGAGAGATAGTGTGGGAGAGTGGTCAGATAGTGTGGGAGAATGGAGAGATAGTGTGGGACGGTGGAGAGATGGTGGAGAGATAGTGTGGGAGAGTGGAGAGGTAGTGTGGGAGTGTGGAGAGATGGTGTGGGAGAGTGGACAGATAGTGTGGGAGCGTGGAGAGATAGTGTGGGAGAGTGGAGAGATAGTGTGGGAGAGTGGAGAGATAGTGTGGGAGAGTGGAGAGATAGTGTGGATGAGTGGAGTGATAGTGTGGGAGAGTGAATATATACTTTGGGAGAGTGGAGAGATAGTGTGAAGTAGTGGAGAGATAGTGGAGAGATACTGTGGGAGAGTGGAGAGAAAGTGTGGGAGTATGGAGAGATAGTGTGGGAGAGTGGAAAGATAGTGTGGGTGAGTGGAGAGATAGTGTGACAGAGTTGAGAGATAGTGGAGAGATACTGTGGGAGAGTGAAGTGATAGTGTGGGAGTGTGGAGAGATGGTGTGGGAGAGTGGAGAGATAGTGAGGGAGAGTGGATAGATAGTGTGACAGAGTGGAGAGATAGTGGTGAGCTAGTGTGGGAGAGTGGAGAGATAGTGTGGGAGAGTGGAGAGATAGTGTGTAAGTGTGGAGAGATTGTCTAGGAGAGTGGAGAGATGGTGTGGGAGAGTGGTCAGATAGTGTGGGAGAATGGAGAGATAGTGTGGGACGGTGGAGAGATAGTGGAGAGATAGTGTGGGAGAGTGGAGAGGTAGTGTGGGAGTGTGGAGAGATGGTGTGGGAGAGTGGACAGATAGTGTGGGAGCGTGGAGAGATAGTGTGGGAGAGTGGAGAGATAGTGTGGGAGAGTGGAGAGATAGTGTGGGAGAGTGGAGAGATAGTGTGGATGAGTGGAGTGATAGTGTGGGAGAGTGAATATATACTTTGGGAGAGTGGAGAGATAGTGTGGAGTAGTGGAGAGATAGTGGAGAGATACTGTGGGAGAGTGGAGAGAAAGTGTGGGAGTATGGAGAGATAGTGTGGGAGAGTGGAAAGATAGTGTGGGTGAGTGGAGAGATAGTGTGACAGAGTTGAGAGATAGTGGAGAGATACTGTGGGAGAGTGAAGAGATAGTGTGGGAGTGTGGAGAGATGGTGTGGGAGAGTGGAGAGATAGTGAGGGAGAGTGGATAGATAGTGTGACAGAGTGGAGAGATAGTTGTGAGCTAGTGTGGGAGAGTGGAGAGATAGTGTGGGAGCGTGGAGAGATAGAGTGTGAGAGTTGAGAGATAGTGTGGGACAGTGGAGGGATGGTGTGGGATAGTGGAAAGGTAGTGTGGGAGAGTGGAGATATAAGTGACAGAGTGGAGAGATAGTGTGGGACAGTGGAGAGATAGTATGGGAGAGTGGAGAGATAGTGTGGGAGTGTGGAGAGATAGTGTGGGAGAGTGGAGAGATAGTGTGGGAGAGTGGAGAGATAGTGTGGCAGAGTGGAAAGATGGTGTGGGAGAGTGCAGACATAGTGTGTGAGAGTGGAGAGATAGTGTGACAGAGTGGAGAGATAGTGTGGGAGAGTGGAGAGATACTGTGGGAGTGTGGAGAGATAGTGTGGGAGAGTGGAGAGATAGTGTGGGAGAGTGGAGAGATAGTGTGGCAAAGTGGAGAGATAGTGTGGCAGAGTGGAAAGATGGTGTGGGAGAGTGCAGAGATAGTGTAAGAGAGTGGAGAGATAGTGTGGCAGAGTGGAGGGATAGTGTGGCAGAGTGGAACGATGGTGTGGGAGAGTGCAGAGATAATGTGTGAGAGTGGAGAGATAGTGTGACAGAGTGGAGAGATAGTGTGGGAGAGTGGAGAGATAGTGTGGGAGAGTTGAGAGATTCTATGGGAGTGTGAAGAGATAGTGTGGGAGAGTGGAGAGATAGTGTGGGAGAGTGGAGAGATAGAGTGGCAGAGTGGAGAGATAGTGTGGGAGAGTGCAGAGATAGTGTGGGAGAGTGGAGAGATACTGTGGGAGACTGCATATATAGTGTGGGATAGTGGAGAGATAGTGTGACGGAGTGGAGAGATAGTCGAGAGATTGTGTGGGAGAATGGAGAGATAGTGTGGGAGAGTGGAGAGATAGTGTGGATGAGTTGAGTGATAGTGTGGGAGAATTGAGAGATAGTGTGGGAGAGTCGAGAGATAGTCTGGCAGAGTGGAGAGATTGTGTGGCAGAGTGGAAAGATGGTGTGGGAGTGCAGAGATAGTGTGGGAGAGTGGAGAGATAGTGTGGGAGAGTGGAGAGATAGTGTGGGAGAGTGGAGAGATTGTGTGGTAGAATGGAGAGATAGTGTGGGAGAGTGGAGAGATAGTGTGGATAAGTTGAGTGATAGTGTGGGAGAATGGAGAGATAGTGTGGGAGAGTGGAGAGATAGTGTGGCAGAGTGGAGAGATTGTGTTGAGATAGTGTGACAGAGTGGAGAGATAGTGGAGAGATATTGTGGGAGAGTGAAGTGATAGTGTGGGAGTCTGGAGAGATAGTGTGGAAGAGTGGAGTGATAGTGAGGGAGAGTGGATAGGTAGTGTGACAAAGTGGAGAGATGGTGGTGAGATAGTGTGGGAGAGTGGAAAGATAGTGTGGGATAGAGTGGGAGAGTGGAGAGATAGTGTGGGAGTGTGGAGAGATAGTGTGGGAGAGTGGAGAGATAGTGTGGGAGAGTGGAGAGATAGTGTGGATGAGTGAAGTTATAGTGTGGGAGAGTGGATATATAGTTTGGGAGAGTGGAGAGATAGTGTGGGAGAGTGGAGATACAGTGTGGGAGAGTGTAGAGATAGTGTGGGAGAGTGGAGAGATAGTGTGACAGAGTGGAGAGATAGTGGAGAGATTGTGTGGGAGAGTGGAGAGATAGAGTGGGAGAATGGAGAGATAGTGTGAGAGATTGTGTGGGAGAGTGGAGAGATAGTGTGGGAGAGTGGAGAGATAGTGTGACAGAGTGGAGAGATAGTGGAGAAATTGTGTGGGAGAGTGGAGAGATAGTGTAGGAGAGTGGAGAGATAGGGTGGGAGAGTGGAGAGAGTGTGGATAAGTGGAGAGATAGTGTGGGAGAGTGGAGATATAGTGTGGGAGAGTGTAGAGATAGTGTGGGAGAGTGGAGAGAGTGTGACAGAGTGGAGAGATAGTGGAGAGATTGTGTGGGAGAGTGGAGAGATAGTGTGGGAGAGTGGAGAGATAGTGTGGGAGAGTGGATATATCGTTTGGGAGAGTGGATAGATAGTGTGGGAGAGTGGAGAGAGTGTGGGAGAGTGGAGAGATAGTGTGGGAGAGTGGAGAGATTGTGTGACAGAGTGGAGAGATAGTGTGACAGAGTGGAGAGATAGTGGAGAGATTGTGTGGGAGAGTGGAGAGATAGTGTGGGAGAGTGGAGAGATAGTGTGACAGAGTGGAGAGATAGTGGAGAGATTGTTTGGGAGAGTGGAGAGATAGTGTGGGAGAGTGGAGAGATAGTGTGGGAGTGTGGAGAGATAGTGTGGGAGAGTGGAGAGATAGTGTGGGAGTGTGGAGAGATAGTGTGGATGAGTGGAGAGATAGTGTGAGAGACTGTGTGGGAGAGTGGAGAGATCGTGTGGGAGAGTGGAGAGATAGTGTGACAGAGTGGAGAGATAGTGGAGAGATTGTGTGGGAGAGTGGAGAGATAGTGTTGGAGAGTGGAGAGATACTGTGGGAGAGTGGAGAGATAGTGTGGATAAGTGGAGTGATAGTGTGGGAGAGTGGATATATAGTTTGGGAGAGTGGAGAGATAGTGTGGGAGAGTGGAGATATAGTGTGGGAGAGTGTAGAGATAGTGTGGGAGAGTGGATATATCATTTGGGAGAGTGGAGAGATAGTGTGGGAGAGTGGAGAGATAGTGTGGGAGAGTGGAGAGATAGTGTGGAAGAGTGGAGAGATAGTGTGGGAGAGTGGAGAGATAGCGTGGCAGAGAGGAGAGATGGTGTGGCAGAGTGGAAAGATGGTGTGGGAGAGTGCAGAGATAGTGTGAAAGTGGAGAGATTGTGTGTGAGAGTGGAGAGATAGTGTGGCAGTGTGGAAAGATAGTAGGGGAGAGTGGAGAGCTCGTGGAGAGATAGTGTGGGAGAGTGGAGAGATAGTGTGTAAGTGTGGAGACATTGTCTGGGAGAGTGGAGAGATGGTGTGGGAGAGTGGTCAGATAGTGTGGGAGAATGGAGAGATAGTGTGGGACGGTGGAGAGATAGTGGAGAGATAGTGTGGGAGAGTGGAGAGGTAGTGTGGGAGTGTGGAGAGATGGTGTGGGAGGGTGGACAGATAGTGTGGGAGAGTGGAGAGATAGTGTGGGAGAGTGGAGAGATAGTGTGGGAGAGTAGAGAGATAGTGTGGATGAGTGGAGTGATAGTGTGGGAGAGTGAATATATACTTTGGGAGAGTGGAGAGATAGTGTGGACTAGTGGAGAGATAGTGGAGAGATACTGTGGGAGAGTGGAGAGAAAGTGTGGGAGTATGGAGAGATAGTGTGTGAGAGTGGAAAGATAGTGTGGGTGAGTGGAGAGATAGTGTGACAGAGTTGAGAGATAGTGGAGAGATACTGTGGGAGAGTGAAGTGATAGTGTGGGAGTGTGGAGAGATGGTGTGGGAGAGTGGAGAGATAGTGAGGGAGAGTGGATAGATAGTGTGACAGAGTGGAGACATAGTGGTGAGCTAGTGTGGGAGAGTGGAGAGATAGTGTGGGAGCGTGGAGAGATAGAGTGGGAGAGTTGAGAGATAGTGTGGGACAGTGGAGGGATGGTGTGGGATAGTGGAAAGGTAGTGTGGGAGAGTGGAGATATAAGTGACAGAGTGGAGAGATAGTGTGGGAGAGTGGAGAGATAGTATGGGAGAGTGGACAGATAGTGTGGGAGTGTGGAGAGATAGTGTGGGAGAGTGGAGAGATCGTGTGGGAGAGTGAAGAGATAGTGTGGCAGAGTGGAAAGATGCTGTGGGAGAGTGCAGACATAGCGTGTGAGAGTGGAGAGATAGTGTGACAGAGTGGAGAGATAGTGTGGGAGAGTGGAGAGATAGTGTGGGAGAGTGGAGAGATACTGTGGGAGTGTGAAGAGATAGTGTGGGAGAGTGGAGAGATTGTGTGGGAGAGTGGAGAGATAGTGTGGCAAAGTGGAGAGATAGTGTGGCAGAGTGGAAAGATGGTGTGGGAGAGTGCAGAGATAGTGTAAGAGAGTGGAGAGATAGTGTGGCAGAGTGGAGGGATAGTGTGGCAGAGTGGAAAGATGGTGTGGGAGAGTGCAGAGATAGTGTGTGAGAGTGGAGAGATAGTGTGACAGAGTGGAGAGATAGTGTGGGAGAGTGGAGAGATTGTGTGACAGAGTGGAGAGATAGTGTGACAGAGTGGAGAGATAGTGGAGAGATTGTGTGGGAGAGTGGAGAGATAGTGTGGGAGAGTGGAGAGATAGTGTGGGAGAGTTGAGAGATTCTGTGGGAGTGTGGAGAGATCGTGTGGGAGAGTGGAGAGATAGTGTGGGAGAGTGGAGAGATAGTGTGGCAGAGTGGAGAGATAGTGTGGGAGAGTGGAGAGATAGTGTGGGAGAGTGGAGAGATAGTGTGGATGAGTGAAGTTATAGTGTGGGAGAGTGGATATATAGTTTGGGAGAGTGGAGAGATAGTGTGGGAGAGTGGAGATGTAGTGTGGGAGAGTGTAGAGATAGTGTGGGAGAGTGGAGAGATAGTGTGACAGAGTGGAGAGATAGTGGAGAGATTGTGTGGGAGAGTGGAGAGATAGAGTGGGAGAGTGGAGAGATAGTGTGAGAGATTGTGTGGGAGAGTGGAGAGATAGTGTGGGAGAGTGGAGAGATAGTGTGAAAGAGTGGAGAGATAGTGGAGAAATTGTGTGGGAGAGTGGAGAGATAGTGTGGGAGAGTGGAGAGATAGTGTGGATAAGTGGAGTGATAGTGTGGGAGAGTGGATATATAGTTTGGGAGAGTGGAGAGATAGTGTGGGAGAGTGGAGATATAGTGTGGGAGAGTGTAGAGATAGTGTGGGAGAGTGGAGAGATAGTGTGACAGAGTGGAGAGATAGTGGAGAGATTGTGTGGGAGAGTGGACAGATAGTGTGGGAGAGTGGAGAGATAGTGTGGGAGAGTGGATATATCGTTTGGGAGAGTGGAGAGATAGTGTGGGAGAGTGGAGAGAGTGTGGGAGAGTGGAGAGATAGTGTGGGAGAGTGGAGAGATAGTGTGACAGAGTGGAGAGATAGTGTGACAGAGTGGAGAGATAGTGGAGAGATTGTGTGGGAGAGTGGAGAGATAGTGTGGGAGAGTGGAGAGATAGTGTGACAGAGTGGAGAGATAGTGGAGAGATTGTTTGGGAGAGTGGAGAGATAGTGTGGGGGAGTGGAGAGATAGTGTGGGAGTGTGGAGAGATAGTGTGGGAGAGTGGAGAGATAGTGTGGATGAGTGGAGTTATAGTGTGGGAGAGTGGATATATACTTTGGGAGAGTGGAGAGATTGTGTGGGAGAGTGGAGATATAGTGTGGGAGAGTGTAGAGATAGTGTGGGAGAGTGGATAGATAGAGTGGGAGAGTGGAGAGATAGTGTGAGAGATTGTGTGAGAGAGTGGAGAGATAGTGTGACAGAGTAGAGAGATAGTGGAGAGATTGTGTGGGAGAGTGGAGAGATAGTGTGGGAGAGTGGAGAGATAGTGTGGGAGAGTGGATATATCATTTTGGAGAGTGGAGAGATAGTGTGGGAGAGTGGAGAGATAGTGTGGGAGAGTGGAGAGATAGTGTGGGAGAGTGGAGAGATAGCGTGGCAGAGAGGAGAGATGGTGTGGCAGAGTGGAAAGATGGTGTGGGAGAGTGCAAAGATAGTGTGAAAGTGGAGAGATTGTGTGTGAGAGTGGAGAGATAGTGTGGCAGTGAGGAAAGATAGTAGGGGAGAGTGGAGAGCTCGTGGAGAGATAGTGTGGGAGAGTGGAGAGATAGTGTGTAAGTGTGGAGACATTGTCTAGGAGAGTGGAGAGATGGTGTGGGAGAGTGGTCAGATAGTGTGGGAGAGTGGAGAGGTAGTGTGGGAGTGTGGAGAGATGGTGTGGGAGAGTGGACAGATAGTGTGGGAGCGTGGGGAGATAGTGTGGGAGAGTGGAGAGATAGTGTGGGAGAGTGGAGAGATAGTGTGGGAGAGTGGAGAGATAGTGTGGATGAGTGGAGTGATAGTGTGGGAGAGTGAATATATACTTTGGGAGAGTGGAGAGATAGTGTGGACTAGTGGAGAGATAGTGGAGAGATACTGTGGGAGAGTGGAGAGAAAGTGTGGGAGTATGGAGAGATAGTGTGTGAGAGTGGAAAGATAGTGTGGGTGAGTGGAGAGATAGTGTGACAGAGTTGAGAGATAGTGGAGAGATACTGTGGGAGAGTGAAGTGATAGTGTGGGAGTGTGGAGAGATGGTGTGGGAGAGTGGAGAGATAGTGAGGGAGAGTGGATAGATAGTGTGACAGAGTGGAGAGATAGTGGTGAGCTAGTGTGGGAGAGTGGAGAGATAGTGTGGGAGCGTGGAGAGATAGAGTGGGAGAGTTGAGAGATAGTGTGGGACAGTGGAGGGATGGTGTGGGATAGTGGAAAGGTAGTGTGGGGAGAGTGGAGATATAAGTGACAGAGTGGAGAGATAGTGTGGGAGAGTGGAGAGATAGTATGGGAGAGTGGACAGATAGTGTGGGAGTGTGGAGAGATAGTGTGGGAGAGTGGAGAGATCGTGTGGGAGAGTGAAGAGATAGTGTGGCAGAGTGGAAAGATGGTGTGGGAGAGTGCAGACATAGCGTGTGAGAGTGGAGAGATAGTGTGACAGAGTGGAGAGATAGTGTGGGAGAGTAGAGAGATAGTGTGGGAGAGTGGAGAGATACTGTGGGAGTGTGAAGAGATAGTGTGGGAGAGTGGAGAGATAGT